>JBBBDQ010002204.1:1152500-1265000 GCA_037127315.1 Ascarosepion bandense | reverse complement strand
GCAAATGAAATGAAAAACAAAGATCGGCGAAAGAAAATTGCTCAAAGAATAATGAAAGAATTTAAAAAAAGAAATTAACAGTAATGAAAGAACAAAATCTCAAGTATATAGTTAAAAAGAAAGATCTGAAATTTACAGGAGAAAAATAAAAGATAAAATACAAGGGAATAAAGGAAGGAAGGAAGGAAGGAAGGAAGGAAGGAAGGAAGGAAGGAAGGAAGGAAAAAGAAAAAAGGAAAAAGAAAAGTAGAAGAAGTAACACTAATAAAATAAAGACAAACAACAATGAGAGGGACAATTGAATGCAAACGAAAAAAATATGGGGAAAGGCAAAATAAGTATGCAAACAAAAGATAAGCCAAAAAAAAAAAAAAGAGAGAAAAAACGGGAAAAAAATTCTTGAATACCGATTTGAAGCTTAAGTAGTAGATGGATACGGGGTTAGTATGCGTGTGTGTGGATGTAGAATTCAATCTTTCTGACACAGAAAAATAGTAGTATTTCGCCAATTAGGTCTTAATTATTTTGTCTCTTTTTCTCGCTACCATCTATTTAGCTGCCAACGCCATTGCCAATCCCTTAACGAACGCATTTGATTCGTAATGGATTTCATAAAAGAACTTCAAATCCAAAAATCGTGTATACTTAGTGATGAGTATTTTCCTTGTTGTTGTTGGTTTTTCTCTTTTTATTGTTGTTGGTGAACTTTTTTCTTGTCTTTTTCTTTCTGTGCCTTAATTCTTACGCTTGTGCGGAACTATTTTTTTCTTAGTTTCTTCTCTCTTTCTGCATTTCTTTATCCTGGGCGATCTAATCATCTGTCTAGCTCCGTCAAAATTACTACAGAAGAAAGGCATGTCTCCATAATTAGTAAAAACCACTCTGCTCATACCGTCCTACTCCTCATCCACCCTTCCAATCGATCTTGGCAAATGATAGTTTTTGTTCAATAATTGTTTGTTTTCTTGAACTGTATACTACTTTTATTTGCCTTTTTTTATTGTCTTTTGAACTTCTCCCTTTAACAATTTTGAAAGCCACTTCAAAAAGGTAAGTATGTAGGTAGCCAGATTGGTTGCTTGTAACGGAGTCACAATTGTTCTAACATCTATCTATCAAGCCAAGCGCCTTAAACCTGCGTTCAAGCCAAATAAAAAAATCAAGATTGTCAAAATAAGAAGAAAAATAGAATTTTCCTTACTTTGCTAGTTAGCTTGCTTTCTTAAACTTTTTCATGACTTAATTGATTTTTTTTCATTATATTCACTAACTACAAGACCTAAGAGCCACTCATGCTAGAGGATTATCGTTTAAAGTTGTAAGAGAAGGAGGTAAGAATTACAATTTATGATGATATGTAAGAAAGATAACAGTCAAAACAAGACTTGAAGCTATCATTGTAAAACATTTTTCTTACTAAGGAAATATGAAGTTAGTAAATATATATAATTATACTTTCTGAATTTACCCATTTCACGCATGGAGGTTGACACCTTAGAAAAAGTGAAAGCAAGTCTTACTAATTGCGTTAATTTCCAGCCGATTCTAGTAACGCTAACATTTTGATAATATAGATTCTTTCGTGAATTTCAAATACTTCGCATTTTCACTGACATTTTTCAACTGCGCCAGTAATAACATTCTTCGAAGTACAGCAGTAAGAACATTTTTTCAAGCACACAATGAATAATATTCTTCCAAGTAGATCAGTAATAACATTCTTTCAAGTGTACCAGGAAAAACATTCTTTCAAGTACACCAATAGCAACATTAGTTCAATTACACCAGTAATAAAAATCATCCAAGTACACCAGTAATAACATTCTTTGAAGTACGCCAGTCATAATATTCCCTTAAGTAAACCAGTAATAAAATTCTTTCAAGTACACATGTAATAATATTATTTCAAATACAGCAGTAATAACATTCTTTCAAGTACAACTGTAATAAAATTCTTTCAAGTACACCAGAATTAATCTTTTTTAAAGTACACCAGTAATAAAATTATTTCAAGTACACAGGTAATAACATTCTTTCAAGTACACCAGTTATACTATTCTTTCAAGTACACTAGTAATAACATTTCTTAAAGTAGATCAGTAATAAAATTATTTCAAGTACACCAGTAATAAGATTCTTTCAATTACACCAGTAATAAGATTCTTTTAAGTACACCAAAATTAATTTTTTTAAGTAGACCAGTAATAAAATGATTTCAAGTACACATGTAATAACAGTTTTTGAAAGTACACCAGTAATAAAATTATTTCAAGTACACCAGTAATAACACTATTTTAACCAAACTAGTAATGATATTATTATAATGATTATATTAAGCTAATAATATTAGAATTGTTAAAATTATTAAAATTGTTAATTTTCCTTTGCACCATTATTTTCTCTTCTCATGCAAAGTCTAGATATATTTAGAGATTTTTTATTTATTTCAATTTCTCCTTGTGATTTGCTGGAACAGCGACATTCATTATACTGCAAGTATTCATTTCTTTCTTTATGATTCTTATTTCTATTATTCACTTGCATGTTCGTAGGAGAAATCTGGTAATTTTCCCCTGGAACTTAAATGACAACTCATGCAAAGCCTCATATTACTTTGGCTTAGTCCCAATTCTTTTTATAATATCTGTTTATTGTATATCCATTCACTAAGTGTTCACACCAGTAATGTGTGATAGTCCACAATTTTGTTAGGTGACAGCAAGTCTTTTTTTTAAAAAATCAACACTCGTTATTCTAACTGGTTGTAATAATACTGTTTCTTGTTTAGACTGTCATGATTCTTTTTCGTATATCTGGTTTTTCCAATCTCTTCGCAAGGCCTTTTGGGATTGTTCCGAACGTTTTAATAACAAAGGGTACAACTTACACATTGATTTTTCTTTTATTCTATGATTTTCTGGAATATTTATTTTCTGGAATTCATCTTCTTAAAAAAATATTTCTTGTGTATAACAAGCTTTTGGTATTTTCGTCATGACTACATATTATTATTATGATTATTATTTCCTTTGATTTCTATTATATAAACATGTCATTTCGGATCCTAATCAGAAACTTAAGGTCAGAAATGGCTTTATGATATTTTCAACTGACCATTTTCTTTAAAAAAATAAACTATTTAAATCACCTTCGCGTTCTACAATTTTTTCAACTCTTGAGCAAGGTCTAGATATTTATCAACTTTTTCCATAATTTCTAATTTGCTCTGTGATCTGCTGAAACAGCGAAATTCACTAAAAGACATGTTTTTTCTTATTTCAAATCAACCGATTTTCTCTTCTAACTGACATTTTGTGTAAAGTCACATTTCTTGAATAATTTATTAGCTTTATTCACCAGCACAAATACTAGTTGACGTATATTCTTTTGACCTGTAGAGTTAAAATTCTATCACTTGCGCAGTTCACAGTGTGCCATTTTTCTTGTCCAATCATGTCTACTCTTGTTATTCTTTTTGAGCCATTTTGATTACATTTGCTAATTATTTTGTTTATTTTTGTTATCTTTATTTTCACATAGCATACATTTGAAATTTTCCAGAGTTTTACTCTTTGTTGGAAATATTCATAACTCTCTAACCAGTACTACTCCCTACTTTATGATTCACACCTTATCTTTTGATATGTTGAGATACCCTTCCATCTTCTCACTTTCTATCTGTGCTATTCTACGGCCAGCTTAAGCAGTGAAATACATTATCTGACATGTTTTGTTGTTGTTGTTATTATTATTATTATTATTATTATTATTATTATTATTATTATTATGTTGTCATTTTTCATCATATTTCGATTTCTGCTATGGTCGCACTACTTACCATTTTTGCGGGAAGACCTAAGACAGGTCATGGCGTGTTGTTATGGCTCCATTTCATGTTTTTTCTATCTCTTCTAACATTCCTAGCGTTACATAGACAAAGTTCTCCTTAGTGTGTGGGCTGTAATTAACAAAACAATTTTTTGTATATCTCTTAAGCTGGGGTTTCCAGGGATTCTTTCAATGTGTTGTTTTGTTCCATTTTTTATCATTCCAAGTGCACCTACTTTCACTGGCATAATTCTTGTTTTCAATTTCCACATTTTTCTATTTCAATTTCCAGGTCATTATATTTTGGCAGTTTTAGAATTCCTTGGTTGCTATATTACAATCCACTGTACAAGCCATATCAATTAATAGACAAGTTGTTTCTTTCTGGTTTTTAACAATAATGTCCGGCCTATTTGCTTAAATTTTCCTGTCTGTGTAGAAGGTGTAATCCCATAGAATGGTGACATCATCTATTTCTGTAGCTGCTGCTGGATGATGTTCATACCAGTGTTTGTTTACAGATTTTCCATAATGTTTGCACATTGTCCAATGTAAATATTGCCCCACTCTATCGTGACGATTTTTATATTCATTTGGGGCAAGTACAGAACATCATGAGATTAGATGGTCTATTGTTTCTTGGTGTTTATCACAGAACCTGCATTTTGGATCCATATTATTATGTATAATATTTGCCTGAAAGTTCCTAGTGAACAGACTTTGACCTTGCGCTGCAAAAATAAAGCCTTCAGTCTCAGACTTTAATCCAGATGCACGTAACCATCGATGAGTATTAACTTTATCAACATTGGATTTATTGGCACGTTCTGGATATTGGCCATGCAGAGGTTTGTCTTGCCAGCGTTGTTTCATCTGTTCAAGAGCTTTATCTTTGGCTTTCATTTTCATATTTTTTGCCGCAATAGTTGGTTCTTGGCTACTGTTTTGCTTTTCTACAGAATCTACTAACTGTAATTCTTGTTTGTATTTACTGCCTTCTTTTATTATTGAATATCTTTTTCTTTATGTTTTCATGTTGTTTGACTAATTGTATCATCCAGTTCTTTGTTGTTTCTATGTATGTTAGTAAGCCAATAGTTGTTGTCTTGTATGGCAATTCTAGCTGAATAAGACCTCTTCCACCTTCTTTACGGAGTATGTATAGACGATTTATATCAGCCTTTGGATGATGCATCTTATGCTTAGAAAAAAGCTTTCTTGTTTTAGAATCCATTCGCCTGATGTCGTTTAGAGTCCAGTTTAAGATGTTGAAACTATATTGATCAACTGACATGGCAAAGCTATTGATAGCCATAATTCTGTTCTGAGTATTCAATTTAGGTTTTAATAACATTCGTAGCCTTCTATAGTACACTTTACGCACTATTTCTTTCATTTATTTATGGTGAATTTTTTCAATTTCACTTACATTTAGGTATTTATAAGCTTCTTCTGGTTTCAATTCTTTTATTGTTACAGCAGGGTCTAAGCTAATTGAGGATGTTTGTTGTAGCGATCCACGTAAAACTGGCTTTAGCACATTTATTCAAATTGAATTTCATTCCAATGTCTTCGCTGAAGCAATTTCTAGTTTGCAGAAGACCTTCCAGCTCATTATCATTCTTAGCATATAACTTTAAGTCATCCATATAAAATATTATTATTATTATTATTATGTCATTTTTCATCATATTTCGATTTCTGCTTTGGTCTCACTACCAACCAAGTCTGCGGGGAGACCTAAGGCAGATCGTGGCGTGTTGTTATGGCTCCATTTCATGTTTTTTCTATCTTCCCCATCATCCCTAGCGTTACATAGACAAAGTTCTCCTTAGTGTGTGGGCTGTACTTAAGACAATTTTTTGTATATCTCTTAAGCTGGGGTTTCCAGGGATTCTTTCAATGTGTTGTTTTGTTCCATTTTTTATCATTCCAAGTGCACCTACTATCACTGGTACAACTCTTGTTTTCAATTTCCACATTTTTTCTATTTCAATTTCCAGGTCTTTATATTTTGACAGTTTTTCAAATTCCTTGGTTGCTATGTTACAATCCGCTGGACAAGCCATATCAATTAATAGACAAGTTTTCTCCTTCTGGTTTTTCACAATAATGTCTGGCCTGTTTGCTTCAATTTTTCTGTCTGTGTAGATGGTGTAATCCCATAGAATGGTTACATCTTCTATTTCTGTAACCGGTGCTGGATGATGTTCATACCAGTGTTTGTTTACAGCTTTTCCATAATGTTTGCACATTGCCCAATGTAAATATTGCCCAACTCTATCGTGGCGATTTTTATATTCGTTTGGGGCAAGCACAGAACAGCCTGAGATTAGGTGGTCTATTGTTTCTTGGTGTTTATCACAAAACCTGCATTTTGGATCCATATTATTATGTATAATATTTGCCTAAAAGTTTCTAGTGAAAAGACTTTGGTCTTGTGCTGCAAGTATAAATCCTTCAGTTTCAGACTTTAATCCAGATGCACGTAACCATCGATGAGTATTAACTTTGTCAACATTGGATTTATTGGCACGTACTGGATATTGGCCATGCAGAGGTTTGTCTTGCCAGCGCTGTTTCATCTGTTCAAGAGTTTTATCTTTGGCTTTCATTTTCATATTTTTTGCCGCAATAGTTGGTTCTTGGCTACTGTTTCGTTTTTCTACAGAATCTACTAACTGTAAATCTTGTTTTATTATTATTATTATTATTATTATTATTATTATTATTATATTCTTTATTATCATTTATTATCATTACAGGGTGGGCCATAAGTCGTGCACCAAAGCACTTGTGTTTTGTCTAGGGCACTACCAGTTTCACGAAATTTCATTATCAAACGTCCGACTGTCGTGTGAGAGATGGGCTTACGATCAGGATAGAATCGATTAAATTTCTCAGCGACAGATCGATTAGTGGCGCCATTAGCACCAGACATGAATACTAGTTTAACTCGTACGTCAATTGTTAAGGGCATATCTAAAAATCGAAATTAAAAATTTTTAAAGGTAAATCATAATTGAAAAAAACTTTGATAAAAGAACATTTATTTTATACCGAAGGAAAGGAAAAAATATTTTACCCCGCTTATTTTGCATTGTTTCACATCACTTAACGTAAATCTTTGGTGCGCGACATATGGCCCACCCGGTATTTCGATTTCTACTATGGTCATCCTACATACAAAGTCTGCAAAAAAAGACCTAAGGCAAGTAGTAGTGTGTTGGTATGGCTACATTTTAAACACAGTAAGATCACACACATCTAAACTTATTTATAAATCAAACTTTTTCTGTGTGTGTATCTCTGTGTGTGTGTATCTGTGTAGATATGTCTGTGTGTGTGTGTGCCCCCGATAGACTCCGAAACGGCTGAACCGATTTTCTTGAAAATTTACACAGTTGTACTATAAGCGTCTGCGAATGTTCTTAGCTAGGTTTTGCATCGAGGTACCCCCGATAAATATCGAAAATCGATAATCGAAAAAATCGGGTTATAGAAGGAGTGGTCCGATTTTAATCAAATTCGATACACTCATAGACCTAGACATAAGAAACGATATTCAGAAGTTTTAAGGGTGCAGTTCTTACAATAGTGCAGAAAATCGATAATATATATATATATATATATATATATATATATATATATATATAAGGCAAGATGTTTGTGTGTGTGTCTGTTTATCTGCTTGTATGTCTGTATTTTTTCAACCCTTTTATTTTAGTTTTTTGCTTCGGGTTTGGCAATTATAGTTCTTAGCCTCAGCCATGATACCATTTACCCAGAGGATTTATTTAACCTACAAAATTCAGTTTACGACAAAAAAGCTTATTTGATATCGATACCAGGAAATCAAAATTTGACTTACATCCATTCATTTTTCTTTCAGTGTACGGTTTTGCTTTAACTGGAATCAACTATTGCTTTTTAGTATTTCGTGCCAACGTCCAAAGAGTCTGAGTTCCAGGGCCATGGATTAGTTTTAAAGCTTTCATTACACCCGAGCAATGCCGGGCTAGACTGCTAGTTTTATATCAATAAAGCTCTTCGTAATATTCAAGCTGAACTTGTCAGTAAAATATTTTGTATTTCTTTAAGGCTAGGCTAACAGGAATCTATTCAATGTGCCTATCAGAACCATTTTTAATCAATCTGAGGGCTCTAACTACAACTGAAATTAGTGATGTCCTCATGTCTAACATTTTTGAGATTTTCACTTCAAGATCCTTGTATTTTGATACTTTTCTGAAGATCTTTAAAGATAGATTACAATATGCAGGAACTGTCATGTCAATGAGAAAGCACATTTTGGGGTCTTTGCACACGATGTCTTAGAGATTAGAGTTTTTGATCACGGTGTCTGGGCGATTAGGATATTTGATTACGGTCTTCGCGATTAGGGTGTTGATTACGATTTCTGAGTGATTATGGTCTTTGGTTATAATTTTATATGATATCTATGTAGGTCATGCGAAGGTAGATTATTTTTTTAACATGTATTGCACACTGGATAAAAATATTCTTTTTGCATATATCTCGACTATATTTAAAACTTTTTCCGCAAATTTCATATATAGTGTTGGAGTTTGATGAATTGAAGCCAGGGATATTACAAAACATAAAACTATAGAAGCACAGGTACAGTGTTCTCAAAACGCCATAAACTTGTTACTGTAGTTTCAAGTCGTTTACTTGGTGGTAAATCCAATACTTTTCATGTTCCAACTGTTGTAACGAAAAAGCGTCTAAAATATGTCAATGCCTTTTTTTTAAATCGTTTCACCCCAAACAAGGCGGTAACGTTACTGAGGCGCAGGGGTGGGGGGATACATAAGAGTAAAAGATTAGATAGGTGTTGAGTAAGGAGAAAGATGAACCAGTTACAGGAGGTGTCCGAGAAAGGAGCAAGAGAAGGATGAGAATATAGATGTGATAACAGTTGCAAAGGTAGAGAAAAAAGATATACAGGATGATGTTGAAACAACTAGAGTCAAGTGGATAAGAGATGGGTATTGACATTGCATTTAAATTCCTAGAGGTTGTAACCGTCAAGAATAAAAAATATGGAAGGGAGTTCCACATGCGAGAAAAGAAGATGATGAGGTAGAATTGTCTGCTGCATTTGGTTGATCTAAATGTGAATGGGTGGGACTCAGTTTCCAGTCTGGTTGCACGAGTAAACATCTGTGGCAGGGGCACCAGTGACTTAAGTCTATTCACGGTTCTTTTAATCAAGAGAATGTGAAACGCCTGCAAACCATGATATTTCCACCGCTGTGCGTTATTGTCAGGGTGATGATTTTATTGATTATAAGTGTATCGATCTTCTCTTCTTACATTAGGGTTTCAGGTAGCCTAGGTGGGTGATTATTCTTCTTGAAGAAAAACTCCACATGGGAAATCTTTATTTTAACCTCGAAATTTAAAAAAAAATTAAAATGATACGGTTTGTCATAGAATACTCACATTCTGAAATAAAGAGTGGGTGGAAATATTCTGAATATTTGAGAAAAAAATGGTTGGAATCCTCTAATAGAATAATCACCATGGCCTATTTATTAGAAACTGAAAGATACATAAGCTCTTCAGTTTTGGTTTGGTTCGACCTACGCTTATATTCAGCAGAAGTGTTTATTGCTGGGATACACAATTTAAAAATATTCCACTTCTGTTCATTACTAATAGTTACTTTTGTAAATGTTGTTCCATTTCTTTTAAAAATATTTTATATCTCCTTCCAAGTTACTATTGGATTCAGTTTAACAATTCTTAATATTTTGTACCCGCCCCCGAAAATAGTTCCATAGAAAGGTAGTTGTTGATAGTTTTAAATTTCTTCCTGTTTAGAATAAACAATCCAGTTCTATCTATCTATCTATCTATCTATCTATCTATCTATCTATCTATCTATCTATCTATCTATCTATCTATCTATCTATCTCAGTCTGTTCATATCTATCTATCTATCTATCTATCTATCTATCTATCTATCTATCTATCTCATCTATCTAGTCTGTTCTATCTATCTATCTATCTATCTATCTATCTATCTATCTATCTATCTATCTATCTATGAATTCAAAAAACAAAACACAATTGATAAAACGCCCAACAACAAAATTCATAACCATACCCTCTAACATTCTTTCTACTAAACTTGTAGATAAATTATTTTTCTTCTTCATGTGCCGTGTTCTTTCGGGACATAGGTGATCATGGACTTCCACGTGAATCTGTCTCTTGTTGCTCTCAATATTTTTGTTCTTGGTAACACTCTCAAACCCCGCTTTGCCGTTGATTTGCTCAGGCCTGTCAAGTAGGTATCTCGCTGCTTTCCCCTGTTTTTCTTTCCTTCTGTCTGTCCCGTGTGTATTAAATTCTCTATGCCTTTCTTCCTCATTACTTGTCCCTGGAACCTCATCTGTCTCTTCCTGGTGTAAAGTATGAGTTTTCTTCTTGTTTGCCTCTCCAACACCTCATCATTGCTCATGTGTTCGGTCCATGTATCCTCAGCATCCTTCTGTAGAATCACATTTCCTCTGTCTCGAGCCTCTCCTTCATCCTTGATGAGATCATCCAACATTCAATTTCATATAGAAAGACAGATATCATATAGCAATCCAGCACGCTTTTCTTTGTTTCATATGAGATTTTCCTGTCTTTCAGTACTCCGGTTAGCTTTCGAAATGCGTCCTTGGCCATTTGAATGCGTCTTTGGATCTCCATGTCGTACGTTCCATTCTCTGTCAGAACATTTTTGTACTTGTTTTATTTTAGATTCTGAGACCTGTAATTGATATAGTGGCGTCTTCTTTTTGCTGGTGACCATACATTCAATTTTCTTGAAGTTTATGCACAGTCCTTTCTTCCTGCTTTATTTTACTACCTTCTGTAGGAGATCCTGCGTTTTCCTTTCCGTGTCTGTTATCAGCACCGTGTCATCCGTTTATCTTATATTGTCGAGACTGACCGCCAATGATGAATACCGGCAAGGCATTTTGACTCATAATTGTTTTGCTGTACAGTTTGAATAGATTTGGTGAGAAAATACATCTTTGTCATACGCTCCTTTCTATTTTTGAATACCTGCTGAATTCAATTCCTATTCATACGCAAGCGGTTTGCTGCCAATATAGATTCTTAATTGTCCTAACATCTTCTCCGAAAATGTCAAGGTTGTGGATCATCTCTATCAAGTCTTTGTGTCGTACTTTGTCAAACGCCTTTGCGTAGTCTATAAGGCACAGATAAAGGTCCTTTTGCATTTGTATTGCTCTTTCAGATTCTTTTTCAGATGTATTGTATCTTTCAGATACCACATTCTCCGTTCCGGTATCTTTAACGAAGCTACACTGTTCTTGTTCAGTCTTTGGGCTGATTCTGATGCGCGATCGGTTCATAAGAATCCGGATGATGAGTTTTGTTATGTGGCTCATTGTTAGGTGAAGTTCACATTATCTCTAATACTAGGATATTTACAAACACGTTCAGGGCAAACATGAAGAATAATAAATCCAACACCAATTTAAATACCAATACTTATAAAACAGAAACTTACAATGCGAAAGCGAGAGACATAACGAACTATAAATGCCCGTATCTACGAGCACATAAGAGATTAAAACACTTTCTTAATGCACAGGGACAAAACGGGTAAAAAAATTGAACAAATAATTTCGTTTAACATGTGACTGAAATTTACAACATTTATACATCTTTTGAAAGATCACATGTTAACATGTCTTCTATTAAAAATAAGTAGGAATGGAAGAAAACAGTTACACATACATCCCACATACAAGTACACACACACACACACACACACACACACACACACACACACACACACACACACACACACACACATATATATATATATGAATCTGGCTACTGGCGTATGATACATCATACACTAAAAGTCTGCCTCTTTCTACCAAGCGCCCATAACTCAGAAGTAGAATCGCCGATTGACGCCAATTCGGTCGGGTTTCAATCTTGGGTTAAAAGCAATCGGATGTCTAACCGTACTAATGAGCTGTGATACAGCGAAACAGATCTGTCTGTATATATATAAATCAAATGCCTAATGCATGGAAGTTACACAGAGGAAAATATATTATACAAGGGAAAATCACAAAAGAAACACAGAGGCGTAGTAACTTTTACCAGCAATTTGTTATTATTTCAATATGAATCTTATAGAAATCACACTCTGTTGTCAAAACATATATGGGACCTAAAATTAAAATAGTAATCCCCAGTAATAGAATGGCATGCAATAAAATAAATAAGGAAAAACAGAGGGGGAAATGTACGTTTTGTGGTGAAACTGAAAATAATAGAATCCAAGAATGTGAATGGATAAATTAAACAAAACGAATGAAATTATTTCGAATAGTAGTCATGCTAACGCATTCCTTTTGCAAAAAAAAAAAAACAAAAAAGAAAAAAAAACGTAATAAAGAACTATAAAAATCACGGAGTGGAAGGGTCCAAAAGAAACGGACGCATACTTTGAAAATTCTTCTTCTTTATGTGCCATGTTCCTTCAGGACGTAGGCGATCATGGATTCCACTTGCCTCTATCCCTTGTAGCTCCTAGTTTTTTTCTTTCCCAAACCTAACGTGGCTATCCACTTGCTGAAGCCCATGAAATATGTATCGTGATGCTTTCCCCTGTCTATCCTTTCGTCTATTCCTCCTGTAAGTATTATATTCTCCAAGCCCTTTTTCAAATTACACGTACCAGAAACCTCAGATATCTCTTCCTTATGCTAAGTATATGTTTACTTTTCGTTTTACATTCTATCCAAAACCTCGTCGTTTCTCACGTGTTTGGTCCATAGTATCCTCAACATCCTTCTGTAGAACAAATTTCTGTTTATTTGAGTTTCTCCTTCATCGTTGAGGAGATTGTTCAGTATCCGATGCCATATAGGAAGGCAGATATATAACAATTCAGTACTCTTTTATATGTTTACAATGAAATGTTCCATGACGCTTTTTATCTCAGTGTTGCACTTTTCGTCCTATGTTAGAGCACTTCCCAGGTATTTAAATTTCTGAAGCTGCTTATTTTCAGTATCCTCGATTTGTAATTAGCATTTTGGATTCCTCTTTTTACTGATAATCATACATTCAGTTTTCTTGTAGTTTATATTTGGTATTTTCTTTTCGCTTTCTTTAGCTACCGTCTTTAAAAGGTCTTGCAATTTCTTTTCCGTGTCTGCTATCAGCACTGTATTATCTGCGTATCTTATATTGTTCAGATTATGTCCGCCAATGACAAATGCTGGTAGGAGTTGCAGTTCTCTCAGATTTGCTTCGCTGTATATTTTAAATAAATCTGGTGAGAAGACACATCCTTTATATTTTTGTATATCTGCTGAACTCTTTCCCTGTCCGTATGCAGTACAGGTTCTGCCAGTACAGGTTCTTGATAACTCTAATGTTATTTCCGAATATAAGCATGTTGGCCGAGCATCTCTATCAAGTCTTTGTTGTGTAATTTTTCGAACGACTTTGCGTAATCAATGAAACACAGGTACACGTTCTTTTGCATTTTTATTGCCGTTTCCGATAACATTCTGAGCCATTGCGTTCCTGGTTCCAGTGCCCTTGACGAAACCGCACAATAATATAAAACAAATAGTATGAAAGATGTCTTTGAGGAAAATGTCAAATTAAGGAAAAACATTACGATTGACTTAGAGCAATATCATTTTATAATTTTCATAAGAGAAGCGAACAGCGTTGCACTGCTCAAACTCTTAGAAAAATATATAACTATAGAGATTATAGATAGAACATTCTAAAAGTTTAGTGAATTCTTCAAGACTGAATACAGAATCAACAGTTTATGGTAAATTCAGTAAATAATCGCAAATATTCGCATTTCCTCAGATGATATGAAAAAATATTCAGTGTGGTTCGATAAAAAAGCAGGAAAACAAGAAGAAACAAAGAAAAAGGAAGGTAAAAACAAAAGAAGAAAACATGGGGAAAACAATATAAAAAAAACAAAGAAAAACAAAAGAAAAAACAAGATGAAAACAAGGAAAAACAAAAAAGCAAGGAAAAAACAAAATAAAAATAGGAAAAACAAGGAAGAAACAAGTTCAAAATAAGAAAAACAAGAGAAAAACAAAATAAAAATAAAATAATGAATAAGGAAAAAGACAAAAAAGAAGAAAAGGAGAAAAATAGCAAGAAAAACAAGAGAAAAAACAAGAAAAAGCTGTAAAAAAACAAGGAAGAACATGAAAGAAAAACAAGGAAAAAAAAATAAAAAAAAGAATAGAAAGACAAGAAAAAGAAAAAGAAAATCGAGAGAAAAAAAGAAAGAAAAAACTAAAAATATACAAAAAAAAAAAACAAGAGAAAAACAAGAAAATATCAAGATAAAAATAAGAAAAACCAGGAGGAAAAACATGAGAAAACAAGGAAAAAACAAGGAGTAAAGAAGATAAATATAAAAAAAGAAAACAAGAGGAAAAGGAAAAACAAAAACAAAAAAAAAAACAAGGGAAAAAAACAAGATAAGAATCAAAGAAAAACAAGAGAAAAATAAGGAAAAAGAAAATAAGAATCATCGAAAAACATGAAATGAAAATAAAAAAAACATGGAAAAAACATGATAAAAACAAGAAAAAAACAAGTGATGAAAATAAAGAAAAACAGAAGATTTAAAAATAAGGAAAAAAGATTAAGAAAAGAAAAATAGAAAAAAGAAAAAGAAAAAATAAGATTAAAGACAAGAAAAAGAACAAGAGAAAAATCAAGGAAAAATGAAAAGGAAAAACGGAAAAACAAAGGAAGAAACGGGGAAAAATAACAAGAAAAAACAACTTAAAGAAACAAATGAAAAAAAGGAAGAAACAAGATAAAAAAGAAGGAAACGGACAAGAAAAAAAAAAGAAATATACAAGATATAAAAACTGTAAAAAAACAAAAAAAAACAAGGATAAAAACAAGATAAAAAATTTTATCTTTTTCAATGCGATCTTTAGTTGTAATTTTTTGCAGTTACATTTTTAAGTTCCTCTAGTTGGCAAATTTTTCTTTTTATATGTAAAACTTTCTTTCAGAACATTGGCGATCGTGTCTCTTTATAACTTCCTGTTCTTTGTTGCTCTTAGTAAATTTTGTCTTTTTGATAGTCTTTCTAGGCCCTGTACAGCCAACCATTTACAGAAGCATTTTAGCTAGATTATGCTTATTTTTCTTCTGACCCTCTTGTCTCTAATATACCTTATGAGTGCCATTTTTCTAAACTCTCTTTCCTCATTATGTACCCAAGAAATTTCAACTGTATATTCTGATAAATATATCCTTCTTGTTTCCATTTTCTTGAAAATTTCGTTATTGCTCAAATATTAAATCCATGAGGATCTCAAGATCCTTCTATAGAACCACATCTTTGTTGTCTCTCTTTGTAATAAGATTGTTCACCATTCATTGCCATAGAATATGACCGATATTACATATATTCACTACTCTTTTTTCGATTTTAACGATTTTTTTCAATTTCTTAATACACTGCGATGAGGAATTCAATTTTAATATTTGAATCCTACATAGAAAAGTATATGACATTTTTTATTGGCCTATATTTATGTTATTGTAGAACATCCTGCTATCCCCGAGAATAGAATACTCTACTTTATAAAAGACGGTAACGAGCGGTACGAATGAGAAATGTCTTAGGCATTCGCCAGACTGCTCTATGACACTGTCAGCTCCCTGCTTCCGAGCAGAGAGCACCAACCAAGTGGTGGTTCCGCCGAAGGGTAGAACCACGACTGGGGAAAAATAGACAGACATTTTTTGGCCCGGCTATATGGCCGGGAATACCCACTATAAAATGACCATGTGTCACATCTGGCCTTGCGTGGGATGGCTAGTAAATACGAAAGGTCTTAGGGGAAGGCATTCACTATTCGATAGTCGATTCCGCTCCGACCCGTGGCTTGCCTATATGTTAATTTTACTTTAGTACAATAAATCTGTATTTCTTATTCCTGGTGTGGAGTTCCATTCTTCAACTGATCATTTTATACTGTATTCCTTTTCGGGATATATCAGTTTGGCGACGAGGATGACTGTAGCCTGATAACAGTTTAGCGAACTAGGAAATTTATCACCGGATATCAATTGGCGATATAAAATCAAATTCACACGGAAATTGCAGTTGTAGAATAAGGATTTGGACCCTTAAAGAAATACAACCGTATTAAACGAAGAGTCGTAAATATATATCCCTTCAACAGTGACGACCATATAAAAAAAGTTAAGGTAAGAAGTTTTTTGTACCCCCCTCATACCAAAGGGGTATTTCTTGCCAAAGTTTTAACTTATTAGTCAACTGTAAGGTAGAATTTTTATTTTTCCATATACATATTTTGGCGTGTACGGAACATGGAAGAATTAGCAGAATGTATGAAAACGCTAGGCGTAGCGGTTCAACAACTAATACATCAACAGCAAAGTCAACAAGAGGTTTTGCAAAAAATATTGTTCAAGAAAGGCGAACCAAAGGAAGGTTCCAGAATTTTCTTTGCGGAGGGTATAGCAAACTCTCTTTTAGACTTTTTGAACAAACCTGAGGAAGGAATAACTGTTCCTGCGTACTTTAAAAGGTACGAGACATTTTTTTCAAAAAGGTGCAAATCATGGACAGATGAAGAAAAAATTATGCTTTTGTTACAAAAAATCGGTGCTCAGGTAAATACGAAGTACACGAACTTCATTTTGCCAAAGAAACCAGAAGAGATTTCGTTTGACAAAACGGTTGAAATATTATCGAAAATGTTTGATGAACGGAACAGTTTGTTTCATACACGGTATAAATGCTTAAATATCGTGAAAGAAGAGGACGAAGACTTTGTTGCGTATGCTGGGAAAGTTAACTCCCAGTGTGAACGTTTCAAAATTAAAGAAATCAAGGAAGATATGTCGAAATGCCTAATTTTTGTGCAAGGTTTAACGGCGCCTAAGGAGAAGGACGTTCGTTTAACGATTTTAGCAATGTTGGAGCATGATAAGGACATAACTTTACAAAAATTATCGGAGGAATGTCAGAAATTGGTTAATATTAAACGGGATAATTTATGTATTGAAGAAAAGAATATTGCCCGAATACATAAAGTAAAGCAACGTGCCTACAAAATAGAAAGACCATACTGCAAATTATGTGGCAACCATAATCATGCTACAAATAAGTGATATTTTAGAAATAAAATATGTTTTGAATATGCACAAAAGGGGCACAAGGCAATAATGTGTAAAAAGAAAAATTATCAAAAGCCTAAAAGGATAAATACTGTTTCATCTCAAAACGTTACTAAGGATTTCGGTACAAGAAAGTACTTAGACATTAAATTAAATGGTCGAAATATCACTTGTTTGCTTGATACCGGGAGTGACATTTCCATAATTAATGAAAATACCTGGAGAAAAATAGGGCGACCAGAGTTGCAGAACACTAAGAAAATCGTGAGAGGCATTTCGGGTAACAAGTTGAAATTCAAGGGTGATTCGACGGCAAAATCCACAAAACTAAAGTCTATGTGATTTCGGGAAAAAATGCAAATTTATTTGGCATTGATTTGATTGTATTATTTAATTTATGGGAGAAACCCATGAATACGTTTTGTAGGAAAATAAATGCATCGAATATAGGAAAGTCTAAACAGAAAGAAAAATTTGTGAAAGATTTGAAAAATGAATTTACTGAGTCTTTTCAGATGAACTTGGTTGTTGTACTCAGACAGAAGTGAAATTTGAACTAAAGGATAATATAAAACCGGTATTCAAACCGAAAAGAAAAGTTCCCTTTGCATCGTTAGAGACGACAGATAAAGAGTTACAGAGATTGGAAGAGAATGGAGTAATTAAGAAGGTAGATTACTCTGATTGGGCATCACCTACAGTCTACGTAAAAAAGAGAAATAATAAGAGTTTGCGCAGATTTCTCAACCGGACTGAATGAATGTTTAAAAGATCACACGTATCCACTCCCCACACCGGAGGAGATATTTTCAAGGTTGAATGGGGGCAAAATCTTTTCGAAAATTGACTTATCAGAAGCTTATCTGTCAAGGTCGAGGAGGAATGTTCGAAATATTTAACCATCAACACTCATAGAGGATTGTATAGGTTGAAACGTTTACCGTTCGGTTTGAAGGTAGCATCGTCCGTATTTCAACAAATTATAGATACGATGTTGTCGGGCCTAGATTATGCAATGACATACTTGAACGACATATTAATAATTAAAGGAGAGAAGTTTGTCTGTAATAGACACACAAACCAACTGAATCACCGATACATCGAAACCGTTGCAAATGACCAAGCGATACCAATGGAGGTTATGACACATTCCAGATAAAACCACCCACTAACAATGGAGTATCTATGGAGGTAACACCTACACAAAGAATTACTGATTCTCCTAAAAGTAAAGGCGCAGGGACGGTCAGGAGAAGAAGTAACAGAAAAAGAAAAAAGACTAAACGGATATGTCCAGATCCTAAGAGAAACAATATTAAGAGCAAAATTCTAGGAAGAATTTAACTCGGGGGAACGTGTTAAAGTGGAACATCCTGCTATCCCCGAGAATAGAATACTCTGCTTTATAAAAGACGGTAATGAGCGGTACGTCGATGGGAAAAGGTCTTAGGCATTCGCCTGACTGCTCTATGACAATGTCAGCCCTCTGCCTTCGGGTAGAGGGCGCTCTCTGCTTCCGAGCAGAGAGCACAAACCCAGTCGTGGTTCCGCCGAAGGGTAGAACCACGACTGGGGAAAAATAGACAGAGATTTTTTGGCCCGGCTATATGGCCGGGAATACCCACTATAAAATGACCATGTGTCACATCTGGCCTTGTGTGGGAAGGCTAGTAAATACAGAAAAGGTCTTAGGCATTCGCCTGGCTGCTCCATGATACTGTCAGCTCTCTGCCTTCTGGTAGAGGGCGCTCTCTGCTTCCGAGCAGAGAGCTCAAACCCAGTCGTGGTTCCGCCGAAGAGTAGAACCACGACTGGGGAAAAATAGACAGAGATTTTTTGGCCCGGCTATATGGCCGGGAATACCCACTATAAAATGACCATGTGTCACATCTGGCCTTGCGTGGGAAGGCTAGTAAATACAGAAAAGGTCTTAGGCGAAGGCATTCACTATTCGACAGTCGATTCCGCTCCAATGATCTCACAAAGCGTATATCACGTATGGCACTTAACTGACTAACTGATATGTAGAAATGGTAAGGAGATACAATGAGTAGTTGCCTTGTAAAAGCTAAAAAATGCCTTCCAAAAATTAAAGATGCCTGTAAAAGCTAAAAATGCCTTCCAAAAATTAAAGATGCCTTGTAAAAGCTAAAAATGCCTTCCAAAAATTAAAGATGCCTTGTAAAAGCTAAAAATGCCTTCCAGATGCTAAAGATATCTAGTGAAACTTAAAGATGCCTTTCAAAACCTAAGGGGACCTTTAAAAATTAAGAAATTAACACACACACACACACACACACACACACACACACACACACACACACATATATATATGCATACATGTGTGTGTGTGTTTGTTGTCGCTTGAGTGTGAAGATAAACTTCAATCAGGAGGTTTTGAGGAACCTGAAATCACTTCTTAATTGCTGTTGTTCCGAGGTTCAACTTGACTCGGAGTAATAGCACCGATTAGGGTCCCAGCTATGAGCAAGTAGTTAACCCACAAACTAGGGTCAAAATACTATTAAAGTAAAACACTTTATAGTAAAAAATACCACCAATAGATCTTAATTATAATATATTTTAATTATAAAAAGTTACCAGCAATATTCAGAGGGAAAAAATATTTACCGGCAATATGTTTATTTTAAAAGAAATTTATAATGCTCCCAAGAAAATTAAATTTTGGTATTAAGTGACCCATAAGGAGAAACAAATAAAATATATTTATGTTTGTTTATTTATGTTCGACTGTTTTATAACTTGTTTTCTTTTCTCGTGATTTAAAAAAAAAGAACAAAAAGTTAATATTTTGTGAGCTTGTATAACACATAATGTATATAATGTAGATATATGTATATTGTATATGTTCCAGAGGTATCCATAAACAAAAAGTTGTAGTGGAGACAAGCTCCCACTATCTATATATGACATAAATCTGAAATAGACGCTGGCAATTGTCCATCTCAGGGCGAGGAAGTGAGGAAGGACATCTGGCGTTTCATAACCAGATGAGTCGTCAACTCACGAAGGCAGTATATCTAAGGAACGAAAAACCCTGGTTTTAAAACTCCACTGCCCTCCGGTAATATACAAACATGGAAAAGATTATGGAAGTAAACCCAGACAGAAAATCCGGAGTGGTTCCCTGAAATTGATTGGCTGTCAACACTGACAACTTTTCGGCAACACTTGCAGCTAAACTGTCTCCAAATATAATGTCCATTATTTCTTTGGATCTTAGTATTTGTCTGTATCTCTGAGACGAGGTAGTATCTACAATATTTACATTATTCGAACTATTGTCCTCAACTTTGTTGCCATTTGTACGGCGTTTCGGCCATTATACGATCTTCAGGTGATAAGAATTTCGAACCGAACCTTTTATTACAATCACTTGGGTATATGAACTCAGAATAATGTAAATACTGTCCTTTAGATCTTGTTGGTAACATATTAGTATACAACATTTCAAAAAATTTTCTCTCCACAATCAAAGAAAGCTAAATGTTTCAAACTATCTTTCTTCATCTACTTTTGAACCTAAGAAAACCATATCCCTTCAGTGATCAATGAACTCTTACCTTTGTCTTAAACGTTTAATAATATTGTGTCAGATCATTTCATCTGTTGTATGAACATTTCCTCTTCATGACAATACATCAGAACTATGGAATTTAAGAATTCTGATTTATTTTCCTGAAACAATCTACTGAAACTACTTCAAGCATGTAAATAAGTGCCTTTTTTGTTAAAATTATCTGTGTTTCCTATTCATTATCATCTCTTATTAATCTTGTCGTGGATAAATGAACTGCTCATTTTAAACCCTAAGCTACTATATACCATTCTGTAAAATTGTTACTTTTGTTCTATTAAAACTTTAGCATGCAACCCGCTCTGTAAATATCAACTGTCAGTGTTCAACTCACCCCATATATAATCTACCATCTTATATGAGGACATTAGATAATGTAGATTATTTGGATAGATGGAGTTTGACAGCTTAGAAAGGAAAGAGAAGCGGAAGGAAAACCCTGATTCTAATTATTTTTGTGGTCATATACAAAACACAGAAAAGGCCATGGAAATAAATCCAGACAAAAAATCCGGATTGGACCCCTAAAGGCGGTTGAATGTCGACATCTCAACTATCCGCCAACACTTGCAGCTAAACCGATCCCAAATGTAATGCCCTATATTCCTTTGGATTTCGTCGTTGCGACTTAAATGTAGCCATCTATGGTCTAGACATCACACAACCTCCATATACTTTCACCTAGGCTTACGCCCTGGAGGGGTCACTCCAGTCTCACCAACTGGTAAGAGAACAACTCGAGAGAAAGTTTTTTATCAGTTATTAGTTCATCCTCAACTGGCATAGTGTTGGACGCCATGGTCTGTCCACAGCGGTTTGAGAGATCTCTGTATTTCATTAGTCAACTACCGTCTACTTCAAGTCTAGTACTCCCTCACCAAAAGGATAACACGGGGTTGACATACATGGCTCTGCCTGCTTCAGTGAGGGCTTTAAACTTATAGCTTCTAGCTTAACAAGCATATCGATATTAGTGCAGGAAACAAACAGCAAAACGGAAAAAATTAATTATTCAGCTCTTTGTATCGCAAACGGGAATTTATTAACAATAGGCACGTCTGTTTGATGACATTCAGTAAATTGAGATAGTGGATCTCCAAAGGTGCAACACTAGATCTTCTTACAGGGGAGAGAAGTCAATGAATTCAGGGAATACGGAGTTGGATTCACTGTCAGGAACATCCGCGCTGTATGAATAAACATTCAGCAGGTATCATAGAGATTTTCACCTCTTTGCATATGAAAGCCTTGTAAAACCTGTGTGCATCTATACATCAGCATGTCAAATCAATTACGAAACCAAAGGTCTGTCCTATGCTAAATTAAAGCGTATCTATGGACATATTTTAGTGCAAGGAAAGACTCCGTGTCCTGACAAAACATGTTAGGTTATTATATCGGAAGAATTATAAAAATAGACAGACTTATAGTGTTCTATTGCTACAAATTCTGTGTGACAATCACTTATTTCGAGAACAAGATTTGCCACAAAAATCTTGGAGACATCCAAGGTGAAATCATTGGCACCAGCTTGATCTGTTCCTAATCAGACGCGACTTCCTAAACAACGTCTGCCATACTATTAGTCTCACTCTCTCAGCGGACCTTACGTGGAACGACTAAATCAAATCAATAGCTCCATCTACTGCTAAGAAGGTTGGGTCACTGTTTGGGGCCAATAAGCCAACCATTCATTTGTGCCTTGAATACTGTTGCCAGATCTGGTAAGGTGTACCTGCTATTCAAGTTTAGGTTCTCGCCAAAACCAAAGGAGAATAATCAATGTAATTTAGCAGCTAGACTTCAGTCACTTTCTCATCGACGGGATGTGGCTTCTCTGCTTTTTCTACATGTATTTTAATGACTTCTGATCTGAGTATCAGAGTTGTGACTTTCCATACGCGGTTTTTAATCCGTCGATGCTTACGTTTGTTTGCTTATTATTAATCAGTACCGTCTAATCCTTAGATTCCGTAAAAGTACTTTGTGAGGCCCAGAGTAGGCGGGCGTAAGCGGCTTCTTGAAAAAGGTAGTCACTGCTATGAAAATCAGCAGAAATAAAAACTGGTTTTATTCACTGATCTTGCAGGGGTATATACCATACTAAATATTCTATCATGCAAGTTTCTTACGAAATTTGTCTCTGGCACACCTGTTGCTTGTGTGTCCACGAAGTGGCCTGGTATCACCAACAATTCGGAAGGTGTGCACTTAAAATTTTCCTTCAGATGGGAAGTATTACCAGGGATAAGCGTTCTAACCAAGAATGACATTGCAAGTACCTGTTAGCGATGTCTCAAGTTGCGGATGGAAGCGTTTTACGACACCGTCTGGACACAGGTGAGAGATACGCTGTCGTGGAGATATAGCTTACTTCTAACAAATTGGGAAATTCTTTAAATAGGTGAAATTGAACTGTGCACCTCTGCCCGTTGTCACTATACTCGGAGAAATGTAAATCGTTATTCAATTGCTCAATATTTCCTTCACAGTTATTGATCTTTTAAAGGTATCGCTACTGGCCAACGGGTGAATCTATCCAAAATAATAAATAAGTATTCATATCCCTGTACTCTCTCTAGGGGCCTAACCAAATTGAGGTGGATAGACATGTCTAAATCTGTCGTCGGGAGCAGGTATCCTTCCTGGAAGTGTTTTGGTATGTCTGTGAATTTTTGAGTGTTGGCATCTTATGTAGGCTTGGGTCCACCATTTCACATCCGAGGCCATGCTGAGCTAGACGAATCTGTCTGTCGATAATTTAAAGTAGCTTTATGGCCGAGATGTGCTAAACCATGAAAATACCCAAAAACAACTCTTCTCATGTTAGGAGGAACATACCGCCAGACATTTCCGGTGCTTACGTCAGATGACACTGTCACATTGGTAAAGGTGACAGGACGTTGTTCGAGTAACAACTAGAATTCTTTTTTAATTTTGTCAAATGTAATTAGTAATTAGACCCGCCTTTTATTGTGAAACGATAAAATATAAACGCAAATTCTACTCCATCAGCTTATTTTCTCGCACTCACCGCCTGTGGAATTCCCTTCCATTTACTTGCTTTCCCGACAGCTACAATCTCCAAGAATTTAAATGTAAAGTCAATAGTCATCTCCTATATCACTAATTTGCATCCTCTCTCTCTTCCCCTTTCTCCGTCCACTCCACTCTCATCAGTATTCTCATCCTTCTCTTACCCACTTCCTGACGCCCCCTATAACCTGTCACTCTTACTCATAACTTTCCTCCTATGTAACCACATGCAAAACAGTGGCAGTAAAATGCCTTGCTTAAAATGCCTTGATAAAAAAAAATGCTTTGATTATAAAAAAACCCAGATAGATAGATAGCCCGACAGCTACAATCTCCAAGAATTTAAATGTAAAGTCAATAGTCATCTCCTATCTCATTAACTTGCTTCCACTCTCTCATGCTCTTTTCTCCGTTCAATCTACTCTCATCAGTATTCTCATCCTTCTCTTACCCACTTCCTGACACTCCATATTACCTGTCACTCTTTCTTTCCACCTATGTAACCCCCTGTGCACCAGTGGCGGTAAAGGGCCTTAATTGGGGTCGATATAATTAAAAAAAATCTTTCTCCTGCTCACTGGCTAAAATATTGAGGTCCAGTTTACTGCATGAATATCGGCACGGGATAACGTGTCAGCCACTATATTATATTTTCCTTGTGTTTGCCTTAATATCGGAAGTAGATTGTGTGATGTAGTCAAGGTAACGGACGTCACGTGGATTATACTTGTGCGTTTTCGAGTGAATGGTAGAAACCAAAGGTTTGTGGTCGGTGTAAATTATGAAATCTCTGCCTTCTAAAAAACGGTGGAAGTTTTTTACAGCTAAATATGTACCTAAAAATTCCCGTGAGAAAGTACTGTATTTCTGTTGGGATTTTGTTAGTTTAACGGGAAAAAAATAAAGAGGTTTTGCTTTTTTCCCTTTGATTAGGTGCCAGGGCAGCTCCTTCTGTTGTGTCGGTAGTTAATGTCAGTCAGTTAAGTGCCATGCATGATTCACGCTTTGGACGATTATGTCTCGAAAGAGACATGACTGACTGGGTAGAAGATTATCCCACAGTAGGTTGCTATTGCTTTCTGCAGATAGACTGGTTGCCAGCCAAGGCTATAGAACCCAATCTGTCCTATTATTTAGCCAATAACTGGAGGGAAGAGACGGATTAATATCTTTCCCAAGGGTACTTGTGAGTAAGCGAAGTAGCCCGTTCTTTTCCCCAGTGGTGTTAGTCAGTTTAACGCAATTGGACAAAGTGTTTTTTGCGTCGACGAATGCTGACTATTCTTCCTTATTTAGTTTAATTTTTGCATTCTTCTTTGACTGGTTTTCCAATTAGTTCGTTAACGATACTAACAATTTAGCACAGTTGGGGATAAATTGCCTATAATAGTTTATTATCACTAAGAACCTGCGAAGTTGCTTGAACGTCTGTGGTTGGGGAAAATCTAACATCTTATACCGTGCTCGTCTATAAGGTGATTAAAGAATTTGATCTTAGAAACAGCAAACTCGCATTTATCTAGGTTAATCTTCAAACCATAATGCTTTACCCTTCGAAAAACTTTGTCCTTATTCTTTTCATGTTTTGCGTGCGATTTTCCTGCTACTAACATATCATTAGTATGAGCGAAAACATAGTCTAATCCACTAAACTTAATCAATAAGTCGTTGGAATGAATGCGGCGTTCCTAAGCCAAAATGGCATTCTTGTAAACTCAAAGAGGCCAAAAGGGGTAGTAACAACAGGGTTACAAACGTCAGCGTCGTCTAAAGGAATTTGATAGAATGTCTTTTTGAGGTCTTTCTTAGAGAAAACTTTTGAGTTTTGCATGGAAACTGCGAAATCGCGCATATTTGGGATTGGGCGCTTGTCCTGGACGGTTTGTGCAATTAAAAGTCGATAATCACTACACGATGCCATGTACCTGGCTCGCTCTAGGGTACAATATGTAGCGGTGTGGCATAAGAACTAGATGATGGGCGACATATGCCCGTGTCCGTCATTTTTTTAAACTCATCCTTGGCTAGTCTGGGGCTTGAATTTTTGAAAGTTGTTTTGATTGAGTGCTTAGCATTGTGCTTGATTGGTTCTGTGTAGTTGAACGGTGTCATCAAGTCTGAATACTTTTGTAGTATTTTTTATCCTGTTGTCTGCAGTCATAGTCGTAGTTAAACCGGCTGTAATTCGATGGGATCTAGTTCCTTTAATTTGCATATTAGTATCTTGACAGTGTAGTAGTTACTTCGCTACGTCAACGTGTAGCTTGTATTTAGCTAAAACGTCAGTACCTAATATTGATATGTTGACATCAGTGATGACAAAGATCCAGGGAAAAGTTCGGTGTAAACCTATATCTAGTACCATTTGTTCCTCACCGCATGCCATTTTCTGCTTGAAATTTGAATGCCGTTAGATGAGATGAAGATTTGATTTTTGGTGTTATTGCGTTTATTTGTGCGCCAGTATCGACAAAGAAAAGTTTTCCACTTGTTTTATCCTTAAAATAGAAGAAGTGGTTTGTTCATTCTACCCCGACAGCAGTCATCATCTCTACTGACTGTCGAGATATTCCCTGGTTGCTGTGCATGAATTCTCCGGAAAAACTTGCATACCTTCTGGCACTTCTTGGCTAATTTTTTTAAATCGCGCTTGATACCAGCATACTGGCTCGGCGGGAGGTTGTTTCGCGCGGGAAAATGACCGATGGCGGGACCGATTTCTTCATGTGCTTTCCCGTCGGCTGTCAGAAAGTTGTTGTTGCAACTGCTTAACTTTTATACAGAATTGCTCCTTACGTCTAGACATTTCAATTAGTTGGTTACTATCAGTTTGTTGTAAATTGCTGTCTTCACTGTGCGTGCTGCTAATTGAGACAAGTCGTTCGTTTTCAGTTATTCTGTCCTCTATTTCGGCTAAGCTAATTCTATTTCACCAGGCAAAGACACTGGCATCTGTATTGCCCCAAGTTTTAATTTGTCTAACCATAGCTGTCTTAAAGTCGTCTCAGATAATTCATTAATACTTAGGAGCGTTTTCATCTTTCGTAATAATTGCTATGGTTTATTCACTCCTATGGACATGTTACTAAATAATTCTCTGAGCTTTTTTTTCAGAATAGCCTGTCCTACGTAATATTGCATCTCTGAAGATGTCATATGGTTTATCTGAAGGCACGTCTGTTAGGAAATCCCCGACATCAGTTGCTACGTCCGTGGGAAATTTTTCGACCACGTACACATACTTGGTAGGCTGTAAAAAATTAATTTTTTTGCTGTGAAGATCGCGTTTAATTTTGGAAACCAGATTTGCACGTTGCTGTTTAAGGTAAGAACGCTTAGGTTTATTTCTGTTACTTGGGTTTGATCGTTGGCCATTCTGTTTACGAGTTTTGAGTCAGAAAGAAAATTATGCTTTTTTTTTTTACATTACGTGGGAAAACTTCAATACCTATGTTGACATCGGCGATGACGAAGGTCTATGGAAAAGTTCGGGGTGTCTCTCACCCTCCTTCTGACATTTCCTGTATCTAACAATCCTTTCCCCATCACTCCCTATGTAACCCCCTGCGCTACAGTGGCAGTGGAATGCCTTGCTCGGGATGAAACGATTTTAAAAAAAAACCTGTACCTAGTACCATTTGTTCCTCTCCGTAAGTTGGGATCTGTGTGTCATTTGCTGCTTGAAGTTTAAATGCTGTTAGATAAGGCGAAGATT
The DNA here is from genome assembly GCA_037127315.1 of Ascarosepion bandense. NCBI lineage: Eukaryota > Metazoa > Mollusca > Cephalopoda > Sepiida > Sepiidae > Ascarosepion > Ascarosepion bandense. The sequence goes on along the minus strand of JBBBDQ010002204.1, from coordinate 1,237,590 downwards.
TGATTTTTAGCGGTATCATGATTATTTGCACGTCAGTATCGACAAGGAAAAATTTCCACTTGTTTCATCCTCAACATAGAAGAGGCGTTTTGTTCGTTCTATTCCGACAGGTGGCGCCATCTCTATCGTCTTTAGTATGCTACTTAATGGCAGCAAAACATAAATAACATACATCAGACAGAAAAACCGACGGAAAGTTTCTATCTCCGCTGCCTACAACTTATTTTGGTATCATTCGCAGAGATAAAATTACCAAAACTGGTATGTTCAAGTAAGCGTAGTTTTCGATGGCTGGGTAAGGTACATCATATGAATGACAGCCGGTTTATTAAAAAGCATCATGTTCAGTAACTGGCCAAAAGACAGCGTTCGCTAGATCACTTTGCACGAGGTTATGAAGAAGATTGAAAGAGGGTTCTGAAACTTACGGGCATTGGTCGGTGGTTTGCTTGGAATTCTCATCGATATTTTTCTTTCCAGTGAACTTTGATCTTCAAACATTTAGATACAATGTCATTCGTTATTTTCTGTTGTAATTCCAGTTCTTTTATTGCTCCCTTTCCTTAATAGTGTTATCTTTTTCTCATATTCCTGTATATTAATATTTGCTATATATATATATATATATATATATATATATATAATATCAGGAATTCCTTTCATTCACTTACGCACAAAATACACTTGGGAAAGGTTTTAATCCGTCTCTTCCCTCCAGTTATCGGTTAAATAATTGGGTTCTATAGCCTTGGCTGGCAACTAGTCTACCGCAGAAAGAAATGGCAACCTTTTGCGGGATAATTTTCTGCCCAATCAGTTATGTCTCTTTTGAGACATGATTGCCCAAACGTGTATCACGTATGGCACTTAACTGATATATATATATAAAATAAAATAAATTTCGAAGTTCAAAATCGTTGTATGGTCATTTCTACATGAAATCCCTAAGAGAGATTTCTCATTTCATCGGCAACTTTTATACTCAAAATAAAACAAGATATTACCGGCGGAAGTTCAAAGATTTACATCACAGAAAAAATTAGAGGGGTGGGATTGATTAGTAGATAGCAATCAATGTTTATTTTTGGATTTTGGACAACTTTACTTTTAGATTGAGTTGTAAGTGAAAAATTTAAAATTTGGCTTTGTCTAGATTTAAAAAAGAGGAAGGGGAAGTGAAAGAAGAAAGAGGAAGTGGTGTTTGACAGGGAAGGGGGCTAAACAAAATGGAAAGCAAAGGAAAGAAAAAGGAAAAAGAAAGAAAAAATGAAGAAAATAAAGAAATTCTCATAATAGGAGAATTCTAAAAAAATTATGTAATACCGACTCTGGGTCCTCAACATTCCTCCTATGTAACCCCCTGCACAACAGTGGCAGTAAAATGCCTTGCTTGGGGCGACACGATTATAAAAATAATTAAATTGCATCATTTCTCATTCTTTTCTAAACCTTGCAATATCCACGACATTCAGGAGTATTATATGTAACTGCCAGGTCATTCTTATATGCATGGATCAGACGTTGTCGTACTCCGTTTCTCATCAATAGATCTCGACACTCAACTTTTGCTGATTTTACCAATATGTTTATAGCTAAGGTGAATAATATCACTGAGATTTTACATCCAGTGATAATTCTCCTTTCGAACCGATACCAATCGGAAGAAATCAAATCAGATTTTGTCTGCATTGTAATAATCTTGTATGAGAGTTCTTACACAAATAGTGACATGGTATCTGCTTAGAGCTTTCCTTGACTAAATTGTGTGCGACAGATCGATATGTATAGAAAGGTCCAGCCGCAGTGTGACTATATAGCCCTTCCCTTTTTTTCTTAGAATCTGCATTATCACTTCTATATACTCCAGACAACCAGGGTCACCTGCAATCCCACCATTCTGTACTGAAGTATCTATGTAATTGCTGGCAACGAGATAATAGCAAAGTCATCAGAACAGAACGCTGAAGAAGATTTCGTTCTCAGTGCCCAGTAAAGCAATCTGTTAAGTTTCTTTAAAGTTTTCTTCTTTATTAATTCACACTGCATTAGCAAACCTCTACTGCTTTGCAACTCTAACTCTTCTCCAAGCTGCTTTTAATATACAGTAGAACCTGTCGAATGAGACCACCTCTACTGCTGCCATCAAAAACTAGTCGCATACTGCAGGTGGTTGCTCACTAAAGGCTCATAGTCATGACTTATTTACACCAGGAACGTATAGTCCACACATCAGAATGTATACATTAGACTTTTATCATGTAATCTGGTAATAAATAAATGAGATCATAAGAAAATGGCCGACCTGTAAAGAAATTTATTCAGCATAATGCATTTAAAATTTTAAAAAACGTATTTACAACGGTCAACAAGAGACCAAAATATTTATTCACAAAAAATATTTTTGAAGTGGACATAAAAAAAGTATACGGTTTCAGTTTTTTCTTAGAAGTGAGTGATAGCAAAAGAAAATATGTGATAATATATGGAAAAAAACAAATCAAAACAAAAACTGAAAGCGATAGTGGGTGGGGGGTAGAGAAACAGAGAGATAAAGATAGGTATACAAAAAATACACAAAAAATAAAGAAACAGAAATAGACATTTGAGAAATGGACGTAATTGTGATTTTCCCAATCCCTGAATTTTCCAAGTCAGTACAGAGACTGCGATGAATCCCTTGAACATGTCAAATGCAATACATGTTGTACAAAACAGCCGATGTTTGACCGTGAAGTGAATTCAGACAATGTGCATTTCAACAAGAAATAACAGGTTGATACAACACTACAATAACAAAACAATGAGGAAGTGTTCCTGGCTTAGATCAAATCAAAATGAAATAGATTATTCATGTACTATCTCCTGAATTTAGAAATTCGCAGTGTACGACCAAAATGAATTTTTTTTAAAGCGGTCTCTTGATCAGTGATTTTTACTCGTTAATGTTAGTCGCTGGTCACGTCCTGGTGGTGGTCGCTCACTAAAAGTAAATTAACATTAGTAAATCGTCCGTACATAGAAAAACGGTCGTTAACAAGAGGTCGCTGACGAAGAAAGTCGCATACGGTAGACTCCACTCTATTTCCGATATGTATCTGAATATTTAAACATATCTGACAGACACACTATAGTGAATACTACTAGGACGTGGGAACGAAGCTGATTTAGATATCAATATGACCTGCTTTAATTCTTTCGAGGTCGATGCTCTTAAGTCGAAAGCTATTTATAGCAGTTCAGGTGCACTTTTGTATTATTTCCTTCTAATTTTTTTCTCTATCTTATTTATCGAGTACATTTCGTAAAAAAAAAATTATTCGTTCTTCAGACGTACGCATAGCATTACCATTTCTTTTCCCTATGTGCGTTGTGGTGCAGTGGATATCGACTCGGAACGACAAATCGGGGAGCCGAGTTCGAATTCCAGTTGAACTTCTTGGATTTACTTACACACAAATACCCTTGGGAAAGGAATTAATCCGTCTCTTCTCTCCAGTTATGGGTTGAATAATTGGAAAGTTTGAGTTCTATAGAGACATGATCCCCCAGGCGTGTTTTACATATGGCACTAAACTGACTGAATCTCTTCACAAATTCAAGAGGGTCTGAAATAAAAGCTGCTCTTTTCTTAACCCTCTAATTCGCACGCTTTCTGTGACCTTGCGTTCTACGAAGGGTTTTAAGTTTATTCCTTAATATCTCAGTTCAGTTAAGTGTCATACATGATACACGCTTTTGGCGGTCATGTCTAGAGACATGACTGACTGGACAGAAGATTATTCCGCAGTCAGTCAATTAAGTGCCATACGTGAAACACGCTTGGGCGATCATGTCTCGAAAGAGACATGACTGGCTAGGCAGAAGATTATCCCGCAGTAGGTTGCCATTGCTTTCTGCGGTAGACTGCTTGCCGACCAAGGCTATAGAACCCAGTCTGTCCTATTATTTGACTCATAGCTAAAGAGGGAAGAGATGTATTATATTATTAAGAAGTATTTAGTGAGGGATCAGTTTATTACTTTATAACAATAGAAAACCGATCCCCCACTTTAGAAGTTTTGAATTATCTTTCCAACTATTATATTCAGTTAGTAAGTTAAGTGCCATGCGTGATACACGCTTGGACGATCCTGTCTCGAAAGAGACATGACTGTCTGGGTAGAAGATTATCCGCAGTAAGTTGCCATTGCTTTCTGCGGTAGATTGGTTGCCGACCAAGGCTATAGAACCCAATCTGTCCTGTACTTATTTAACCCATAACTGGAAGGAAGAGACGGATTAATACCTTTCCCAAGGATATTTGCGCGTAAGTGAATGCAATGGATTCAACTGGAATTCGAACTCGGCTCCCCGGTTTCTCGTTCCGAGCCGATATCCACTGTACCACAACCGCAGTAGTGGGATCGAAAAGTCTGTCATTGGATCAAACTCTTCCACCAACAATGAAACACCTGATCACCCAAACCAGATTAACTCCGACATTGGGCCTGGTGACTTAATGCTGAATCAATTAATAAAAAGAGAGCAAACGAAACTGAATAATCAAGAATATAAACATGGCGTCTTTTTTTAACTGCACTCACAAATTCACAACAGAATATCACGGATTAGATATACCAAATATTAAGAGATATGGTAGGAACTAAAATAAGACCCTATCTCGCCCCAAATATGCTTACTAATGTCCATATAGACATCATGGGAATTTAAAAGAAATTCATAAATATAGAAATAGATAAGATAAAACTAAATATAAGACAAAGTACAAACATGCATAACAAATACAAAGATGAGGCAAGAGTGGAAATCAGTAATATGACAGAGGATGAGATACAAACTAAAATACATGGGATACGAAATAAGGATCTCTCATAAAGTAAGACTGAATAATCTAGTTGTAAATTAAACAATTATACTAATTCAGATTCTGTCATTGATGAAGATGAATCAAAAGACATTTGGACAGAATTCCTCGAAAACAACAGAGTTGAAATTACTGAAGTAAAACCATATCCTTCAAACTAACTCGCATACACGTCAGAAAAAAAAACGGCTACCAATATGCATGTAACAATGTCCAATAAATATATTGTGCAAACATATAAAACAGCAATGTAGACATTGTTGACGGACAGACTAGTATAAAAATCACAGAAGAAAATATTGTCATATATACAACCGTTTTAGCATCTACTGAAAAACTTGATATCAAGAGAAATAAAAGATTAAACAGCATACTTAAAAAAGTGTTAATACGAAATGCAGATTCTGTAAAAAATATCCAAAAACAATTGACTATCTTGTATCAGATTGCACGGTGTTAACATCCACTGAATATAAATCTCGACATGATAGAGTCGGCCAATATCTTCACTGGAAAATATACAGTTTGTACGGGAAGGAAAGTGCAACGAACTGGTATGAGCATCAACCAAATACGGTTACAGAGACAGGACCAGTACCAATTTTAAGGGACACAACAATATAAACCTAAGTAAAAACAACTAAATAAAATTAATAAATTACTAATAACAACGAAAACAACAATAATAATAATAGTAATAACATTAATAATTATAATAATGACACAGAAATCGTACACATGCCTTAATCACCCAGATATTGTGATCAAAAAAAAAAAAAGAAAAAAACAGTAACAAAAAAATGGTATGTTTTCTTATTGATATGGATATTGATATGGATATTCTTGCATATTGTAATATATCATTGAACTTCTTAAAAATATAAAAATACAAGTATCTTAAAGTAGAAATTTTAAAAATGGGGTACATGTGTACATCAATAATTCCAGTTCCAGTTGGATCCTTCGGATTGGTTGAATAAGGTTCCTATATTGAAGGAATTCCTGATTACTCATGCCTTAAAGAATTAAAAAAAAGAATTGTACTCACAAGTACATCTCACATATTACGAACAGCTTTATCTATATGAAATATGTATGATCATATTTATCTATTTAAGTCAATAATTCCAGTTGTAGTTGGAGCCCTGGGATTGATTGCAAAAGGTTCCAATAGACTCATTGAAGGGATTCCTGAAAGCTCATGCCTTAAAGAAATACAAAAAAGAATTGTACTCACAAGTACAGCTTACATATTACGAAGAGCTTTATCTATACAAAATATGTATGTTCATATTTATCTATTTAAATCAATAATTCTAGTTGTAGCTGGACCCCTGGGATTGATTGGAAAAGGTTCCAATAGACTCATTGAAGTGATTCCTGATTACTCATGCCTTAAAGAAATAAAAAAAGAATTGTACTCACAAGTACAGTTCACATATTACGAACAGCTTTATCTATATGAAATATGTATGATCATATTTATCTATTTAAGTCAATAATTCCAGTTGTAGTTGGAGCCCTGGGATTGATTGGAAAAGGTTCCAATAGATTCATTGAAGGCATTCCTGAAAGCTCATGCCTTAAAGAAATACAAAAAAGAATTGTACTCACAAGTACAGCTTACATATTACGAAGAGCTTTATCTATACGAAATATGTATGTTCATATTTATCTATTTAAATCAATAATTCCAGTTGTAGTTGGAGCCCTGGGATTGATTGGAAAAGGTTCCAATAGATTCATTGAAGGCATTCCTGAAAGCTCATGCCTTAAAGAAATACAAAAAAGAATTGTACTCACAAGTACAGCTTACATATTACGAAGAGCTTTATCTATACGAAATATGTATGTTCATATTTATCTATTTAAATCAATAATTCCAGTTGTAGTTGGAGCCCTGGGATTGATTGGAAAAGGTTGCAATAGACTCATTGAAGGGATTCCTGAAAGCTCATGCCTTAAAGAAATACAAAAAAGAATTGTACTCACAAGTACAGCTTACATATTACGAAGAGCTTTATCTATACAAAATATGTATGTTCATATTTATCTATTTAAATCAATAATTCCAGTTGTAGTTGGAGCCCTGGGATTGATTGGAAAAGGTTCCAATAGTCTCATTGAAGGGATTCCTGAATCTCATGCCTTAGAGAAATACAAAAAAGAATCGTACTCATAAGTACAGCTCAGATATTACTAAGAGCTTTATTTATGTAAAATATGTGGGATCTGAGGTTTCTTTCATTTTATTTATGAGCACTGAAATATGTCTTATCTCTATTTTCAATTGACAAGGCTAAAAACTAATCCGGTTCGGGTGTTTTGCTCTGTCTTCGTCTATTCAAATGAAATTATTTTAATGAGGAGTTAGGTGGACTAATACTAAGTATAATATAAATATTCATATCTTCTCTGCCATTATCCTACCTATCACGTTTACAATTTTCTATTGTTACCGGGACTGACAATTCTCGAAATCGTGGTTATCCCGTCCTCCTCACTAATTCTCAAGTTAGTGTGAAAAAACAAAAAAAAAACAAAACAAAACAAAAAAACAATTACCCACAGTTTTTTTATCCATTACTTTTGTATTTTATTTTATTTTATCTATTTTTAATTTGAGTAGATAGACCCTACTATCGCCCGTTTCACACTCTACTATTGATCAGAAGTAGAGGATCATCCATTATTTCTTGTTCTGGGAGGGGTTCCTGGCTCACTTTTTTTCTCTATTTAGGCTTTAATAGTGACGTTTTTGCAACTTTGCTACGATGTGGATGGACGATGACAACGACTCTCCATACTGAAGGTACCGGGCTGGCAGTTTTCTGGTTGCTGCTTCCAACTGATTGTAAGGAGGGCCTAACTCTTGCGTAGCATCTTGAGCGGCTGCTCTGATCTACAATTGCATATTATCGAGATTCTTGTAGGGCCTGACGCGCATAGATAGGTTTCCATGAAAGTTCCTCCGGTGGTTGACTCTGAGGCCACACTATGCTGCAGTCAGCACCAGTTCTTTTCTTAGGCATGTTGTAGTTGATGACCGTTTTCTACCACCACTCGAGGCCTCACCTTATCAAAAAATAACTATGGATATTGACAATTACAGATGCAATGCAAGAACAGCCTCACAAAATCAGCTAAACCTTTCAACATTTCCTCCACGAAAAATCTTCAGACATCCTGGCTTTTTGTGAAACTAAACTGAACCCCTCTATCCCCTCATTTGATTTCTCAATCCTAGATTACCTTCCCCTCTTTAGGAAGGAGTCCAGCGTCCATATGCATGGCCTGGGAACTTTCTCTTGAATCTCCTGACCATCCATACATGTGCTTCCGTCTCGCTCTACTAAACTCAGTCAGCTATCTTATCTTTCTCTACTGCTCCCCTTCATCTCTCGACTATTCCTTGCTGGGCAGTATCACGGATCATATAGATAAGGCCACTGCCTCTCACCTGTTTCTAGACCTCTTCTTAAGTTCTATCCCTGACTCCATGCAGCTTTGCCCTCTTGGCAACTCAGTTCACGCTGTGGTTTCTGTTTATATCTTTCTCCACTTTCCTTTCCCTCAGGAACTTTCGACAAGCAGAATACTTTCTGCTATCAAAAGGCAGACTGTGACTCACTTCGAGATTTTTTTTGTGCGACGTCCCTGGGTAGTAACAGTTTAGTCTCCCCGTTGAAGACTGTGTTTCTGAGATCTCCTCCTAGGTGAAAGCTAGCACTGATGCTTTCATCCCAGCCAAGAAGTTTCACCTTCGACCCCATTCGTTCCCTGGTTCTTCATGGCCTATTACTACTTCCGGCTTTATCGGCGCCACGCGCCTGGCCATTATAGGCGCCTATTTGCCTCTGCTCGCAATGAGTGTAAGAGGATCCCCAATGAAGCTATACTACTGTTTGCCGACGGAATGAAGCAGCGTATAGCAGCGTGCAAGTTTGGTTACTTTTCTTGGATTGCCAAATTCTCTTCTCATTCTTTTATGTTCTGTGACCCTTCAGGACATGGGTGTCTGCAGCCCTCAACATATTCCTCTTCTTTATTATCTATGAATTGTCATGGCTCCTTTAGAAAAGTGAATGCAACAGACTAGTGTGAACATTGAACTTGGATTGCTTAATTTACTTACAACTACACAAGCAGTGCACAATATTATTAATTTGAAAATAATAAAAATAAAACATTATGGAAAGTCCATCGTTTTTCCATGTCTCTAGTGGGTGCAGAAAAATCTGTTCTGTGTTTTTTATAGCTATTTTGTGGCATCATGGTCTGAGCACAAAGAATAATTAATCTTAATAAGAGATGCTAATTGATATTCTAGTTGAATTCATTGCATTCACTTATGCGCAGATACCCTTGGGAAAGGTATTAATCGGTCTCTTCCTTCCAGTTATGGGTTAGATACCAGGACAGATAGGGTTCTGTTGCCTTGATAGGCAACCAGTCTACCGCAGAAAGCAATGACAACCTACTGCGGGATAACCTCTGGCCAGTTAGTTATGTCTCTTTAGAGACATGATCGCCAAAGCGTGTATCACGTATGGCACTTAACTGACTGACTGAATTAATGTTATGTTGATGTGCGTTGTGGTCCAGTGGATATCGGCTCGGAACGAGAAGCCGGGGAGCCGAGTTCGAATTCCAGTTGAATCCATTGTATTCACTTACGCGCAAATACCCTTGGGAAATGTATTAATCCGTCTGCTTCCTTCCAGTTATGGGTTAAATAGCAGGACAGATTGGGTTCTATAGCCTTGGTCGGCAACCAGTCTACCGCAGAAAGCAATGGCAAACTACTGCGGGATAATCTTCTGCCCAGTCAGTCATGTCTCTTTCGAGACATGATCGCCCAAGCGTGTATCGCGTATGGCACTTAACTGACTGATATAGTATACGAAAGAACCCAATTACTTAGGACAATTTTAAGCAGAAATACGCTTGTGGTGTGTGCCGTGGATTTCTTAGTCTTATAGTAATCTGGTAAAACACAATGCAGAAAATTGTTAAAGTATTATAATCTCTTGAATATGATATCGAGGCATTTTATATAAAGATTAGTATTTACTCTTTTTTGTGTGTGTGTGTGTGTGTGTGTGTGTGGAGAGAGAGAGAGAGAGAGAGAGAGAGAGAGAGAGAGAGAGAGAGAGAATAATAAATTTGGGGAATTTATCCTGCGTGATTAACTTGGAACTTAGACACATTTTTCTCTTTGATTTTCCTGTGCTGATCATATAGGGATGATAAATTATCAAGATTCTATTAATTTTCTTTACTAGATTTGTTATCAGCAATTAGGTGGTGCTTTTGTTTTCTGTCAGCCTTCTCCTACTGTCTAGTTTGTTACACAAAAACCATAACACGCGTGAATGTCCATATTTAATGTTCAGCGACAAGGAAGTTAAGGTACCGCCACTTAGAAATGACATGAAAAGAGGGATCGATGTCTCTTAGAGACATTGATCCCTCTTTTAAACCGCGTAAATTCTGAACAAAGTATTAACTTCATACAAGAGACTCGGATCGGGAGCCCGTCTTTCCTGAAGAAAAGAAACTAGTCAAAATTACTAACAAAATGTGTAATAAAGAGAGTAAAATTGACAGAAAAAAACAGCGATAGAAACGTAAAAAGACAAAATAAAAAAAAAACAAATACAACAAGAAACTTGGCAAGATAGAATAGCTATGTTGGGGATTAACCGATACATTTAAAAAAAAAGCCAGCCATTGAACGTGAACCTGAATCAATAAAATTAACAAATAAATAATTCGCATGGACATTTTCTTTTCCCTTTTAACGTCAACTCTGAAAAATATCAAATATAGTTACAATCATCGAACAAATAGTACATAGTCATTTGATCAAACTACTGAATCTAATTCGAAAGCGTAAAGAAAATTGATATCTTTGTCTTTTTAAAAGAAATAAATTTCGTACGCAGTTTTATTTTTCCCGATATACTCTGAATTATGCGTAAGCGAAGAGTGGATGTAGGCGGTACGAACGCGCGAGAAATAGCGGGAAAATCAGCGCGTTCATGCACACTGGCGCTTTTCGTTCTGGAAGCAAATGTAATAATATTCAATTTATGTTTTGATTTTCTCGATATTTCCATGAGTATACCAAAACTACCTTTATGGATTGCTTTCAAAACAGTTTTCATTACTTGTGTTCTTCACAACAACATACATAAGATATTAACGATGCACACAATTGTCAGTATAATTATACATATATGTTTGACTTTCAGAATACGAATCTGACAAAGGCACACTCATAGACACAGATTTACACACACACACACACACACACACACACACACACACACACACACACACACACATATATATAAAAGACAGTTTATAACTGTAAATATAAAAAAAATGTCCCATTATGACATGGATAAATGGTGTACAAACCAGATTTTTAAAATTCCATATCACCTTTTCAAATAAAAGAATCATTTTAATTCCAATAAAATACAATAGGAAGAAAAATCATTATAACTCTGAATCGTTTAATTCTGATAAGAAACAGTAAGAAGATGCGATATTTAGATATAATCCTATTCTATCTGTGTTTGTCCTTTCCACACTGTCTATACCGAATAAATAATGGACTATTCCGTTTTGACTGCGCAGAAAGACAAGGCATATAAGAGACGATACTTTATTTCAGTGAAAGATAGAACGAAGGAGTGTTTATTGTATCCTCCTTTTAGCTCATAAATAATGGACTATACCGTTTTGACCGCGTTTGAAGGCGAAAGACATATTCAAGTTGCAACTTGGCTTCAGTGAGAAAATGAAAGAAGGTAAGATAGAAAGAAAGATAGACGTTTTTAACGTCTATTAGTGTAAAATGAAAAAGTTTTCAATTTTAAATCTTTTCATTTGTACCCCTTACTTCAAATATTTCATGATGTAATAGTAGAATTTCTACTAACATTTTTGTCGTAGAAATCGCCATGAGCTTATTCAATCATTAACTGAAAAATTAAGATTCACTATAAATTTCAAATAAGAAAACCATGGATTTTTCTGGAGTTAAAACTAATCATTATAATTCTGATGAAATATATTATAAGAAACGTTTTAATTCTCATAAGATAGAATTTTAACAATTCTACTAAAATGCGGCAGTTAGAGAGAATCCTTATAATAATATAAGAAGAATCATCTTAATGCTCATGAAATATTTTTAATAATATTAGAAGAATCATCTTAATGCTCATGAAATACAATAACTTTCAACAGTTTTAATTTTCATAAGTTACGAAAGTAAGATAGAATAATCATTTAATTCATATAAGATAGATAAAAGGATCCTTTTAATTTTGTCATTTGTCATCTTCTGTCTTTCTGAAACCTGTTTTTATTGTCCTCTCCTTACTTTTCATTACTAAAGTCTTCTCTTTCTCATTCTCTCCCCGCAACCACCTATGTCGTAGTGGCATTATCACCTTGCCTGTGTTGAAATTATCACCTTGCTTGATGTTAAATGATTAAAAAACTTGTCAAATTAATCTTAAAAACGCTAATGAAAAAGACGCTAATGTTATGATGAAACACGCGCCAAAGAATACAGGCTAGGCTGTTAAAAGTTAAGTAAAACCGTTGATGATGCCAGTTGCTGTGATATATGTTATTTTTTTCATCGAGTTCATCCCAATCAAAGCAGTAAAGCCAAGGGGTTACTTGGTGTGAAGAATTAGAAAACAGAAACCTTATCAAGGAGCGAAAACTATAAAAGAGTAATGAGAAGGACAGTAGATAGCCATTGGCAATGCATTTAACATTTTAAATTTGGCTGAAAAGCATGGAGTCAAAAGAAAGTTACATGACCAAGAAAAGCTGTTAGCATAGAACTTACGGTTACATATAGCCAACTCAACTATAAATAAAATGAGAACTTGTCGAGTGATGACACGATATTGAAATTTAAAAAAATTACTATTCTTTATTGTTTTCTTATATTTTAATTATGTTTTATGTTGTACAAGCAGTATAACCTGGCGTTGCTCGGGTGTAATGAAAGCTTTAAAAATAATCCATGGTCCCTGAGCTCAGACTCTTTGGACGTTGGCACGAAAAACTAAAAAGCAATAGTTGTTTCGTTAAAGCGAAACCATAGACTGAAAGAAAAATGAATGGATGTAAATCAAATTTTGATTTCCTGGAATCAATATCAAATAAATTTTTATCGTCGTAAACTGAATTTTGAAGGCTAAATAAGTCCTCTGAGTAAATGGTATCATGGCTGAGACTAAGAACTACAATTATATCTACTTAGAGCCAAACTCGAAGCAAAAACTGAAATAAAAGGGCTGAAAAAAATACAGACATACAGGCAGATAAACAGACACACACGCAAACATCTTGCTTTATATATATATATATATATATATATTATCGATTTTCTTCACTATTGTAAGAAATGCAACCTTGAAATTTCTGAATATCGTTTATTATATCTTTGTCTATGAGTGTATCAAATTTGATTAAAATCGGGCCACTCCTTCTATAACCCGATTTTTTCGATTATCGATTTTCGATATTTATCGGGGGTACCTCGACACAAAACCTAGTTAAGAACACACGGAGACGCTTGTAGTACAACTATGTAAATTTTCAAGAAAATCGGTTCAGCTGTTTCGGAGTCTATAGGTAACGGACACACACACACACACACACACACACACACACACACACACAAAGTTCCATTTATAAATAAGTTTAGATGTTGTATTCGAAGGAATTAAATAGCAATGAATGTAAGTGTATTGTCAATATTTGTAACACTGACTAACTTCAACGTGTTGAGAAGCCTTTTTCTTAACTGAAAGTATATTATTCTAATCAATTAACCGGAAATCCAATCTTAAACAGGAAACAAGGGATAAACCTCTACTTCTGTGCAAATGATTAGGGAAGGGTGTGAACAGGAAGATAAGTAATTCTATCTACTTGCAATATTTTTGCACAAAAATTTATAATATTGTATGTGGAGAGAATTTTTTGAATAGATTTGTTTATTGATCTGACAGATATTTTTATCGGTTTAAACGTAGTGTTTAGTCGATACTTGTATTTGCGTAAACGCTCTAAGCATTTATTAAACGGTATATTTATTTATTTTCGTCGACCGGCCAGAATGTTCGATAAATTTTATTAAAGAATAAATATAAATTCGGTGTTTAATCAGAATTTCAGCATTGTAGACAGAATTAAAACTATTAAAATATCTTTTTATTTTGTTCAGTAGGAACATTCCATAGTTGTCATACGGGGTTGGCCAAAAAGTTAGTTCGGTTTATTAAGTAAAAATTTACTGAGTGAAATGAACGAACTTTTTGACCAAACCAATATTAACATACTCGGAAACTGGATGCTTTCTTATATATATTTCAAGTTCATTATTGAAAATTGTCATTAGTATAACTTTAAACGTTTAATAATAGATTCCGACTTGACAGCTCAGATACAGTCACTTTCTCACCGGCGCAATGTGGCTTCCCTGTATTTCTTCTACAAATACTTTCATGGCTTCTGCTCTGATGAACTTAGCTCATTGGTGCCCACTATATATGAATTTACTCGATCCACAAAATTAGTAACTTTTTACTGTGAAACCAATAAAATGTGACATAAATTCTACTCCAACAGCTTCTTTTCTCGCACTTCCCGCCTGTGAAATTCCCTTCCAGTTACTTGCTTTCCCGACAGCTATAATCTCCAAGAATTTAAATGTAAAGTCAATAGTCATCTCCTATCTCTCTAACTAGCATCCTCTCTCTCATGTTTTTTTTTGTCCACCCCACTCTCATCAGTATTCTCTTCCTTCTCTTACCCACTTCTTGATACCCACTGTAACCTGTCACTCTTTCTCATAACTTTCCTTCTATGTAACTCCCTGAAAAACAGTTGCAGTAAAATGCTTTGCCTGGGGCGATATGATTAAAAAAACAAACTTTTCTGATACTTCTCTGTTTTCAGAATCATTTTGACGAAATAGATTGTAGAGCAAAGACACAGCCTTGTGCAAATTAATTGAAACAAGTGAGCTAGTTTTCTTTCTTTCACTATACGATCAGTTTTAGATCCACTGGTGTGACAGGTTGCAATCAAGTTTTATTTTTTCATCAGATTAGGTTATTTGCAGTGGTGTGCAGTAATATAAATCTATTTTCAAAGTCAACGATGAAATTTATTTGGCCCTAAAAATATTGCGCCATTTGTGATTGCATCAATTTTTTATTACGCTCAGACACTATTGTCTCGAATATAGGTTAGTTTTCCTGCTATTGTCTGCGATGGACATTACTCCAAGAAAGCGTATGAAAATAGTAACACTGAACGAATACACTGGCAGGCCTTACAGAAAGATCGTGGACATTGTTGGTTGTCTGCCTTTTAAATGTCAGTCGTATCATCAAGGCAAACTAACAAACTGGGTCTATCAGTCCAAAACGTAGAGGAAAATGCCGCTAAAAAGGAATAACAATGCAAAGAGACGGTGTATTCGTGATCAAGGAAAGATGCCAGGAAAACATTATTCGTTTTGTTTCAATTCATTTGCGCATTGTTGTAGTAATGTTGGTTTTCTAAGGATAGCTTACATGCGACACTAGGCTGAAAATATGGGGCACCAGCAAGGATAATAATGGCTGCTATGAAGAATCCAAATTTATACAACGTTGCTAGACGTACATTTGTAAAGTATCCACACGGAATCCTAATCATTTAAATGATGTGGTTAATCTACCAAGGCTAGTTCAGACCCCAAAAAGAAAAAAAAATAAAAAATAAAAAATAAGGTGGGTTAAGAAAAAAATTACCCATTAAAATTCCAGATGGGTTTTTAAAAATCAAATCGCTTGGCCAAGAGGAATATTTCTAATTAACTTCCAATTCAGCCATTGATACCTGCGAAATAATTGCGTCGGTTACAAGCTGACAAATTAAAAAACTAAGTCGGCTGTACCTCCACCAATCAGGGTTGATTCTATTAAAGATAGAATAACGTAATTAGAAGGTGAAATCCAATCTATTTCTATTGGCCAGTTTTTCCTTACTTTCTTCTGTTTTAATTAAATTCTACGTTGGAAGATATTTCAGTTAAAAAAGGGGCATTTTTTTTTTACTCAGTGACAGACAAAGATAGATAGATAGATAGATAGATAGATAGATAGATAGATAGATAGATATGAGCTTACAGAAATATATAAAGAGAGATAGAGAAATAGAGAGAGAGAAAGAGAAATAAGGAGAAGCAGGGAAACTATATGGTGAGTACGAGAGAGAGAGAGAGAGAGAGAGAAATAGAGAGAGAGAGAAAAAGAAATAGGGAGAATGAGGGAAAATATATGGTGAGTAAGAGAGAGAGAGAAGAAATAGAGAGAGAGAAAAAGAAATTGGGAGAATGAGGGAAAATATATGGTGAGTAAGAGAGAGAGAGAGAAATAGAAAAAAGAGAAAGATAAATAGGGAGAATGAGGGAAAATATATGAGTGTGTAAGAGAGAGAGAGAAAGAGAGAAAGATAAATAGGGAGAATGAGAGAAAATATATGAGTGAGTAATAGAGAGAGAGAAAGAAATAGGGAGAATGAGAGAAACTATATGAGTGAGTAAGAGAGAGAGATAGAGAGATAGACAGAGAAACGAGAATTAGAAAAGAGTAGAACAAAGAGAAACAAGGAAGAAATTGTACGCGTAAATTATGTTCGATCCTTCGTGTTTCAAAGTTTGGTTTCTTACACGTGGTATTTTCCTAAGAAGTTTAAAAAGAAGATTAAAGCAATTAATTTATTACAAATTGCGCTTTTCTTCTGGCAAAAACTAGAAAATGCAAAACAAAATTGCAGAAGGTAGATATTTTAATAGATAATTGTTAAATTTTAGGTAACGGGATGCTATTTCCAAATTACAAAATCCCAAAAAGTTGTTTATAGGGATATGTCGATATGTTTGCTTAAAATGGATAAATTCTACTCCAACAGCTTCTTTTCTCGCACTTCCTGTCTGTGAAACTCTTTTCCATTTACTTGTTTTCCCGACAACTATAATCTCCAAGAATTTAAATGTAAAGTCAATAGTCATCTCCTATCTCACTAACCTGCATCCTCTCTCTCATATTCCTTTCTCCATCCACTCCACTCTCATCAGTATTCTAGTCCTTCTCTTACCCACTTCCTGACACCCCCTATAACCTGTTACTCTTTCTCATAACTTTCCTACTATAACTTCCTACTACTTTCCTGCAAAACAATGGTAGTAAAATGCTTTGCTTAGGGCGATATGATTATAAAAAAAGTAGTGTACACACACACACACGCGCGCGCACACACACACACACACACACACACACACACACACACACACACACACACACACACGCACACACATTTATGAGTTGAATATATGGATGATAGAATAAAGAAAAGGAATAAACAGTAAACATTAATTATATAAACTAACCTTACCGTTCTACATACACCTAAACAGACAAGCATACACTATTATACACACTTTACCATCCAAATTATTATAAACACATGCATTTAAAGTAATTATCTATTGCTTTAATACACGTGACACATATCTGATCAATAAGAGTCAGTCAGTTAAGTGCCATACGTGATACATGCTTTGGGCGATCATGTCTCGAAAGAGACATGATTGACTGTACAGAAGATTATCCTACAGTAGGTTGCCATTACTTTGTACGGGTCAATAAGAACTAACCCCAAATTACACGATATCGGTATACTGTCTCTTAGTTATTTTTTCATTTTTCTCTCGGTCTTTATCATTTTTTCTTTATTCTATCTATCTATCTATCTATCTATCTATCTATCTCAGTTTGTTCATTATCTATCTATCTATCTCAGTCTGTTCATTATCTATCTATCTATCTATCTATCTATCTATCTATCTATCTATCTATCTATCTATCTCATCTCAGTCTGTTCATTATCTATCTATCTATCTATCTATCTATCTATCTATCTATCTATCTATCTATCTATCTTTCCACGCACATTTAAACATCATAACTTTATTACACGTGACACATATCTGATCAATAAGAAATAACTCCAAATGATAACATACCAGTATATTGTTTAATTTTTTTATTTCATTTTTCTTTAGGTCTCTGAAGAAGTGTTAATGAAAGTGAAACATATTAGATACGTTCCTTATTTGTATTTTTCTTCATTCTACTGTCTATCTATCTATCTATCTATCTATCTATCTATCTATCTATCTATCTATCTATCTATCTATCTATCTATCTCAGTCTGTTCATATCTATCTATCTATCTATCTATCTATCTATCTATCTATCTATCTTCCTCACTTGTAGTGTATCTATCTATCTATCTATCTATCTATCTATCTATCTATCTATCTATCTATCTATCTTCTCACTTGTCTAATCTATCTATCTATCTATCTATCTATCTATCTATCTATCTATCTACTTGCTAATCTATCTATCTATCTATTAATCTATCTATCTATCTATCTATCTATCTATCTATCTATCTTCCTCTACTTATTGTAATCTATCTATCTATCTATCTATCTATCTATCTATCTATCTATCTATCTTCCTCACTTGTAATCTATCTATCTATCTATCTATCTATCTATCTATCTATCTATCTATCTTCCTCACTTGTAATCTATCTATCTATCTATCTATCTATCTATCTATCTATCTATCTTCCTCACTTGTAATCTATCTATCTATCTATCTATCTATCTATCTATCTATCTATCTATCTTATTCTCTCACTTGTAATCTATCTATCTATCTATCTATCTATCTATCTATCTATCTATCTATCTATCTATCTAATATATGTGACACATATCTGACCAATAAGAACTAACCACAAGTCATTACATATCAGTATACTGTCTAATTATTTTTAATTTTTCTTTCATTTTCTCAAGAAGCTTTAGTAAAAGTGGAACATGTTAGATTGAGATACGCTTCCTATTTGTCATTTTTTCTTGATTCTATCACACACACACACAGAGACTTTGTCACTTTAACAGAGCAGGTTCATACCGACTTCAAAGTTTTGTGTGGACACCGTTATGATGTCTTCACTCATCGGGTTTGGATTTAAAGTGATACATTCTTTGCACTAAAACTATATATATGTATATGAAATGATTATTTTTGATCGATACTCGTATTTAAGTAGATATTCTGTTTTTTTTTAATTAAATACTATTATATATTTATATCTACCGGTCTGATTATTTACGATCATTTTTTATTACAAAAATGTGTGTCATTCATTAAAAAAATAGAATATCTACTTAAATACGAGTATCGATCAAAAATAATGTTCAAACAAATCATTTCAAATTGTCGGTTGTTTATAACCAAGTTTCGTTAATCTTTGTTAATTTCCGTAATATACATATATTAAAATTTATAGCATAAATATGTTATAATATCACTACAAAATTATCTATTTTTTCGATAGTATTTGTGTCTTATCAAGTGATGAGGTTTATTTCAGGTTGAAGAGATTTAAAAGGTTCAAGACTAGCCAAACTCCCTTAATAAAGGAGCCATTGTTACATAGACAGTGTGAACCAATCAAAATAAAGTAATTTCTAATTTTAAGAATATGAAAACAAACTCTAAAAACAAATTATTTGGGGCATCAATATTTGATTAAAATCAATATCAGCATTATTAATCGACTATTAGATTCACTTTATTTTTATTGCGAATTTCAAATTCTAAGTTTAAAAAAACATTAGATTTAGATGATTATAAAGTTATTTAGATATTAAACGAGTAAAGGACGTGGACGGACATATATTCAAATCTATAGACACGCGCATATGGATAAGTAGACAATTACATATTCATACGAACATATATTATTATACAAACACATGAACAGATACATATACGAACATACAGAAATTTTAAAATTTTGTTTTTATCGAAGTATCAATTTATCCGTTAAATTTCAAAGCCAGGTTTGGGAAAAGTCTGTAAAGGCTAAAATATTGCATCCATGTAAGAGCTATTTTGTAATATGGCAAGAGACTTGAATGAACGAGGTCAATACAGACAGTCATATTTCAGTGTATGAACAAGCGTGCACGCATATAAAGGTGCATATACAATATATATATATATATATATATATATATATATATATATAGAGAGAGAGAGAGAGAGACATACACATATATGCATAAACATTAACGAGATTAACGAAACTGGTTATAAACAACCGACAATTTGAAATGAGCCACCAAGTGATCTGGTGCGCGCTATAGGCTTAATTTGACTTCGTTTAGATTGATCGTCATTCGTGGTCGAGAGGTCTAAGATGTGCAAGATAAGTAGGGGGCTTCCCCTGTGTAGATAGGAGTCACTGGTTCGAATCCTGCTGAATGACACATTTTCGTAACAAAACGTTATGGTAAATAATCAGGCCGGTAGAAATAAATATATAATACTGTTTCATTATAAACAGAATATACACTTAAATACGAGTATCGATCAAAAATAATGTTCAAACAAATCATTTCATACATAAAGATATATATATGCATATATATATATATATATATATATATGTGTGTGTGTGTGTGTGTGTGTGTGTGTGTGTGTGTAGACATGCATACAAGGACCTTCGAACATATATAAACACAAATACATCCACAAAAGTATGAGAACATATCTATCTAAGCTTATTTATAAATGGAACTTTGTGTGTGTGTGTGTGTGTGTTACCTATAGAATCCGAAGCGGCTGAACCGATTTTCTTGAAAATTTACATAGTTGTACTATAAGCGTCTGCGAATGTTCTTAGCTATGTTTAAGGATATTGCGTAACTTTTCGCATCTAACATATTTACTTATTGTAATGCTTGCATATATGGATGTACTTTGCGGTGCAGTGGATATCGACTTGAAGCGACAAATGGGAAAGCCGAGTTCGAATTCCGGTTGAATTCCTTGCATTCACTTACGCACAAATACTCTTGGGAAAAGTATTAATCCGTCTCTTATTGGTTAAATAATAGGACAGATTGGATTCTATACCCTTGGCTAGCAACCAGTCTGCCGCAGAAAGTAATGGCAACTTACTGCGGGATAATCTTCTGACCAGTCAGTCATGTCTCTTTCGAGATATGCTCGCCCAAAGCGTGTATCACGTATGGCAATCAACTGACTAACTGCATATATGAATTGAAACATGTGTATCTTTAGTTATTGTAATGTAAAAAACACATTATTTTCGCACACAAAATATAAGCTCAAAAAATTACTTTCATCAAATTATGAATTTACTTGATAAACATAGATTTTGCCCATGTGGTATATTATTGATGAATTCTAGTAGATTTCGGCTAGTCGTTTGCTGCAATTACGGTTATGATATAAAAGCCTGATAATATAGAATAAATATTATATATGATATCGAATAAACATTATTAAACCAAGCCTGGTGGTTACGTTTAAGTATTAAAGAGACTGCCGCTGCTGGGTGTTGGCTTCAATGTCCACTTTAAATAACGACAATAATAATAGAAAGAGAAAACATATTTAGTATATACCCCCATTTAACCAGATGGTAAATAATAAGGTAGGTCATAAATTCCTCAAATTAGCAGAGAAACGCTTCTCTAAAAATACCCCTTTACAATTTTTTAAAGAAATACTCTTAAGTTGAGCTACAGCTGCATGATAATTTTGAAAATATCATCAAAAAACATAATAATAGAACTTTAAGCAGATTAACCACCTAAACAATCAACAACATCCTAAAGAATTAATGATCATAATAACAATGATTGCAACTGCCAAAAACCTATAAAGTATCCATTAGAAAAGAAATGTCTAACTGATTCTATAGTCTACCTGTGCTCTATTTTTACCATAGAAAATCTTATACTAATAAAAATTTCTTTCGGTTTTATCAAGAATACTCTTAAACCCCGTCATTATTTGCAAACCTTATCGTTTAATGATAAAGTTTACCGCAATAAAACAATAATTTCTGCATATTATTGGCAATAAAAAGATGCCAATAAAACCTCTACCCTAAAAATGGAAAATACTAACAAAAAAAAAAAAAACAGAACTTGTAAATCTTTACATGAGACATGTTCTCTATGTTTACAAGAAAAATTGCAAATTATCAAATTCCCAAAACTAAACTTGCTGAATAAACGTAGCGAAGTAACTTTCATCTGTCATCATTGTCTAAAATATACCCTAAAGTATTGTACATTTTTCCTAATATAATATAACTAGATATCAATAATCTATCCTCTAGGATAAATTGATTGAGTCTCCCATCTTCTGATCATTTATTCGTTTTGGCTTAACGGATAGATCAATCACTAAGGCAACTACATACGTTTGATGTGGAGTGTATTAAAAAAAAAAAACTCTCCCGTCTTTGTCACTTGTTCACTACTTTAAGTGAAAAATAACTTAAAGAAAATCCTGTAACCGTTTCACGAGAACACGCGATAACTATCCAGACTCGTTATATGCTATATATGCATCATTCAGTTTATTTCATCTCTGGCATAGAAAACGTCTGAGTTTAAAGTAATTTAAAGTCTCTACCTCCCTTTACCCTTACAATCAAATTTCTCCGATTCTTCATGACCTGTCTTTCTATTGGTTCACTGAGACAAATTCTCTGAAAATCCCCCACCCCTTACTCTACACTATAAACAAAACGTTCACCGCTTTTCGCACTTTTTTCTTCTATACCAAATTATCTCGTTGAAACATACCTTGTTCATGTTTCCAATATATATATATATATATATATATATATATATATATATATATATATATGGTCAGTGAGTAGATCAGAAAGTTCACATGCCTGCGTTTTGTTTGTGGCGTTTTTTCACACTTGCTCGTTAAATCTCTTTTTTTTTTTACACTGACTAGCGAAATTTGATTTCGTCTCCTTACTTCAAAATTGTTTTCAGCGATTTTGATTCAGTTCTACAGTTCATCTAGTTCTTTTTGTTATTTTTGGAATACCATATTTTGCAATGGTTTGGGATTTACTTTAGCACGTTTGAATTTCGTGTCTGTGTGTATGTGTCTTAGGTTTTTCATGTTGTTTTGTTGAGGGAAGGCTTGTATTTTTTTATAAATATTTCTTCCTGCATCATGAGTGTGTCATAATCTGCATTTTGGTAGATATGCATTACTCTGAATTTACCTCCCCTGCATTCATGTAAATATCGCAAGCCTTACAATTTCCTGTTATTGGTCAGTTTAATTTTATTTCTGTTTAGGACTACTCTTTTATTCAGGCCTTGTGTCGCCCCCACGTATATTTTTGCGCATTCATTGCATTTTAGAGTATAAATTACCTTTTTAAAGTTGCAGCTTAAACTTATTTTTATTTCGAATGTAGATGCGTTTTCTAACTTGAAGTGGTTTCTTTCTGCTATTATGTTGCATGCCCAACTTTTTTGTTGCATTTTGTGACCCCTGTTGCTCGAATTTTAATGAAGTTAGCATGATTTCTTTTAAATTTTGGGGTTGGCGTTTGCTTTTAATTATTTTAGGTGCCATTAAGATTTATTTTATCTTATCGTTTTTGTTGAGTTACTTTGTGTGTCCTTTTGTTTTTGTAAATAATTCTGGGTTGCTTTTGTTGTGTGTGGAAACCTATGCAAGAATGTTTACATCTTTTTCAATTTTTTTTAGTTCTGGAAAGATTCTAATAGTATTTCTTACGAAAAAGCAAAACAGGATAAAACGTAAAATATTTAACAATTGCTGAGAATATATACAATTTTAATACTGCAATAATTCGTCTACTTAAAAACACGAAAAACTTTTTTATCAACTGGTAAAAAATTTAGAAAAGTGGGTACTATTTCATCTAAACTATTTCCGGTAGGCATTGAATATATTTTCCAAAAGATGAACTGTAAAGAAATGAGAGTAATCATAAGTGAAGAATATTTAAACCACTTATGAGTCCTAACGTTTTATTCAACAAATTAATTCTGAAAAATGATACATGATCAATGTAGACACATTTTCGGTGTATGTTAAAAACATGAACAAACGTAAAACAAGTATAACATTTCAAATAAATTCATTAAAATAGATTATGAAGAAATAGCGATAGACGAAGAATACATAGCTTAGCACATGTGATGTTATTAAAGGCCAACTACAGAAATATATAACACCATGACATATAACAATACTATTATTAAAAAAAATAAAGATTTGACGAAAAGCTTGCTTGCAGTAAGGTAAAAAAAATGAATACATTATACTAATTAAGACAGAGAACAGACCAATATAAATGATAGTAATGATTAAAAGAGAAAAATACAGTGCTCTGGACTCATAGGAAGAAGAAAAGATAATGGGGGGAGCAAAAGGTTGCTTGATCAGTTTCCTGTGAATAGTAAATGCTGTAAGAAAAGAGCAGATATGAGAAAGAGAGATAAAATAGAAGGGTTTGATGATAGGACCAGTCAGAGAATAGAAAAATCGTGTGTTAGCAAAGGATTTTAGAAAGTCTTTTGTACTTCAAGGGACAAGCAATGGACACACACGTATACACGCTCGCACGCAGAAATATATATAAGCATATTTTATTAGAAACGTCATTAGTTTGCCTACCAACTTGATTTTTTTAAGTATCAAATTAAAGATATTAAATTAAGTATATCCAATTAAAGACATCCAATTAAAAATATCCAGTTAAAAATATTAAATTAAATATATCAAATTAAAGAAGATGCAATAGTAGACGAAATAAAAGAATGTTTAAAAGAAACAGAGCATCTACTCAAATATGGTTATTCACTACGATTAACGTTTAAAGCCATGAATATATGTCAATATGATAAATAAAAATCCATTACTTCTTTAGAAATTGCTTTGTTTGCGTTTTGGATAAGAAAGAGCAATGATGACTTTCGAGAAAATCTAAACGAGTAAAGTATGCTTTAAAGCCAAATAAAGCCTTTCTTGATGATACAAAAATTTCCATAGTCGAGTGGTCAAAGCATCTCAGATTAAACAACGTTTCTTTTTGTAAAGGGGGCGCAGTTTCAAATGCTATTTTTCTGTTGCATGGAATTGCAATTTGTGCTTATGTGGTCCTGAAATATTTTAACAGCAAAAATGAGCAAGAAAAGGTTGATAAAGACTGGTTTTATATACCCTGTTGTTTTTTTATATCACCTGTCCATTTCTTCGCCTTTCAGTTATGGGTTGAATAACAGGACAGATTGGGTTCTATAGTCTTGGTTGCCAACCAGTCAACCGCAGAAAGTAATGATAACCTACTGCGAAAAAATCTTCTGACAAGTCAATTATGTCTCTTTCGAGATATTATTGCCTAAGCGTATATCACGTATGGCACTTCACTGAGCAACTGACAGATTATAGACCCAAAGAAAGCATACCTTATCATTTATTGAGGATCATCATTTTAAGGATTTTTTTAGAGATTGTATTATTGTATTCTTGGTTATATTTGTAAATTCTTGTACAGGTTTATCATTCATTTATTCTTGTTCTCTTTTGATCCACTCTGCACTGGGATTAGATTCCTTTGCATTGCTTCTCTCAAAATGCTAGCACATCTTCAATAGATGGCGTCTTTCCTGACTT
Source organism: Ascarosepion bandense (assembly GCA_037127315.1). Lineage (NCBI taxonomy): Eukaryota > Metazoa > Mollusca > Cephalopoda > Sepiida > Sepiidae > Ascarosepion > Ascarosepion bandense. The sequence continues at coordinate 1,212,045 of JBBBDQ010002204.1, read as the reverse complement.
CTATAAACACTTTTGCAATTTCCACTGTTGAAGTTTGCTACATAAGTGTTATTTTATTGATAGAATCTACAACGGTTTTCATATCATCTTGTTCTCTTTTGATCCGGAGTAAAAAAAATGTACCATTGTTGTTTTTCAGGAGGAAATAAAAAAACTATTTTAGGCATTCTGTTAAAAACAAGTAAAAAAAAACGAAACGAAAAAACAAACAAAAACAACAGCAACAAAAACTGCAATCAAATATCAAAGTGCAACTAAATACTTTTCTAATGGTCAGATGAGTAAAATCTAAATTGCATTAATGCTTCAGCTTTGTCAAAATGTAGCACTCAATGACCGTGACACAGCTTCTATGAACATTACTAAAGCATCCTTTGAAAACTCATAAATCTTTTCGTCGGTATTAAACAGTTTTCTTAATAAAAGTTCTGAAGCAAAGCTTCTGATGAATACAAGGATAGTTTTCTTTGGATCTGCTCACATTGTATAATTGCATTTAAGATCATATTTAAGAATAAAATTAGCTTAAATCTTTTGTAACCAAGTCGTGCAGATGCAAAAAAGGGCGCCATGTTGTGGCACATCCAATAAGAAAGAAAACAAAACAAAAAGTCAAATAAATCTTTTCAAAAAATATTTAATTATTTCTATGTAACGTCTACAAAGGAATCACTTGAAACGTGGTGGCTGATAACACTAACATTACTATTACTAAAAGTAAATTACTATCACTCTTATCTTTTATAAAATCTCTGTCATTTTTTCTGTTATAGTAAGAAGAAAACAAAAAGATCAAAAACAATAGAAATAATAATAATAAAAAGAAGATATGATTTAAACAGAAAAATCATGAAACAAAGTTATGAAGCACTAGATATTTAGGGAAAATTTCATGTCAGACAAGTGAAAAAAACAATAAAATGCTTGAATAATAATAATAATAATAATAATAATAATAATAATAATAATAATAATAATTGCCACGATAGAGTTGGGCAATATTTACATTGGACAATGTGCAAACACTATGGAAAATCTGTAAATAAACACTGGTATGAACATCACCCAGCACCGGTTACAGAAATAGAAGATGTAACCATTCTATGGGATTAAACCATCTACACAGACAGAAAAATTGAAGCAAACAGGCCAGACATTATTGTTAAAAACCAGAAGGAGAAAACTTGTTTATTAATTGATATGGCTTGTCCCGCGGATTGTAACATAGCAATCAAGGAATTTGAAAAATTGTCAAAATATAAAGACCTGGAAATTGAAATAGAAAAAATGTGGAAATTGAAAACAAGAGTTGTGCCCGTGATAGTAGGTGCACTTGGAATGATAAAAAATGGAACAAAACAATACATTGAAAGAATCCCTGGAAACCCCAGCTTAAGAGATATACAAAATATTGTCTTATTAAGTACAGCCCACACACTAAAGAAAAACTTTATCTATGTAATGCTAGGGATGATGGGGAAGATAGACAAAACATGAAATGGAGCCATAACAACACGCCGCGACCTGCCTTAATTCTTCCCGCAGACTTGGTTGGTAGTGCGACCATAGCAGAAACCGAGATATGATGAAAAATGACATAATAATAATAATAATAATAATAATAATAATAATAATAATAATAATAATAATAATAATACGCGATTGGAATTACAACGAGAATGACGTGCTTTTCTGAGGCTCCTGAAAACGTAACGTTTTTTTTTTTGTTTTTTTTTCCCCCACGTAAACATTAATTTTCCATTTCACTATATTTCACTATATTAAACATAAACATTAATTTTTCCCTTCGTATATAATTTTATTTGTATGTTTCTTCTTTTAATGATCCTTAAATAGATTTATTAACTAGTTTTCTAAAGCAAGACAACGAAAAAAAAAAAATACGACGAAAAGCAGGACGACGAGAAGGATACGAGGAAAAACACTAAAAAAATGTACGATCTACGATATTCTTTCTTAGAAAGAATATGTAATAATTTATTATATTTGTTCGTTCATTTTATATATTTATTTATTTTTCGATAATTTTATTCTCGTTGGATTTAATGAAAGAATAACACAGAATACAGTGGGCGAACAAATTATTATTTTTAAATGTTACGGTCGTAAACTCAATGGTATGTCCATTTTTTTTTCTTTCTATTAAAAAAAAAAAAAAAAATTTGAATTTTTTTTTTTGCGAGAACAAAGGTTAATAGTAGTAACAATTGTTTTTTTTTTTTTAATTTAACAATACTCTCCAAGTGCAGTGTTGTTTTTTTTTTTTCGGTTGAACGGCCCTTACTTTCCAAGTTTGTTTGTTTTTTCAACCAACGTCTCTCTCTTTGAATTTTTCTTTTTCTCAATATGAAATTCTGTTTTAATATAAACAGGATTGTTTTCTTTAGATATTATCGAAATTTTTTTAACTATTATAATTTTCTTAAAAACAAAACAAGAAAATAAATTAAGTCCGATGAAAAACAATTTATGGTATTATTTTATAGAAAGTCTACGTATTTATTGATATATTTATTTTTATTTATCTATTGATTTTTTATCTTATTCTGATAACCATATTTTTGACCAGCGACTTTATTGAAAAAGTGAATGATGGAGTGGACGAACAAATTATTACATTTTTTTTTCTTTTCCGTTGATAGACCGTTACGCCCAAATATTTGTTTGTTTTTTTTTTCAACCAGCGTCTCTCTATTTGAATTCTTCCTTTTCTCAATATGAAATTCTGTTTTAATATAAACAGGATTTTTTTTTTTAATGAAATTCTGTTTTATTTTAATTAATTTATCTATTTGCTCTTTAAATGAACCTAAATAAGATCATCCGTATTATATTTCCTTTAACTGTCGATATTTCACTAATTTTTTTTTTTTTTTTTTTTTTAAATATTGATGTGTTGTTTCGTTGAGCCGTTGATAGGCCAAAGTTTTTTTTTTTTTTTTTTTAAACAGCGTCTTTCTCCTTGAATTCCAATCGCGTATATGTCAGATGTTGCTTGGCAGCTCATTTAGGAGAAGGAAAACTCCGAACAACAACCCGCAACTCAAGGTGTTAATCGTGCCGAGGAGTGAATGGCTACTGCGTTATGAGGTCACAAACGACCCCCCTACAGGCTTCGGGGCCCTGTTTGTAAAAGACCGTTACCCAACGTGCCGGGCAACTTTGGGTGGACTTTTGGACCCGTGCGTCACTCGTGGGAAAAACATGAAAAATACAAATAGAAATAAAAAGTCCAGTATGGCTCTTCCAGTGGATAAACAGGGAGCCCGTCCTTCAGGAGGGAACCTACCTGGGGTCGAAAAATCTGCCATAGGAACAAACTCCTACACAAAGAATGAATCTTCAGGTCCCCACAACCAGGATAATCCTAACGATGGTCCTGAAAATTCACCAGCTAGATCTACAACCGTATATTTAAAGAAAGAAAAAATAAAATGGTCTCGTGAGGAGTACAAAGTCGTTATGACTGCATTTCATGAAGCGTTACTCAATCCTCAAAAAAACGTGACTCGCAAAACATATGACATTTGGCGTAAAAAATGTGGTCAATCAAATAGAAAGTATATTGACGAAAATAAATTGGCCAATGTTCGTAGGTACATTATTCGTAATAACCGACTAACAGAGGCTGAAATTCATGAAATTAAAAGAATTGTAACAAGAAGAGTCGAATCAACAAAATATGAAAAGGAACTGGAATCAGAAATAAAAAGTAATAACATCAAACAAGTCACAGGTCATAATGTAGAAACCGTAAAACACGCAAATCACTGCGAAGATAATGATGTAAGATTAAAAGTGCTGGAAAGATGTGATCTGAATCTGAGTCAGTTAAAAGACAAAAATAAAACGAGTTCAGAACACATCGAAGATAATTATTTGACGGAAAATAAGAACAATATACAGGAAGCCAAGATAGAAATAAAAAACCATCTAAGTCAAATACAAAATATTACAATGGAGGAACGTGAACAGCTCCCAAAATTCAAACCAACAAAACAAAACCTCCGAACTATTAAACTCTACAATGCAGCACTGAAATCAATACTGGATGAAGACCCTCATACAAATCTTAACGAAATAATATATGCATCAGCAACAGCAGCAACAAAAAAATTAAATATCAAAATAAAAACAAGGCAGTCTCGTAGACGTGAAGTTCCACCTTGGAAAAGAAAAATAGAAAAAAAATAGAACAACTTAGAAGTGAATTATCAATATTGGATGAACTGAGTAGAGGAATAAATGTAAGAACTAGGAAAAGCAGAAGAGCCGTAAAAAAATATAACATCAAGAATGAAAATGACGTCTTACCAAACAAAGAAAAAATAAAGCAAAAAATCCAACTGAAGGCTCAAAGAATAAGACGCTATGAAAAAAGAGCAAGATTTTACAGAGAAAACAAGATTTTTCAGACTGATACAAAGAGATTTTACAGGGAAATAGGTAAAAAAAGAATTGAAGTGACAGTACCCCCCAGTATGGAAGAAGTCACACAGTTCTGGGAAAAGATATGGGCTTGCCCTAAAGAACTTAGCAAGGAAGTACATTGGATTACGCAAGAGACAGAACGAATGAAAAATAAACCCGAACAGACATGGTCTGGAATTACAGAAGATGATGTTAAATATGCACTAAAAAAAACACACAATTGGAAATTCCCAGGCATAGATAAAATTCCTAACTTTTGGCTATATTATTTAAGCGCATCACATAAAAAATTAGCCAAAGAACTTCAAGAAATGGTTGACGATCCCACTAAAATTCCTGCATGGATGACCAAAGGAATTACATTTCTTCTTCCCAAGAATGATGAAACAAACAACCCGAAAAACTACAGACCAATTACATGTCTTCCGACAACATATAAACTATTAACATCTATTTTAACAAAGCAGACATGTTTATTCTTAGAAAGAAATGACATGTTACCGCTTGAACAAAAAGGGTGCAAACGTGGCTGTTATGGTTGTAAAGACCAATTGCTGATTAACAAAATTAACAAAATGATCCTGGAAAACTGCTACAATACAAAGAAAAATCTTAGTACTGCCTGGATAGACTATCGAAAGGCATTCGATAGTGTGCCACATGAATGGATTTTAAAGACTTTAAATATATACAAGATATCGCCCGTCATCATCAATTTCATCAAACAGTGCATGTCTATATGGAAAACAACCCTTTACCTCAATCATATAAATGGAACCTATAAGTCTGATGAAATAAACATCAAAAGAGGTATATTTCAAGGTGATTCTTTATCTCCCTTACTATTCTGCATATCATTAATAGCACTAACCAGTCAACTTAATAAGACAGAATGTGGTTATAAAATAGGCCAAAAGAAAATAAGCCATCTATTTTACATGGATGACTTAAAGTTATATGCTAAGAATGATAATGAACTGGAAGGTCTTCTGCAAACTGTAAAATGCTTCAGCGAAGACATTGGAATGAAATTTAATTTGAATAAATGTGCTAAAGCTACAGTTTTACGTGGATCAATACAAGAAACATCCTCAATTAGCCTAGACCCTGCTGTAACAATAAAAGAATTGAAACCAGAAGAAGCTTATAAATACCTAGGTGTAAATGAGAGCGAAAACATTCACCATAAAAAAAATGAAAGAAATAGTGCGTAAAGAGTACTATAGAAGGCTACGAATGATATTAAAAACTGAATTAAATTCACAGAATAGAGTTATGGCCATTAATAGCCTTACAATCCCAGTTGTCCAATATAGCTTCAACATCTTAAACTGGACTCTAAACGACATCAGGCGAATGGATGCTAAAACAAGAAAGCTTCTTTCTAAGCATAGGATGCATCACCCAAAGGCTGATGTAGACCGTCTATACATACCCCGTAAAGAAGGTGGAAGGGGTCTTATTCAGCTGGAATTGTCATACAAGACAACAACTATTGGCTTACTAACATACATAGAAACAACAAAGGATTGGATGTTACAATTAGTAAGGCAACATGAAGAAAGAAAGAAAAAATATTCAATAATAAAAGAAGGCGGTAAATACAAACAAGAATTACAGTTAGTAGATTCTGTAGAAAAGCAAAACAGTAGCCAAGAACCAACTATTGCAGCAAAAAATATGAAAATGAAAGCCAAAGATAAAGCTCTTGAAAATATGAAACAGCGCTGGCAAGACAAACCTCTGCATGGCCAATATCCAGTACGTGCCAATAAATCCAATGTTGACAAAGTTAATACTCATCGATGGTTACGTGCATCTGGATTAAAGTCTGAAACTGAAGGATTTATACTTGCAGCACAAGACCAAAGTCTTTTCATTAGAAACATTCGGGCAAATATTATGCATAATAATATGGACCCAAAATGCAGGTTTTGTGATAAACACCAAGAAACAATAGACCACCTAATCTCAGGCTGTTCTGTGCTTGCCCCAAATGAATATAAAAATCGCCACGATAGAGTTGGGCAATATTTACATTGGGCAATATGCAAACATTATGGAAAAGCTGTAGGCAAACACTGGTATCAACATCATCCAGCACCGGTTACAGAAATAGAAGATGTAACCATTCTATGGGATTACACCATCTACACAGACAGAAAAATTGAAGCAAACAGGCCAGACATTATTGTTAAAAACCAGAAGGAGAAAACTTGTCTATTAATTGATATGGCTTGTCCAGCGGATTGTAACATAGCAACCAAGGAATTTGAGAAACTGTCAAAATATAAAGACCTGGAAATTGAAATAGAAAAAATGTGGAAATTGAAAACAAGAGTTGTGCCAGTGATAGTAGGTGCACTTGGAATGATAAAAAATGGAACAAAACAACACATTGAAAGAATCCCTGGAAACCCCAGCTTAAGAGATATACAAAAAATTGTCTTATTAAGTACAGCCCACACACTAAGGAAAACGTTATCTATGTAATGCTGGGGATGATAGGGAAGATAGAAAAACATGAAATGGAGTCATAACAACACGCCACTACCTGCCTTAGGTCTCCCCGCAGACTTGGTTGGTAGTGAGACCAAAGCAGAAATCGAAATATGATGAAAAATGACATAATAATAATAATAATAATGGTCTGGAACTGGAATTACAGAAGATGATGTTAAATATGCACTAAAAAATACACACAATTGGAAATTCCCAGGCATAGATCAAATTCCTAACTTTTGGCTATATTATTTAAGCGCATCACATAAAAAACTAGCCAAAGAACTTCAAGACATGGTTGACGATCCCACTAAAATTCCTGCATGGTTGACAAAAGGAATTACATTTCTTCTACCCAAGAATGGTGACACAAAAAATCCGAAAAACTACAGACCAATTACATGTCTTCCGACAACATATAAACTATTAACATCTATTTTAACAAAGCAGACATATCTATTCTTAGAAAGAAATGACATGTTACCGCTTGAACAAAAAGGGTGTAAACGTGGCTGTTATGGTTGTAAAGACCAATTGCTGATTAACAAAATGATCCTGGAAAACTGCTACAGTACAAAGAAAAATCTTAGTACAGCCTGGATAGACTATCGAAAGGCATTCGATAGTGTGCCACATGACTGGATTTTAAAGACTTTAAATATATACAAGATATCGCCCGTCATCATCAATTTCATCAAACAGTGCATGTCTATATGGAAAACAACCCTTTACCTCAATCATATAAATGGAACCTATAAGTCTGATGAAATAAACATCAAAAGAGGTATATTTCAAGGTGATTCTTTATCTCCCTTACTATTCTGCATATCATTAATAGCACTAACCAGTCAACTTAACAAGACAGAATGTGGTTATAAAATAGGACAAAAGAAAATAAGCCATCTATTTTACATGGCTGACTTGAAGTTATATGCTAAGAATGATAATGAACTGGAAGGTCTTCTGCAAACTGTAAAATGCTTCAGCGAAGACATTGGAATGAAATTTAATTTGAATAAATGTGCTAAAGCTACAGTTTTACGTGAATCAATACAAGAAACATCCTCAATTAGCCTAGACCCTGCTGTAACAATAAAAGAATTGAAACCAGAAGAAGCTTATAAATACCTAGGTGTAAATGAGAGCGAAAACATTCACCATAAAAAAATGAAAGAAATAGTGCGTAAAGAGTACTATAGAAGGCTACGAATGATATTAAAAACTGAATTAAATTCACAGAACAGAGTTATGGCCATTAATAGCCTTGCAATCCCAGTTGTCCAATACAGCTTTAACATCTTCAACTGGACTCTAAACGACATCAGGCGAATGGATGCTAAAACAAGAAAGCTTCTTTCTAAGAATAAGATCCATCATCCAAAGGCTGATGTAGACCGTCTATACATACCCCGTAAAGAAGGTGGAAGAGGTCTTATTCAGCTGGAATTGTCATACAAGACAACAACTATTGGCTTACTAACATACATAGAAAAAACAAAGGATTGGATGTTACAATTAGTAAGGCAACATGAAGAAAGAAAGAAAAAATATTCAACAATAAAAGAAGGCAGTAAATTCAAACAAGATTTACAGTTAGTAGATTCTGTAGAAAAGCAGAACGGAAGCCAAGAGCCGACTATTGCGGCAAAGAATATGAAAATGAAAGCCAAAGATAAAGCTCTTGAACAGATGAAACAGCGCTGGCAAGACAAACCTCTGCATGGCCAATATCCAGTACGTGCCAATAAATCCAATGTTGACAAAGTTAATGCTCATCGATGGTTACGTGCATCTGGATTAATGTCCGAAACTGAAGGCTTTATTCTTGCAGCACAAGACCAAAGTCTTTTCACGAGAAACTTTCAGGCAAATATTATGCATAATAATATGGATCCAAAATGCAGGTTTTGTGATAAACACCAAGAAACAATAGACCACCTAATCCCAGGCTGTTCTGTGCTTGCCCCAAATGAATATAAAAATCGCCACGATAGAGTTGGGCAATATTTACATTGGGCAATATGCAAACATTATGGAAAAGCTGTAGGCAAACACTGGTATCAACATCATCCAGCACCGGTTACAGAAATAGAAGATGTAACCATTCTATGGGATTACACCATCTACACAGACAGAAAAATTGAAGCAAACAGGCCAGACATTATTGTTAAAAACCAGAAGGAGAAAACTTGTCTATTAATTGATATGGCTTTTTCAGCGGATAGTAACATAGCAATCAAGGAATTTGAAAAACTGTCAAAATATAAAGACCTGGAAATTGAAATAGAAAAAATGTGGAAATTGAAAACAAGAGTTGTACCAGTGATAGTAGGTGCACTTGGAATGATAAAAAATGGAACAAAACAACACATTGAAAGAATCCCTGGAAACCCCAGCTTAAGAGATATACAAAATATTGTCTTATTAAGTACAGCCCACACACTAAGGAAAACTTTATCTATGTAATGCTGGAGATGATAGGGAAGATAGAAAAACATGAAATGGAGCCATAACAACACGCCACTACCTGCCTTAGGTCTCCCCGCAGACTTGGTTGGTAGTGAGACCAAAGCAGAAATCGAAATATGATGAAAAATGACATAATAATAATAATAATAAATTTAAATGATCCTAGATTCATCAACTAGTTTTCTTATAATTCATATTTCCCTTACTTGTCGATATTTTGAAATATTTTTTTAAAACTATGATAATCTTTATTAAAAACACAAAATATATAATAAATAATAATCTTTCTTAAAAACAAAAAATAAAACATGATAATCTTAAAAACAAAAAAATAAAATAAGACAACAGAAAAAATACGACGAAAAACACTAAAAACAGTTCGATACAATTTCTACGATATTCTTTCTTAGAAAGAATACGTATTTATTTATTTTTATTCATTCATTCATTTTATTTATTTATTTATTTGTTTATTTTTTTGTCGACAAACTTATTTTCGACGACTTTAATGAAAAAAATAACTGAATATACAGTGGACGAACAAATTAATATTTTTATTTTAAATCTCACAGCACTAATAAACTTAATGTCAACTTTTTCTTTTTCATTAAATTTTGAATTTTTTAAAAAATTTATCTTAATTATTTTTGTTGCAAGGACTAGTGATTGTAGCAACAAGTTTTTTTCTTTTAACAAAATACTCTCTAAGTGTAGTGATTGTTCCCTGTTGAACAGCTGTTTACGTCCAACTTTTTTTTTTAAACCAGCGGCTCCCTCTTTGAATTTTTTTTTCTATATGAAATTCTGTTTTACTATTTTAACATAAACATGAATTTTTCTTCATATATTATTAATTTTATTGAATTTTTTAAACATAAACATGAATTTATTTTTTAACATAAACATGCATTTTTTTTAAACATAAACATGACTTTTTTCATATATCATTTAATTTTATTGAAATTTGGTTTTCTTATATGAAGTTCTGTTTTACTATTTTAACATGAATTTTTCTTCATATATTATTTAATTTATCTGTTTCTTCTCTAAATGATCCTAATAAATAGAATCATCAGTTTTCTTATTATTCATATTTCCCTTAGCTGTCGATATTTCGAAATAATTTTTTTAACTATTAAAATTTTCTTAAAAACAAAAAACAAAACAAAACAACAGAAAAATAAATATGATGAAAACAGTTTGATTATAATTTCTACGATATTCTTTTATAGAAGGAATACGTATTTATTTATATATTTATTTTTATTTATTTATTGATTTTATTTATTTATTTAATTTATTTTATTTTGATAACTCTATTTTCGACGACATTAATGAAAAAATAACTGAATATACAGCGGACGAACAAATTATTATTTTTATTTTAAATCTCACAGCACTAATAAACTTAAACGTATGTCAACTTTTACTTTTCCATTAATTTGTTTTTTTTTAACAATTTTTTTTTGTTACAAGGACTAGTGATAGCAGCAACAATTTTTTAAAACAAAATACACTAGTGTAGTGATGTTTTGTTTCGTTGAGCGGTTGCTAGTCCCAAGTTTTTTTTTGTTTTTTTTACCAGCGTCTTTCTCTTTGAATTCCAAACGCGTCTCTGTCAGTTGTCGCTTGGCAACCCATTTAGGAGAAGAAAAACTCCAAATAACAACCCGCAACTCAAAGTGTTAATCGTGCCGAGGAGTGAATGGCTACTGCATTATGATGTCACAAACGATCCCCTACAGTCTTCGGGACCCTGTTTGTAAAAAACCGTTACCCAACGTGCCGGGCTACTTTGGGTGGACTTTTGGACCCGTGCGACACTGGTGGGAAAAATATGAGAAATACAAAGAGTAATAAAATGTCCAGTATGACTTTTCCAGTGGATAAACAGGGAACCCGTCCTTCAGAAGGGAACCTACCTGAGGTCGAAAAATCTACCATGAGAACAAACTCCTACATAAAGAATGAATCTTCAGGTCCCCACAACCAGGATAATCCTAATGATGGCCCAGAAAATTCTCCCGCTAGATCTATAACCGTATATTTAAAGAAACATATGACATTTGGCGAGAAAAAGTTGAACAAAAAAAAAAATAGAAAATACATTGACGAAAATAAATTAGCCAATGTACGAAGATACATCGTGCGAAATAACTGATTGACAGAGGCTGAAATTAATGAGATAAAAAGAATTGCAACCAGAATAGACGAATCAATAAAATATGAAAAGGAACCGGAATCAGAAATAAAAAGTAGTAACATCAAACAAGCTACGGGTCATAATGTAAAAACCGTGATACACACAAATCACTGTGAAGATAATGCTGTAAGTATAGAAATTTTAGAAAGGTGTGATCTGAGTGAGTTACAAGACGACAATAAAACGAGTTCAGAACACATTGAACAGAATTATTTTGCGGAAAACAAGAACAGTATAAAAGAAGCCAAGTAAGAAATCACGAACCATATAAGTCAAATACAAAATATTGCAATGGACGGACGAGAACAGCTCCCAAAATTACAACCAACAAAGCATAACCTCGAAACTATTAAGCTCTACAATGCAGCACTCAAATTAATTTTGGATGAAGAAGACACTCATATAAATCTCAATGAAGCAATATATATATCAGCAATAGCAGTAACAAAAAAATTGAACATCAAATTAAAAACAAGGCAGTCTCACAGACATGAAGATCCACCTTGGAAAAGAAAAATAGAAAAAGAAATTGAACAACTTAGAAGTGAACTATCGGTACTCGATGAACTGACAAGAAGAATAAATGTAAGAGCTAGAAAAGGCAGAAGAGTCGAAAGAAAATACAACATTAGAAATGAAAATGAACTAAGGAAAAAATAAAGCAAACAATACAACTGAAGGCTCAAAGAATAAGACGCTAGGAGAAAAGATCAAAATTCTATAGACAAAACAAGATCTTTCAAACCGACGCAAAGAAATTTTACAGGGAAATAGGTAAAAAAAGAATTGAAGTGACAGTCCCCCCCAAAAAAAGTTACACAGTTCTGAGAAAAAATATGGGCTTGCCCTAAGAACATAAAAAGAAGTAGATTGGATTGCACAAGAGATAGAACAAATAAAAAATAAACCAGAATAGACATGGGCTGCAATCACAGAAGAGGATGTTAAATGTGCACTGAAAAAAGCACACAACTGGAAGTTTCCAGATATAGATATAATTCCTAACTTTTGGCTATATCATTTAAATACAGCACATAAAAAACTAACCAAAGAACTTCAATAAATGGTTAACGATCCCACTAAAATTTCTGCATGGATGACCAAAGGAAATACATTTCTTCTACCCAAGAATAGTGACACAAACAACACGAAAACTACAGACCAATTACATGCCTTCCGATGACATACAAACTATTAACATCTATTTTCATAAATCAGACATATTTCTTCTTGGAAAAAATGACATATTACCGCTTGAACAAAAAGGGTACAAACGTGGCTGTTACGGATGTAACGATGTAAAGACCAATTGCTTATTAATAAAATGATCCTAGAAAACTGCTACAATACAAAGAAAAATCTTAGTACTGCCTGGATTATCGTAAGGCATTCGATAGTGTGCCACATTCCTTTAATAATAATAATAATAATAATAATAATAATAATAATAATAATAATAATAATGAAGACTTTAAATATATACAAGATATCACCCGTCATCATCAATTACATCAGACAGTGCATGTCTATATCTAGAAAACAACCCTTTACCTCAATCATATAAATGGAACCTATAAGTCTGATGAAATAAACATCAAAAGAGGTATAATACAAGATGATTCTTTGTCTCCCTTACTATTCTGCATGTCATTAATAGCACTAACCAGTCAACTTAACAAGACAGAATGTGGTTATAAAATAGGCCAAAAGAAAATAAGCCATCTATTTTACATGGATGACTTAAAGTTATATGCTAAGAATGATAATCAAATGAAAAAGAGCACATAAACCATTAATAAATCTACAGTAACGGCAAAGAACCTAAAATGAATGTAAAAAATAAGAAAAAATATTCAGTCATAAACGAAAGGACTAAAAGAAGAATTTCAATTTGATGAAAAAGAGCAAGTAAACTTTAATAAATTTACAATGGCAGCAAAGAACCTAAAACAAATGAAAAGAATAGGAAATATTATTCAGTAATAAAGTGTTGTGGTGTTCTCCTTCTAAAGATTCTATGTTAGACTCTTTCACTTCCAATGAGATTAGTAGGAGAGGAGGCCTTAGGAGAACAGTCGAATTGATTTCAGTGTTTTCCTACTGACTAGAAATGTTTAATAAAGTCCAAAGAATTAAGACTTCTAATCGGCAATTTTGTTTCGACGTTTTTTGCTTTGTAAATTTATTTTCTTTTCAATTTTGAAGCCTGAATTTCAAGCTAAGTTCTTATATTTTATATTCTACGTACTTATTTGCTAATTTTAATTTTTGTTAATTATTTTTAAGTTTTTTTTTTAACCGTCCTCGGGTTTTTGTGTTTCTATAATTTTTTTTTTTTTCGTGTACTAATTTGTTATATTAGTCTTTTTATTTCTTTTGGAATATTTCTTTTCTTTTATTTAATTTTTGACGTCCGTTTTGTTGGTAGATTAATATCTTATTTAGTTCATTTTTCAGTGACTCATCTTGTTTTTAGACAATTCTTTTTTTCACACGTACGTTTTCCTTTTTTTTACCATTTTCCAGGCTTTACTGTTCCCGTTCTTGTTTATTTTAATTGTGTAATTTTTTTGGTAAAATATAGTTTACGTAAATACCTAGGAATAAGTATATTTTATTTAAATACCTAGAAAGTGTTCTAACAGAAGACGGAAAGTTTGACACTGAGATCCGAAGGCGAATTGGCATGGCCAAAGAAGCATTCCAGAAGTTGAGTAAAGTATTAAGAAACAGGACAATTTCACTAGAAACAAAGAGGAGAGTACTAGATTGCTATGTGATGTGGGTTCTTCAATATGGCAGTGAATGATGGACAATATCATCAAAGATGAAGGAAAAACTTGAAGCAACTGAAATGTGGTTCTACAGAAGGATGCTGTGGATATAATGGATCGAGCGTGTGAGCAATGACGAGGTTTTGGAAAGGATGGAAACGAAAAGGAAATTAATACTGAGCATCATGTAGAGACAAATAAAGTTACTGGGACATGCAATGAGTAAGGAGGGCTCGGAGAATCTGATACTAGCAAGCCAGATAGAGGAAAAAAGAGACAGGGGAAAGCAGCGGATAACATATTTTGAAAGACCTGATCAGGTGGATGACGGAACGAGGGTTGCATGGTTCAACAGGAAAAAGCGTGCTAAGAGCCACCAGTGACAGAGAGATGTGGAAAGCCATGATCGCCTACGTCCTGAAAGGACATGGCACATAAAAGAAGATAGTTTACTTGCGTGTCTTTTTATTTTCTCTAATTCTTTTTTACGTTACATTGTTGTAGGTAAAAAAGTTTTGCACACTTTTGTCCATAATTGTATTAGTTTTTCAGTTTTTAACATTTCTGTTTCTTATTTTGTTTGTGTATCTCATATTTTTTAGTCTTTTATTTTATGAAATCTTTTTTTTTTTTTGCTTTCGTTACTGGTAAACCTAGATTTTATTGTTGAATTATATTTTATTGGTTGCATCTTTACGTTAAAAAGTTTTTTCTGTCTTCTTGTGACGTTAAATTACTGATTTAATTATTTTTTGTCTTTTCGTTTATACAATTATTTTATATTCTGCATCCCCACTCTTTCTCTATCTGGTGTGCCCAAAAATATATTTCTGGAAGGGAGGCCAAAAAAGTAAAAATGACCGACAAAAGTATGTCTGCCATTAAAAAGAACCTATTTTGTCCTAAATTCACAGAACCACTCGACAAAGATGATCCCAAAAATCATTAAAAGACAAAGAAATGAAAACAAGAAAAAGTATGTAGGCCGATAATGGCTAAAAAATCAATAAGTGAAATGGAAAAAAGACCAGGGAAAGCAGAATTATCGATGGAGCGGCCGGGGAATCGCCGTCTTGCTGGAAGTCACCACCAAAATCTATAATCAACATGACTGAGATTTTGGAGAACGCCAAAAGTTATGTACATATTAAAGATAGACTTTTAGTAGATCCCCAAGAATTACAGGAAGTTGAAAAATGAATTATCTGACTTTATGGTGAACAAGCGTTCTCGCAAGATTTGGTGCACCACAAAAGAAACAGTAGTCAAGGAATTGACCTCTATATGTGTCAGACCTCAAAGCGTGATTAAGAGGATAGGGTATTTTACGTGGGACGTACTGTTAACAACACCACCTGACTGCAAGGATGCATGCTCTTGCGCCTGATAACAAACGAGACAGTAGAAAAGGTTCCTTCTCAGGTCATAGGTGAGGAGTCGGCTGCTTATTTTAGGAAATTCGGGCAGATAGTGCTTCCTCTGATAACCTGAGCGGCAGTGGAGTAGATTTTTGAGATCATGATTGACTGCAATGTCTTCATCTCTTTCCCTAACTATCTGGACGTGGAGGGCCAGAAAATATCGGTTATTATATCTGGCTGAAAACCAACATACTAAAAGTGTGGGCAGACTGTTTACCTGTCTACTTTCTGCCCAGAAATGAAGACCTCTGGAATTTCTGGCATCCGTCAACTCAAATCCCCCACTTGTCCAGAACAAGACTCCGGGATTAGATGGTCTTCTCTACGAACTGTACTTGAGGCAGTAGCACGTTCTTGTTCCCTTGGTGGCACTGATTTTTCAACAACTGGATAATGCAGGGGTCTATATTCCAACGTTTTACCAGGAGTGTGATCAAGTTGGTGAGCAAAAACAAGGGCTGTGAGGATGGGGTAGATAACTTCAGGCCTTTGACAATGTTAAAATACAGAGTCGAAGATTTTAGTCAAGGTTCTAGCCAGCCGTTTGCAGGCTGTCCTCCCTAGTCATTGGCTCCGATCAGACATGTGTTGTGAAGTGTAGGACTATTCAGGAAAACTTTTATTTGGTAAGCTTGATCATCGAGAAAGTTGACAGTGAAGCCGCGCTGATCAATTTAGATCACTTCAAAGCATTCGATAGGGTTGACATTCGTTATCTGGAGTCTGTCCTTTCGGTAGCTGGTTTTGGGCCGCACTTTCACATCCGACTTCTGTACGCGTCCTCCGGTGCGCTAGTGGAAGTGAATGGAATACGATCGGAGCCTTTCCTATTGACTCGCTTTATTCTGTAAGGTTGTCCGCTTTTGCCTTTGCCTTACGTTCTGGCTGGTGATGTGAAAGGCTCTCTGGGTCGGCAAGAAGCTTTCTTTAGCGGGTTTGAGGTGGTCGAGACTTTGTCTCACGCCTTCATCCACTGCAAGGTCGCGGTACCGTTGTTCAAGTGGCTTGAAGACTTCATGGTTCTCATGTTGCGCGAAAGCTTCTTTGTCCTTGAGGTCGCTTCTGTTTGTAGCAATGTGGTACCATCGTTGACTAGGGATTAGCATTATGTGTTCGTATGCTTACTAGGTGTTTTTAGTGTTGTGATATGGACGACGCGACAACGAATTCTATGAAAACGAGAAGTTTTCTTCTTCTCAACTGATCATGTTCTTTAAGCATTAGCCTTTTTTTGTTTTGTCCTTTTCTTTTGTTTTCTTATTTGTTTTTTTAATCTTTCTTAATTAGTGCGTTTCATTATATTTTTTATTTTTTTCTTCAGTGACCAGAAACTGGCTTTTTTTCTTAGTGAAAAGGTTACTTAAATTCTTGTTCATTCCTTTATTGCAAGTTTTATTTAAAGTTTATTATTTTTACGAATTTATTTTTGCCAGTTCTTCTTTGTTTTAGTTCTTTTATTGTAACGCTTATTTAAAGTTTAATTTAGTTATTTAAACCTCTTAAACGGCAAAAAGTAACCTCATAAGACTAATTTTCTATAACATTTATTTTTCTCGTAAGGTTTTCTTCTGCCGTGTTCTTTTGTTTCTTTTTATTTAAGATAATTTTTTAGGTTCGTTTTTGCCGTCAAGGGCTAATCTTATATTAAATTTTATTTTTTCATATTTTTTATTCCTGCCGTTTTAGGCGAATTCTTATTGTTTCTTTTTATTTGAATTAACCTTTTTTCGAGGTTAATTTGTCTGCCGTTTTAGGCCAACACACATTTAATTTACTTTTTCTTACATTTTATTTTTAAAGTATTCTTTAATTTTATTTTCTAAAACTTTTTGGAGTACATATGTTTGAATTAACCTTTATAAGAAATGTTTATTTTGATTGTATTTTTCATCTGATGCTTGTGATCTACATATTTTCATTTTTTCACCCCTCCTCTAATATTTAATTTTATTTGAAAAAGGAAAAGAAAAGATTCTTGGTAGGGCAATCTAATTAGGAAAACTGGCCGACAAAATACCTGTTCGGAACTAAAGACTCCCCCTGACAAAGATTCAACTCCAATGACCTCACCTATTAAGGCTGTCAAACCTAATAACCATCCACTTAAGGGCATATTATTTAAAAACCTCGACGAGGAGAGTGTTGAAATTATCAACTCCTTTTATTGGACCTACAAAGGACTCTCCTCGTAAGGATGCAATTCCTAAAACATTCACTGGTATAACACACTTTTCTTGTCAGGAGGGTGTCAAATTTAAAGAGCTATTCATAGACAAAAGTATTTTTGATGTCGCTCATGTACCTATTACATATAAGGATGCAGTAGGTAAATTTCGAAACTCAGAAGACATAACTCAAGAAAAGGATCAAGACAATGCAAAGGCGGGGTATCGCCCTATTGCTAGAAGTCCTCCGCCGAAATGTGTTGTCAATATAGCAGAGATCTTGGAGCTCAACTTGTGAAAGAAGGTGAACACTTGGAGGATTCTGAAGAATTGAAGAAAATTGAAAAAAGAATTCTGTTAGTCTTTGTGGTGGAAAAGCGTTCGCGTGAATTTTGTCGCAAAATTTGTAGGCAAGAAACTTCACGCAGCGGGCCTACAAAGAATTTCAATCTGCATGCCTTCTTCCACTGCAGCGTTGTTGTTCTGTTGCTTAGGTTTGTTGAAGACATCATGGTTCGTATGTTGCACGGAAAGTTCTTTGCCAGTTCTTTCTGTAGCAATGTCACACCTCCGTTAATGAATACTGACCACGATGTGCTCTTCTACTTATTAGGTGTTATGCGAGTCGTGATTTTGACAACCTGACAGAAGGAATTCTATGGGGATGAGAAATCTAACTCTTCCCAACTGATCTTGTACTTTAGGCATTAGCTTAAAGTCAATATTATGACGGAACGGAAACGACTCCCGCCATCAGAATTTAACAAAAGTTAAGTGAGTCTTTGCTGGAATCTTTCCAGTAAAATTTACTGATTAGAGTGGCTGTTTGACGCTGTTGAAATGTGCTGGTATAACAAGGACAGCCTTACTTTAGTGTAAAGTACGTTAATATTTTGATTTTTACAACAAGTTAACTTATCTAGAATATATATGCTCACTGGCCTTTTTCGTCCCCGTTTTCTTTTAGTTTAATCCCCTATCCCCTTTCCAGTTAGGAGTAGGAAAGTCAGTTCTCTTGCGGATACATAACGTTTTTCGTTTCTTCGAGTGATTTTTTGTTTTTGTTATTGTGTGAGTGATTGAGTGAGTGTTTGGATCAAATGACTGCGTTTATACTTTGGACTAAATTAATGCATGCCTTTCATTTAACTGATGTTTCTGTCGTAATTTAAGTGTTGTTGGATTTTTATTACTAACATTTGTTTTGTTTCTTATTCATATTTATTGTTCATTGTATATTTTAATTTCTGATTTTTTAAAAGTTGTGTTCTTGTCCGAGCCCCACACAAAATATTGTATATATGGATTATAGTTAGGTTGCCAAAGAGTCTCTGAGGTATTATGGTGGATGTAGTAAGAATGGTAAGAAATAATGTGGTATTTTGGTGTCACGATTATTGTAGTCTGCTAGGATCAATGATTAGGAATAGCTAATTAAAAGTTTACACAGCCCTGCCTTTTCCATCCCCCATTTTAGGCCTCGTGCCGTATTTGTATTTTAAGTACAATAAATATTAACAGCCGAAATGATTTCAATTGCGTCTTTGTCCTCGGGCAGAGTGCGGCTTGGTTGTATGTCTGACTGAGGATGGATATGCGGCTGAAAAAAAATTGGACTGAAGGGTGCCAAACTCCTGTGGGCCATCCCCCAGGTTTTACCTTTCCCTCGAGAGGGGGCTGAGTTTATTGCTGGACGCCTGAAGCGTCCTCAAAAGGGGAAGTGCCGAAGGGGTTTGGGGAATTTTTATACGGCGCTGCCGATAAATCCACGTAAAAACAGATCTTGTGTCGAATCTTTTGCATGGTGAAATACCAAAAGTCGAATTGATTGAATTAGATTGGAATTTTGGAGTATTGTTCATTTTGAAAAAGACCCTAACTTGATATGTTTTCACGTGAATTATTGTCTTCGTTTTGCTTTTTATTTTTTGTGAACTCGTTTTTTGTGTGATCTTTTGTTTTCTGTTTTTCTCGCTGTTGTGAGACCACAATGGCTGAGTCTCCCCAGAAAAAATGTGAAATCAACAGAGGATAAAACACTGTCTGTTTGGATTAAACTGCGGAGAAAGAAGACGCGAGCTACTATAACCAGATGCTCGACAAGTACCAGAAATTCATTAGAACCAATGAATTAATAACCGTGCCAGAAGCGTTGGATGTCATGTCAATTAAAACAATCTCCATGCTGGCAACTTACGTTAAAAAGAGAGAAAATTTATTGCGGTCAGCAGGGAGAACACGGAGAAGGCTTTAAAAGCCTCAAAATTGCAGCAAAGGTGTTGGCGAGGCGCTTACGTTCAATGCGGGATGTCCTGCTGTCAACTGAACAAGAGGCGAAGAGTTTGGCGGAAAGTAATCTGACAAAAAACGCCAGATTACAGTCCGAATACACGGGCAGACAAATGACCCTGATTGTCGTATATGGTGTTCCGCTCGACATATCCAGCGACCATGTAGAAGACTTCTTTGCTCGGTTTGGTACTATTGAAGAAGTAAACCGCATCGTTAACAAGGCGGGGATACCAACTTCAGAAGTTTATTAAAATATTGTTATGTCGGGGAAGAAGGATTTTCATCGCAGTCGAGGGAAGAAGGCCCAACTGCTGGACGTGACGTACTGCTGGGCACTTGTCAAAAATGTGCCCGTGAAAAAACCGGCGGCACCACTGGTGACAGCACCAGTTACACCTGCTACGGCACCAGTTATACCGGTTGGCGGAAACAGCATCAAAATAAGCCAGTAGAGGTGGCAAACACTTCTAGCCAGCATCAGTCAACTGAGTGGACTAAGTAGTGAGGAGGGGGAAAAATATCAGCCACCTCGCGTCCTCATGTCAATACATCTAGACGGGCACCGAACCCGATGAAGCAACAGAAGAAGAAGAAGTAGTAGAATAAGTGGGGTGAATTCGAAAGTGGAATGGAGTGCGAGGGGATGCCCCCACCTCGCTTCTCTTTGCTGAAGATGGAGAGGGAAGACGAGGGGGAAGGAGACAAAGTTTTAAAAAAAGAAAAGAATGCTGAACGATTAGGGTGGTAAAGGCATTGGTTACCCCCAAAACCCAATCAGCACCTGCTTCACTAATGAAGACACTACAGCCACAGAATGTAAGTAGCCTTTATGTATTTCCAGTTAGAATGGTGGATTATTTTTGCCTAGTCTTAGCAGGGGATTGGAATGCCATCCTGGACCCCAAGTTAGATTGGGGCGGGGAGCTAGCGGGATGGCGCGTGATCGAAGTCTGGTTGATCTGAAGGACGAGTTTGGTCTCGTCGATACAGACTAACTCGATTATCCTGGGATGAAGATGTGGACGTGGCCACTTAATTAGCCGTCTACCCAGGCACTTAGCTACCAGGATAGAATGTTAGTGAATGTTAGAATAGGTCGATCTAGATTTGCCAGATTGCCCCTAGTTAGGCTATTCGGACCAGAAACTCGTTTGTGCCCCGAAGGACATTAGACGGTAGACCTACATTGGCTGGACATTGGAAGTTCAATGTATCTTTACTTGGCCAAGATCCTAACGGAGCGTTTGCATTCAGCTGCCGAGATTCTGTTGGGACCCCCTATCAGACCTGTTCTGTAAAGGGTCGATCAATTCAGAGCAATCTGCATCTGACCCGCACGATTATAGAGGGTAAAAGAAACGACGAGCAAGCCGCACTGATCACTTTGGATTAATCCAAGACATTTGATAGAGTCGACCATCAGCAGCAGGCCGCTGGATTAAAAGCCGACTGCTGCAAGTGGATCAGCCTGCTGTATCGTTCTCCCAGTGCTGTGGTACATGTAAACGGAAAGCGAGCGAGCGCTTTTGCGACTTCTCAGCCGATTCGTCAGGGCTACTCACTGTCGCCTCTGCTTTACGTTTTGGCGTTGGAGCACCTCCTTCGCCGGCTTAGGACCAGAGCGTGCTTTCCTGCCCTACGCGGAATCATTGTCCCTGTTTTATTTTTGTTTGTCTTTTGGAATATTCATCCTCTTTCCCTCTCATTTTCATATCATTAGATTTATATATATATATTTTATAAAATTAATTTATGTAAATAATTTTTTATCTCATGGGTTTGTAACCCTTTTTGAGCTTTATTATGAATATGTAGTATTATTGTATATGTAAGATGATGGACGGCTTCTTGTGGTAAATGCAAATATTGTTAAGAGTGATTGGGTCGTGAATGTGATTAGCTAGGTATAGGATAGTAAATGAAAGACTATACTCCACCCACCACCTTTTCAGCCTTGTGTCACATTTTTTGTATTTTTATACAAAAATAAATATTCCGTCGAATTGATTAAATGCTGGACACCCGATACACACACTAGTCATATAATACTCTTCTGTTGTATTTACTGTTAAATATACAATATTTCTATAACACATTTTGTTATTTCTTAAACATTTCACTTGGCCACAAGAAAAAAGAAACCGAAAGAATAAAAAAATAAATTCAGCTTAATGAAGAAGAGCAAAAAAAACATGAAATGACTGGAGAAAATAAGAAATATTTAGTAACAAAGGAAACCAAAAAATTATAAAAAGAATTTCAGCTTAATGAAGAAGAGCAAATAAACAGAAGTAAACCTAGAAGAGTGGCAAAAACATGAAATGACTGGAGAAAATAAGAAATATTTAGTAACAAAGGAAACAAAAAAATTATAAAAAGAATTTCAGCTTAATGAAGAAGAGCAAATAAACAGAAGTAAACCTAGAAGAGTGGCAAAAAACATGAAATGACTGGAGAAAATAAGAAATATTTAGTAACAAAGGAAACCAAAAAATTATAAAAAGAATTTCAGCTTAATGAAGAAGAACAAATAAACAGAAGTAAACCTAGAAGAGTGGCAAAAAACATGAAATGACTGGAGAAAATAAGAAATATTTAGTAACAAAGGAAACCAAAAAATTATAAAAAGAATTTCAGCTTAATGAAGAAGAGCAAATAAACAACAACAAACCTAGAATAGCAGTAAAGAACCTAAAAAGAATGGAAGAAATAAGAAATATTATTAAGTAATAAAGGAAACTAAAAGAGTAAACAAAAAAAATGTACGGGGAGGGATTTTAAGGCTATCACAATACGTTTAGTATAATAAAGGAAGGTAAAGAAGGCGTTGGGTATTACCTATTTATTATTCATTAATATTTTGAGATCAGAATCTCATCTTCAGAATGATAGGAGAGCTTGGTTTCAAGTTCTCCGTCGCTGGACCGTGCTTTTAAAGAAATTCAGTTTGATAAAGAAAACCAAAACTACTTAAAAGAAATTTCAGCTTGATAAAAAAGAGCAAATAAACCTTTATAAACCTACAATAGCAGTAAAGAACATTAAAAAGAATGAAAAAAAAAACAACTATTTGGTAATAAAAGAAACCAAGCGAATCAAAAAAGTTCAGTTTACAAAACTATAGTAGCAACAAGAAATCTGAATAAAATGGAAGGAATGAGAAATATTATTCAGTAATAAAGGAAACCAAAAGTCTCAATTTAGAATTTCAGTATGATAAAGAGCATGTAAATCCTAATAAACCTACAGTAGCAAAGAACCTAAAAATAATGGAAGAAATAAGAAAAATTATTCAGTAATAACAAAAAAATGAATAAGAATTTCAGTTTGATGAAGACGAGCAAATAAATCCTAATAAATCTACAGTAGCGGCAAGGAGCCTAAAACAAGTGGGAAAAAATGTTATTTGTAATAAAAGAAACCAAATGATTCAGAAATTTTTTTAGGTTAATGAAGAAAAGCAAATAAACCATAATAAACTTACAGTTGCGGTAAAGGACCTTAAAAGGCTGGAAGAAATAAGAAACATTATTCAGTAATAAAAGAAAATCGAAAACTCAAAAAAGAATTTCAAGTTGAAGGAGAGCAAGATATCCTAAAAAAACAAAACAATAGTAGCGGCAAATAACCTAAAAAAAAAAAAAAATGGAAGAAATAAGAAATATTATTCAGTAAAAAAGAAACCAAAAGACTCAAAAAAGAATTCCAGTTTAATGAAGAAGAACAAACAAACCTTAACAAACCAACAGTAACGGTAAAAAACCTAAAAAGAATTAAAGGAATAAGAAATATTATTCAGTAATAAGGTAAAAAAGACACAAATAAAATTTCAGTTTGATGATGAAGAGCAAATAAAATTTAATAAACGTACAGTAACGGCTGTACGTATGGATGTGCGTTGTGGCGCAGTGGATATCGGCTCGGAACGAGTTCGAATTCCAGTTGAATTCTTTGCATTCACTTACGCGCAAATACCCTTGGGAAAGGTATTAATCCGTCTCTTCCCTCCAGTTATGGGTTAAATAATAGGACAGATTGGGTTCTATAGCCTTGGTCGGCAACCAGTCTACTGCAGAAAGCAATGGCAACCTACTGCAGGATAATCTTCTGCCCAGTCAGTCATGTCTCTTTCGAGACATGATCGCCCAAGCGTGTATCGCGCATGGCACTTAACTGACTGACTGACAGTAACGGCAATGAACCTAAAATAAAAGAAAGAACGTATTTTCATTAATAAACAAAACCAGCAAACTCAAAGTGTAATTTCAGTTGGTCAAAGAGAAAGTATAACACAATAAACTTACATTTGCAGAAACAAACCTCAAAAATAAATATATCAGTAAGAAATTTGCATCAATAATAAAGTAAAATATTTTCACAAGTGAATTACAGTTGATTAAAGAAATGTTAACGAACTATCATAAAACATCTGTAGGGAGCAAAAACTAAAAAAAGGTAGAAGGAAAAATAAAATTTATTCAAAATGGAATTTCAGTGACATGAAGAAGAGTAATTAAACGATAGTAAACCTTCTTCTTCTATGTGCTCTGTCCCTTCAGGACGTAGGCGATCATAGCCCTCCACATCTCCCTATCCCTTGTGGCCCTTAGTATGTTTGTTCCTGTTACTCCTGGCAACCCCCGTTCCGTCATCCACCTGATCAGACCCTGCAAATATGTTATCCGCTGCCTTCCTCTGTCTCTCTTTCCCTCTACCTGGCCAGTCAGTATCAGGTTCTCCAAACTCTCCTTCCTCGTGTCCCAGGAACTTCAGTTGTCTCTTCCTGATGCTCGGTATTAATTTCCTTGTCGTTGCCGTTCTTTCCAACACCTCATCGTTGCTTGCATGTTCAGTCCACGATATCCGCAGCATCCTTCTGTAGAACCACATTTCCGCTACTTCCAGTTTTGTCCTCATTTTCGATGATATTGTCCAGCATTCACTGCCGTATTGAAGAACTGACATCACATAGCAATCCAACTCTCTTTTCTTTGTTTCTAGTGAAATTTTCCTGTGTGTTAGTACTTTACTCAGATTCTGGAACGCGTCCTTTGCCATGCCAATTCGCCTTCTGATCTCTGTGTCACACTTTTCATCTCCTGTTAGAACACTTCCTAGATAGTTAAATTTTTGCACCTGCTTTATTCTGGTATCCCCCACCTGTATTTGGCATTTTGGGTTGCACCTTTTGCTGATGACCATGCATTCAGTTTTCTTAAAGTTTATTTGTAATCCTTTTTTCTCACTCTCCACCGCAACCTTCTGTAGGAGGTCCTGCAGTTTCCTTTCCGCGTCTGTACTGTTAGCGAAAAAGAACCTAAAAGAAAAAAAACTATAAAGTATATTCTCTCATAAAGGAAGACAACGAATTCAAAATGGAAGTGCAGATTCTGATTTACACAATAAAGCTACTGTACAGGCAATAAAGTAGAAAGAAAGAAACATTTCATTCATTAATAGGGGAAGACAAATTCAAAATGAAATTTCAACTGGATGAAGAAAAGTAAATAAACGATAACTAACCTACTGCAGTGGTAAAGAAAGAAAGAAAGAAAGAGTGAAGGAAGAAAAAATTTTATTCATTAATAAAGAAAGCTAACAAATTTTAACTAGAATTTCAGTTGAACAAAAAGGGCGAATAATTGATAAACTATCTTATGGTAGCGGCAAAGAAGCTCAAAAAGATAGGAATATAAGACATTTTATTCAGTAATAATGGACACCGACAAATTCAAAATAGAATTTCATTTAGATGAAGAAGAGCAAATAAACAGTAATAAATGTAATGTATCTGCAAACAACCTAAAAATGAAAGAAAAGGAAGAACCTTTTTCCAGTAATAATGGACGATAGCAAACCTACTACTGCGGCAGTTAAACTAAAAAATAAAAGAAAGAGAAAGATTTATTCAGTAATAAATGAAACGAAAACATTCAAAACTGAATAATAAATTCATGAAGAACAGGAAGTGAAAAATAAAAGAAAAGAAAGAAATATAAGAAAATTTATTCGATGATAAAGAAAGGCAACAAAGTCAAAATGGAATTTCAATTTGAAGATGTGGATTCTAGTTGCGAAACCCCATAAAATAATAACAAAAACCGATATGGCTATAGAAAATGTAAGTTATATTGAACAAAAATGTACAAACTGGAACACGGGTTAATCAGTTCAAGAATACTAGGGATACTATTAGTAGGAATCAATATATACAGTCTTGTAGTGAAGAAGTGTGTCCAAAACAACTTCAACAATATGCACCAACTTACGGGTCAGCTGACTTCTTACTAACTCTCTCTGACAACCACTGCCGTTCTCTGTATAGGCAGGATTATATGGACACATCAGAAGAGTTATTTCTTATGTGAAAAAAGGGGTGCCCCCCAGCTTCTTTTTTTTGGGAGGAGCTAGCATTTTTTTCGCTTTATTCAACAGTTTCCAAAATATTTCTTTTTTTCATTGCAAAAACGTTTTTGGAGAATGATGAGCTTGGCTCTTCATTCCTTCTTTGTTGGTTGATGTGTCTCACTTGTTCGCAAGTTTTTCTCGTAATTATCGGTGTAATAAATACACGTTGCATATTATTCTTTTGTGCGATTTCTGTTGGGAATTTGTTTCTGCTTGAGAATACCTCTTTTTTAAAATTCTGATGTTTCCGTCGTTACGTTTTTATTTATTTATTGTTTTTCACAACACGAGTTAATGGGTAAATCCCATATATTAAATTTTTGCATCCAGTCCGTTCTTACCAGGTTAGGTGTGTTTTTCGTCACGTAGATTTTTAGTTTTCTTTGTCTTTCCTTGAGAATTTACATTCACAATAATTTCGCCTTCGAAATTAATCCTTTTCCCCGTTACAGATTTAGCAATTTTTTTTCGTGTGTGACATGATCGGCCTGTTCAACTTCTGCCATGTACCTAAATTTATTATTGTTAAGTCTGACCCCAATTGCAATTTGATCTTATTCAATATTTCTAGTTCTACATATTTTCTCATGTTTTCCTTGTTTTTATCCTCCACTCTAGATCTTACCCTACTAAGTTGGTTTTGTTTCTGCATAACGTTGCTTTGTGGCCCATCTTACCACACGCTCGGCAATTTTGTACTTGAAAAGACAATCTTTAAACCAATGCCATCCACCACATCTGTAACATGCAGAAGGGAGAGGGGTTTGTTTTTATTGGATTCTTGTCAAAAGTAGTTTTGTATCTCTGTCATTATAATCTTGTTTTCTTTTTGGGGAGGGTACAAAACGTAAGTTTCTTTTCATCTTACGAATGTGCGCGACTCCTGACATTCGATGTCCTTACAATCTTTCTTTATACTGAGGCAATTCTGGCAATCCTCTGACAGTTTTTTTAGAGTTAGACCTGGCTCGTTTTGAAGTTTGGTCAGCATTCGTTTTCTCATTTCACTGTCTTTAGTAGCAACTATTCCTTGGATAAATATGAGACACTTGAAGTTTGCTGGGGTTAGCTCTACCAATTTAAAATTGTTACAGTGTTTGTTGACGAAAGCGGCGAATGTAGAATAGTCCTCGTTTTCGTCTTTTCTGAGATTAAGGTATTTCCACCTTTTGTGGAACAAAGAGATTTTTGGACTAAACAGCTCCGTGAGGCCTATCACTGCCTCGTGGAACGTTAAATCGTTCGTCTTTTTGGGGAGAATATAATCTACAAACTTAGTGTGTTCGTCCGTATCTAATTTGCTGAGTGAAAGTCTTATTTTTTCTTTTCACTTTAGTGCTAGCAGTCGATATTAAAAATATCTTCACATCGCCTGTAGTGTTCTCCATAATTTTGCTTTTCTCAATTGAGTATTTAAAAGTTTCAATAGCTTTCCACACAGCATCTTGCGAAAACGTGTTCTCCTTTTCTGTGTTCCTTTTTAGTGATGTACTTGTTAATTTTAATAATAGTTCTTGTAATTGCGATTGTCTTTCTTCATTCGCTTCTTGTATTTCTATTTGTTTTTCATCATTTTCCTTTTGTATTTCTATTTGTCTTTTTTGCATTTCCATTTTACATTACCATTTGTCTCATTTGCATTTCTATATGTCTTCATTAGCCTTTTGCATTTCGATTTGTCTTACTTCTAATTTATATTGTCTTTTTTCGCTTCTCTTAATGATTTCCAGTATTCCTTTCTGAAAGTCCTCCATGATTTAATGTTTCGATTCCGTGAGGGATTTGTTTTTTTAGCTATTACTTTCCAGCAATTAATTTCTACAGTTTCTTTCTTCTATCTCTGTGTTAAAGTGTCGCCAAATTGTTTGTGATCGAATTGTTGTTCGAATCCTCGTAGCGAACTGTAAGGTGATTCAGGGTATACGTGCGTATTCAGAGTATTTGTAGTGCGACATGTGTACGAATCTCGTTCAACAGCCAATTTGTTGTTAGTAACTCCGTGTACGTGAGTTTCGAGATCCTCGACGCTAATTTGTTGTTCCTTGAGTTAGTTTTTTTTTTTTTTGTTGCCATTTTGTCTTTGGCGATTGATGTGAAAAAACATTTTTCTCTCCGCGTGCACTTGTTCGAAATCCTCTTCGCCAATCTGTTGTTAATGACTGACTTGAAAACGTATTATTATTCTCTCCGCGTGAATTTGTTCGAATCCTTCGTCGCCAATTTGTGGAGGATTCTAGTTGCGAAACCACACAAAATAATAAATAATAAAAGCAGATATGGAGATAGAAAATGTAAGTTATATTGAACAAAAATATACAAATTGGAACACAGGTTAGTCAATTCAGGAATACTTGGAATACTATTAGTAAAAACCAATATATACAGTTTGTAGTGAAAAAGTATGTCCGAGTAATGAGTATATCCAAAACAACTCCAACAATATGCACCAACTTACGGCCAACTGACTCCTTACTAACTTTCTCTGACAACCACTGTATTTATATTTAGTTGTCCCTCCCAGTATAGGCAACATGTGACACATGGTCAGTTTATGACTGGGATTTCCGGGCTATATGGCCCGGCCAAAAAATGTCTGTCTATTTTTGCCCAGTCGTGCTTCTACCCTTCGGCGGAACCACGACTGGGTTATTGCTCTCTGCTCGGAAGAGCTGACAGTGAGAGATGTAGCCGCAGAGAGAAAACTTTTTGGCAACCACTGCCGTTCTCTGTATAAGCAGGATTATATATACACATCAGAGGAGTCCATTCTTATGCACAAAAACGGGTGCTCCCCAACAGAAGAAGAGCAAGTAAGCCATTAATCAACCAACTACTTAAAAATATGAGAAAATTTTTCATTAAGAATATCTTTTTCTTCATTCTCAAAGTTGCATTTCAGCAGGATAAAGAAGAGCGAAAAAAATAAACCAAAAACAAAAATATAATACACCAACTTTATAGGCAACAACAGTTATAAAAACTAAAAAGAAAATATATTCAGTGATAATAGAAGCCAAAAAAATCAAAATGGAATTTTAGTTTGATGAAAAAGAAAAAGTAAACCATAAAAAACCTACTTTACCAGTAAACAATTTTCAAACATGTAAGAAGAAAGAAAGATTATTTATTAATAAATGAAGAGAACAAATCCAAAATGGAATTTCAATTGTATGAAGAAAAGCGAGTAAACCATAACAAAACTATTTTACCGGCAAGAAATTTTCAAAAATGTAAAAAATACAGGAAAGATTATTCATTAATGTAGGAAGAGAACGAATCCAAAATGGAAACCATTTGAATGAATAAAAAAATGTAAACATTAATGAACCTACTTTCCTGGCAAACAATTTTCATAATTGTAAGAAATACGAGAAATGATTTTTATTAATAAAAGAAGAGAACAAATCCAAAATGGAATTTCAATTGTATGAAGAAAAGCGAGTAAACCATAATAAACCTACTTTATCAGCCAAAACCTAATAAAAAGTGAAAAATTATATGAACTATTATTCAACAGCAAAGGGTTACGGCATTCTTAAAATGGAATTTTTATTGGATGAATACGTGCAAGTAAACCATAATAAACATACTTTAGCGGCAAGCCAATTATACAAATAAAGGAAATATATATATATATATATATATATATATATATATATATATACACACACACATATATATATATACACATACACACACACATATATATATATATATATATATACACACATATGTATATATACACACACATATATATATATACACACACATATATATACACACACATATATATATACACACACACATATATATATATACACAGATATATATATATATACACACACATATACACACACACACACACACACACACACACACACACACATATATATATATATATATATATATATACTTAGATCTCCTTTTTTTATTAAAGAAAGACAACAAACCAAAAATGGAATTTTAATTGGATTAAAAGAAAAGAGTTAACTACGATAAACCTATTTTAGTGCCAATCATTTTATTAATAAATGAAACCAACAAATCCAAAATTGAAATTCGAGTCAACCTTAATTAAAATACATCAGCGGCAAATAACCTATATATATAATAACCTATATAATAACCTATATATATATATATATATATATATATATATATATATATATATATATATATATATATATGAATTTGTCCAGCGTCTGTAATATTTAAAAAAATTTTTTTTCTTTAGTTTCTTTCTTTTTCCCTCCCTTCCTTCTTTTATCTCTCTTACCACCTTTTTTCCGTGTTGCTTAAACTTACGTCGATTTAACACGGCTGTCTGTTAATTTTTAGTTACATTCTCCCTTTTTTTTGCGAACCCAGACGATGTCAATTTTTTTTCTTTTCTTATTTATTTGATTTTATTCTATCTTCTTTTTCTTTTTCGTTTTCTTTTTCTTTTTTTTTCCCTTTATTTTTATTTTTATTTTATTTTATTTTATTATTTATTTTTTATTTTTTAATTTCTTTGCAATCTATTTAAAAAGGGAAAGTAAACTAATTTTTCTCCAGTTTCTGAAAGGTTTTTTCTGTTGCTGAGGTGATGTGTCGTCCCCCGTGGGGATCTTCATATCGAAATGGCCATTCAACATCTTTGAATTAATCCTTTTTTAATATATATATATATATATATATATGGATCGTCATTCTTTTATAAAGTAAGACAACAAATCCAACGGAATTTTAGTTAGAAGAAGAAAAGCAAATAAACCAAAATTAATTTACTTTAGTGGTTATCAAACTAAAACAAATAAAAGAAGTATATGAAGAAGAGCAAATATACGATAATAAATTTACTGTAATGGAAAAAAAAATGAAAGAACAAAGAAAGAAATTTCATTCATTAATAAAAAAAATATGACAAATACAAAATTGAGTTTCAGTTGAATGAAGAAGAGCATGTAAATTATAATAAACTTACTGTGGTTGCAAAGAACCTTAACAAGAAAGACATGTCAGATTTATTTATTCATTGAGGAAAAGAATAAATTCAAAATGGTATTTCCATATAAAAGAGAAGTGGAAGTAAACCATAAAAGACCTACTTTTGCG
Source organism: Ascarosepion bandense (assembly GCA_037127315.1). NCBI lineage: Eukaryota > Metazoa > Mollusca > Cephalopoda > Sepiida > Sepiidae > Ascarosepion > Ascarosepion bandense. Next base: position 1,180,262 of record JBBBDQ010002204.1, on the reverse strand, counting down.
ACAGAAAATCTAAAAATTAAGAAATAAAAGTAATTTTATTCTATACTAAAAGAAAACATCAAATCCAAAATATACTTTCAATTGCATAAAGAAGAGCCATTAAACCATAATAAGCCTAATTTAGAGGCAAAATCTAACAAAAAAGGAAGTAAATGTAAGAAACTTTATTCATTAATATAGGAAGACAACAAATCCAAAATGAAATTTTAATTAGATGAAGAGGAGTAAGTAAACAATGATAAACCTACTTAATTCGTGAATAACCTAAAAAAAGAAGAAATTTAAGAAACTTTTCCATTAATAAAGGAAAACATAAAGTCCAAAATGAAATTTGAGTTGGACGAAGAAGAGCAAATATGCAATAATAAATCTACTGTATCGGGAAAGGTTCTAAAAAAGAAAGAAAGAAAAAAGAATTTTTTTTTTGATTAATAAAGAAATTTGACAAATCTAAAATGAATTTCAGTTGGATGAATAAAAGCAAGTAAACTATAACAAACTTACTATAGTTGCAACAATCTAAAAAATAAAGAAATATAAGAATATTTATTAATTCATATAGGAATAGAACAAAGTCAAAATGGTATTCCATTTGAAAGAAGAAGAGGAAGTAAATCATAAAAGAACTACCTTCTCGATGAAGAACTTGAAAAATTAAAAAAAATAAAATTAATTTTATTTATTAAGAAATAAAACATTAAATCCAAAATAGAGTTTCAGTATGATGAAAAAGAGCAATTAAACCATAATAAACTTATTTTAGCGGAAGAAAATCCTAAAAATGAAAGCAATGTAAGAAACGTTATTCATTAATGAAGGAAGACAACAAATTCACAGTCGTATTTCAATTGGATGATTAAGAGCAAGTAAACCATGATAACATATTTAGCAGCAGAGAACCTAAAAAAGAAAGAAATACAAGGAACTTTATTAATTGATAAAGGAAGACAATAAACCTAAAATGGATTTTCATTTAGACAAAGAAGAGTAAATAAATAAGAATAAATCTACTTTAGCGGCAAATAACGTAATAAAAAAAGAAATATAAGGAACTTCTTTCATTATTAAAGGTAGACAAAAAAATCCAAAACTGAATTGCAATTGGTTTATAAGTAAGTAAACCATTGTCATATACTTTAGAAACCAAGGATGACGTTCGTTTGAAATCAACGTTGGACTCGTATATATAAAAATATTAACTTATATTTTTATTCTTCGTCTAATACGGTTGTGTTAAAGAGAAGGAGGAGGAGGATAGTCAGGGAGAATCACGAACATGCAGGAGTTGTCAGGAGTTCTATTCTCTTCTCTGACTGTCTTTCCCTGACTCTTGGTTCCGTACCGCCTTTGACCAAGAAAATTCCGATCTTATATGAGCAGAAATTTTTCAAATTCCGGTTACCTGCATCATTCATGGATGGGTACATGTGTTAATAATTTTTGTCGATTGTTGCCTTTGTTTGCCATTTATATTTTCTGATATTGAAACCGGCTACCCCTGACGTCAACACAGTTTTGTTTGCCGTTTTTTCCTGGTCCAATCATATTTCTATCGGGTCACTGAAATACATTACATTACAATGCATGTCATTCAATGTCTGACCTAGAAAAAAACAAAGAAAAATTAAGTAATGGTCTGATTGTATCTATTGCAGATGGGCATACATTTATCGTGGAAGATTAGTCGTATAATCTACAGTTCCAACTAAATTAGACTAAAAAATATGGGTCTTTTACACTCTAAATACTATTTAACTTTACGTTTTCTATACAGACTGAAACTTTTGAATGTATTGATACACAGAAGTTAATCTAACCCTCCATCTCAAACACAGTTTTGTTCCCTAACATCTTATTTTACAGCACATTTGTTAGCGTATGCACAACTTTACTTTCTTACGGTGGTTCTTGTAGTTCTTCAAACCAACCTCAAGCTCTACACCCTTAGTCTTACAAAGAGACTTATCTATCGTGGCTTTCTTTGCTTTATGATGTTACTCCTAACAAAGAGGCGATAGTAGGAGTCATTCCAATAAAGGCACTAATTTGCCTAACATTGATTGGAGTTGAAACTGACCTTAATAACCTTAATAACCGGAAGAGGCTGAAAATACTTCTTCGATTTATCACAACTTCCTTTCGCTAATTTCTTTATCTTCGATAAATCTATTTTTTCTTTTTCTTAGCCAACTCTCGTGCATGCGCTATCCACCCTGCCTAACGTACTCAAACAAGCCACATTTCTTAACTCCATGGCCAGACATTACATAATAATAAACCAGGAGTAGAGTACACACAGGTAAAACGGAGAGTCACCTATCTTTCTTTGATGTTGTCTGTTACCATAATCATCTAGTGTTTTCAAAGATGTTAACGAGGTTCATCAAACTGTCTTTAAAAAGCACAGCAGGTCACTACACACTAAATAGTCATAAATCTTATATAAACTCCCTTCTCTATCTGTCTTCTGCTGCCTCTCGGCTCCTCTTGCCTTTAGCCCGAAAATCCTCGATACATATATATAAGCTGAATTTCTTCAAATTCCGCTTAATTGCGCCATCTATGGCTTGGCAAATCTTTTAATCATTTTCACTGATTATTGCCTTTATTTGATATTGTTTATATTTTTTACCTTTAAACTGGCTGCCATTACATCAACACACTTTTGTTTGTCATTGTTTCTGACCCAGTCATTTTTGTCGGGTCACCGAAATACATTACATTTCTTTGAAACCGGCTGCCTTTTTGTTTATCACTGTTTACATTCCCTGCCTTTGACCGAAATCATATTTCTGTGGGTCGCAGAAATATATTTCACCATAATAAACCTACTTTAGCATCAAAGAAACTAAAAAAGATAAAAAAGAATGAAAAAGAAAAAATATTCATCAATAATAGGAGACAAAAAAATTCAAAATGGAATTTCAATTGGATGAAGAAGAGCAAGTGAACAATAATAAACTTACTTTAGCTGCAAAGAATCTAAAGAAGATTTGATTTGAGTTTAAGTTTTGCTTAATGACATATCAACACCTCTGTGGGTTATTTAATGCCCAAAAGGTGGGGTTTTAAGGTATTTTTTAATGTTCAGTTATAGTGAGAAGGTTGATTTAGTCAGATTTTTTATTTTTTTATTTTAGAAAACTGAAAATATCTTCTAATTTTATATTAAAAAATGATTTGCTGAGAAAAATTTTTTCTTAAAAAATGTCTTATGGTAATAATTTTTTCTTCACAAATGTCGTATGGTAATAGTTTTTTCTTCAAAAATGTCTTATGGTAATAGTTTTTTCTTCACAAATTCATATTTCTCTATAAAAGTCTATTTTTATGTATATATTTCTATACAAGTGTATTTTTACACTTTCATAGTATTTTGACCCAAGTTTGGGGATTAACTATTTTCCCATAGTTGGGACCCTAACAGGTGCTACCACTTCGGGTCAGGGTAGACCTGGGAACAACAGCAATTAACAGGTGGTTCTGTGTTCCTCACAACCTGCAAATCAGAGGCTTTGCTGCTGGATGCAGTTTACCATCATGCCCAGGACCACCTAAAGAAGATAGAAAGAAATATAAAGGTGCCTTATTCATTAATAAAATAATACAACAAATTCGCAATGCAATTTCAATTGTTTGAAGATGAAAAAGTAAAATATAATAAACCTACTGTAAAGATTTATTTATTAATAAAGAAAGAGAACGAATTCAAAATGGAATTACAGTTGGATGAAGAAGAGAAATTAAACTCTTTTAAACTTAGTTTAGCGGCAAAAACATAAAGGATGAATAAATGAATGAATGAAAGAAAAAAAGAAAGAAAGAAAGAAAGATAGAATGAAAAGGAAAAAGACACATTTTTTTTTATCAATAAAATACAACAAATTCAAAATGGAATTTTAGTTGGATGAACAAGAGTAAATAAACGATAATAAATCTACTGTAACTGCAAAATTACCTAAAAATGGAAGAAATTTGAAACTTTATTTATTTTGAAAGAAGGTCGTAAATTCAAAATTGAATTTTAATTGGATGAAGATGAGAAAATAAATCATGACAAAAATATATAAGAAATTTTATTCATCAATAAAGGATAACAAAAATCAAAAATAGAATTTAAATTGGATGAAGAAGTGCAAATAAACCGTAATAAACTTACTGTAGAGGTAAATAACCTACAAAGGATAGAAAGAAATATAAAGGTGCCTTATTCATTAATAAAGGAATACAACACAAATTCGCAATGCAATTTCAATTGTTTGAAGATTAGAAAGTAAACTACAAAAAAACTACTGTAACGGAAAAAACGTAAAAAAGAAATAAAAAACTTTATTTATCAATAAAGAAAGAAAACTAAGTTAAAATGGAATTTCAGTTGGATGAAGAATAGCATATAAGCCATAATAAGTCTTTTTGTATAGAAGAAAACATTTAAAATAAAGAATTAAATAAAAAATCTTTATTCTTTAATAAAGGAATACATCAAATTCAGAATGGTATATAAATTGGATGAAGATATTGGCCGATTGTATGAGCACAGAACCAAAAGAATCAGAAAATTATTTCAACAAGAACTGTTTTACAAAATCAGAAACACAGATTACTAAAAACTTCAGACGATTGGATGATGATTTGTTTCAAAGAATATGAAAGAAAATTGATTCAATCATAAAAGGAATTTTAAGTCAATGAAGAAGAGCAAATAAACCATGATACACCTCTTGTTCTTGTTCTTCTTCTATGTGCCTTGTCCCTTCAGGACGAAGGCGATCATGGCCTCCCACGTCTACCTATCCCTTGTGACTTTTAGCACGCTTTCACCTTTTACACCGCACAAGCCCCGTTCCGTCATTCACCCGCACAGGCCATTCAAGTACTTTACAGGCTGTTTACCCCTGTCTCTCCTTCCCTCTATCTGGCCTGTGAGTATCAGATTCCCCATGCCCACTTTCGTCATTGTATGTCCCAGGAACTTCAGCTGTCTCTTCCTGATGCTCAGTATTCATTTCCTTTTTGTTTCCATCATTTCCAAAACCTCCTCATTGCTCACATGCTCGATCCATGATATTCGCAGCAGTAGGCACAAATAACCACAAAATGAAAGTAAAGCATATGAAATGTACCAAATGCAGAAATTATAGCAAGATAAACCTCTTCATCGTCATTACTCTGCCAGTGTCAAATACTTTGATATTGGAAAATTCCATACCTATCAGTGGCTGTGTAGTGCATAATTAAAAGCTGAAATCAAATGTAAGATTAATGAGCGTATTTAATTTAATTACTTGGTAATAAGGTGTATTGAAGATACATATTACTGTAACACCCGTGAGAAACACACGTGATCAGTTTTCCACAATACATACCCTTTCAACTATGCGACTATTCTATCATTATTCTATTGCTATTTTTATAGAAATTCTTCAGACGAGCATTATTCTTTAATATTACCAGCTCAGAACTTCAGAGTCAAGATCGGCTTTGCAAAGTCCACAGTGTTGAATCATTTTAATACTATAGGAATCCTTTGGTAAGAACGTCGAAAGTTTTATTCCAAGAACGTCGAAAGTTTTATTCCAAGATGTGCGTTGTGGTGCAGTGGATATCAAATCGGAACGACAAATTGGGGAGCTGAGTTCAAATTCCAGTTGAATTCCTCATATTCACTTATGCACAAATACGCTTGGGAAAGGTATTAATCCGTTTCTTCCCTCGAGTTATAGGTTAAATAATAGGACAAATTGGGTTCTATAGCCTTGATTGGCAACCAGTCTACCGCAGAAAGCAATGGCGGGATTATCTTCTGCCCAGTCAGTCAAGTCTCGAAAGAGGCATGATCGCTCAAAGCGTGTATCACGTATGACACTTAAATGACGACTAATTTAAGGAACAAACTTCCAAGATGATACGTCTTCGAACACTACGGTATTAACTTCTTCATGTTTTTAGTCAATTGTTTTATCTTCACTCTGTTTTTGTAATTTTAAATTATTTTTTATTCATATACAGCACCTCATTCAGTAATTCACTACTTTGAATTGTTTTGGGTCAGTATAGGATGTGGGTTGTGATGCATAGATATCAGCTTTCAATGAGAAATCGGAGAGTCGAGTTCGAATGCTACTTGAATTTGTTGTATTCATCTAAGTGCAAATATCCTTGGGAAAAGTATTAATCAATCTCTTCTCTTTCTAGTCAGTTAAGTGCCATACGTGATACACGCTTTGGACGATCATGTCTCGAAAGAGACATGACTGACTGGACAGAAGATTTTCCCGCAGTAAGTTGCCATTACTTTATGCAGTAGATTGTTTGCTAACCAATGCTATAGAACTCAATCTGCCCTGCTATTTAACCCATAACTGGAGGGAAGAGACGGATTAATACCTTTCCGAAGGGTATTTGCACATAAGTGAATGCAACGAATTCAAACGGAATTTGAACTCGGCTATCCGATTTCTCGATCGGGATCGATATCCGCTGCACCACAAGCCACATGGGTTAAATGCATTGAAAGGGACATGACTGCCCAACTGTGTATCAAGTATGGTATAAATCTGTAAATAAAAACTAAAATTGTACAAAAATAATAAAATGATAACAACACAACTACTTTCGTCAGCAATTTTAGAATTTCTTTTTATTCTCTAAGATAAAGAAAGACTTAGAAAACGCGTGCCATATATCTTGAAGTACATCATTTTTGGTTATTTGACTTGTTAATTTAAAATATACGGATAAAAATGGAAATAAACATATAAAATTTCGTTTCGCGCAAAATACATTAAAAAATGTCAAAAGAACAAATGAAAAGAACTAACAAAAATTACTATCTACTTTTTATTACTTTTTTTATGAAGAAAAATAACATTTCTCTCGAAGGAATTGGTTTAATGTGAGGTTCCAAAAATAAAAAAAAGAATAACTAATAGATAACAGTAGAAAATGAAATAAAGACGTATACAACAATTGATATCTACTTTTCAATCATATATGGAAACACTTTCATGATATCTTGTTTCGTCCCATTGAATATAAAGAACTGCAGGTGTAGTCATTTTTTAGGAGGAATAGAGCGACAAAAACGAAAGAAATGGAACAAATTTATAATTATATTTTTAAACCATTAATAATTATATATATATATATATATATATATATATAAAGTATGCCTAGTGAGCCAGCAAACCTACGAAGGTTTCACCTAAGCGGATCGTCAGGGAAAGCTGGCCAAAAGCTGGGGGGGGGGGGGGGTAACTACGTGCTGACTCGGTCCGAATCCTTTTGACTGATGTTCATGTGCTTAGCTCTTACTTTTTTTATAACCATTTTTCCTTCCATGTAAATCCGCGGATGTTTTTTTCGACAGGAGTATAGTTATAAGTTTGTCTTTATATATATATATATATATATATATATATATATGTGTGTGTGTGTGTGTGTGTGTGTGTGTGTGTGTCAGATTAAATAAAATGCAAATATTGTGTCAGGTTATTTTTAATAAAATCCTTTCATACTCACGGATATCTTTTGCGTATTATAATTGAAAGATATCAGAAATGAGCTGTAACGTTGATAGATGTTATTAATAGTCATCTCTCAATGTTCCGAAGTACTTTCAGTCTTTTTCTGAGATCATCTTCAGGGATGTGTGTTATGGTAACAAAAAATAACCGCAAAGCTGTGTTACTAAAAATTACTGTAAGTATTTTTTTCAGCGTCAAATATAACAAATTGCTTAGCGTTCATTAGAACGCATTACTTATCTAAAATGGAGCTTTTTTATATGTTGTATGTGCGTTGTGGTACAGTGGATATCGGCTCGGAACGAAGAAGCCGGGGGGCCGAGTTCGAATTCCAGTTGAATCCATTGTATTCACTTGCGCGCAAATAACCTTGGGAAAGGTATTAATCCGTCTCTTGCCTCCAGTTATGGGCTAAATAGCAGCGCAGATTGAGTTCTATAGCATTGGTTAGCAAACAATCTACTGCATAAAGTAATGGCAACTTACTGCGGGAAAATCTTCTGTCCAGTCAGTCATGTCTCTTTCGAGACATGATCGCTCAAGCGTGTATCACGTATGGCATTTAACTGACTGAATGTCATGTTCATGCACGTGTTAAAACATGAAAAGATTGTTCTTTTTACAAACATTTTAGAACATTACTACAGTATTCATAGCTGAATCTATTAAATGACTTAAGTTTTTTTAATGAATATTGCAATGAATCTATATTTTGCTTTTATTCTCTAAAAGAAAATTTTCTGCCTAAATACACAAATATATATATATACATTATGCTATATATATATATATATATATATATATATATATATATATATAGTGTATCGAGGTACCAGATAATTTTCTAAACATACACTGTTAAATATAAGAGACAATGAATGTCTATTATGTTTAATCACGCCGTCTTAAACATCGTATTTTGGCTTTAATTTCAGATGAAAATAAAGACAAAAATTCTTCAACATTTGGATAATTTTTTATTAAGTTGGTTCTAAGCTTTCGTCTCACATGTGCCATCTTCAAAGAGGTTACAATGACGTTAACGTAAAAACATCCACCATCAGCGAAGATTTTATCTTGTGTTGACGTGAAACAGATAGTATGGCGTTAAAGCAAAACAGTCTTTTTGGATGTTAGGAGTAAACAACATTGCCTGCTAAAATACTCAAGAAGAATTTTTCGTCTGGTGATGCCATTTGAAATACATAAGGCGAATCATCTGATAAATAAGGCGAGTTGTGCTGCGGATTTTAGGGTGGACTTCTTCTTCTTCTATGTGCCCTGTCCCTTCAGGACGTAGGCGATCATGGCTCTCTACGTCTCCCTATCCCTTGTGGCTCTTAGTATGTTTGCTCCTGTTGCTCCTGGCAACCCCCGTTCCGTCATCCACCTGATCAGACCCTGCAAACATGTTATCCGCTGCCTTCCTCTGTCTCTTCTTCCTTCTATCTGACCAGTCAGTATCAGGTTCTTCAGGCTCTCCTTCCTCATTGCGTGTCCTAGAAAGTGCAGTTGTCTCTTCCTGATGCTCAGCATCAATTTCCTTTTTGTTGCCATTCTTTCTAACACTTCGTCGTTGCTTGTATGTATCAGTCCACGATATCCGTAGCATCCTTCTGTAGAAGCACATTTCGACGGCTTCCAGTTTTTCCCTCATTTTCGATGATATTGTCCAGCATTCACTACCGTATTGAAGAACTGACATCACGTAGCAGTCCAGCTCTCTTTTCTTTGTTTCTAGTGAGATTTTCCTGTGTGTTAGTATTTTGCTCATCTTCTGGAACGCGTCCTTTGCCATGCCAATTCGCCTTCGGATCTCCGTGTCGCACTTTCCATCTCCTGTTAGAACACTTTCTAGGTACTTAATTTTTGTAATTGTTTGATTCTGTTATCACCCACCTGTATTTGGCATTTTGGGTTGTATCTTTTGCTGATGACCATGCACTCAGTTTTCTTAAAGTTTGTTTGTAGTCCCTTTTTGTCACTCTCCACTGCTACTTTCTGTATGAGGTCTTGTAATTTTCTTTCCGTGTCCGCAATCAGCACTGTGTCGTCCGCATATAAGGTGGACTGGTTTTCTATTTTGGTCAGATCACATTCGTTTATCTATCTGAAGGTGATGGAGACGCTTTTTATCAGGTTCAGGCAGCCCTCGCTTTGTAAACAAAAAGAGTTTGCTTGGGTTTGTTCTACTAGGTGTCTAACATGTTTAGATGTAAAAACTTTTATCAAAACTTTTAAAAAATTTCCCCTCTTCCGTTCATTCATTTCAGCCATAGCAGATATTCTTTTTTCCTAATTTTTTTCTCGTTTTACAGTTCTGATGAGGGGACGAAACCGGTCGAATGGTGTTTTTATTTAAAAATTTGGCATAGCCGATTGTATTAATTTTTTTTGTCTTTAACGCCATAATAACATCTTGTACCATTAAAAATATATTCATATATATATATATATATATATATATATATATATTATAAATTATATTTTAGAACATGTACGTAATTTTTTTATATATCCACTACAAATAGTACATTTGTTTCGACATTGAAACTTCAATGTCTCATCAGGCGGTGTCTTTTTTGGTGTGGGTAGTGAATATGATTGATTAATGAGTGTCTTTGATTTCTAGACAGATTTAACATTAGCAGCTAGAATGTAAGTTTTTATTATCTTGTGACTAGACTATATCCTTTAGAATTTCTTAGAGGAACAGGTTAGGGGTGGGATGCTTATTCAGCACAGAATATTTATGTATTTAAGCTGAGTTTTTATAATTAATCTAAATTTCTATATTTAATCTTAATTTTGTATTTAGGAAATCGATTTTTTCAATTAAATTTTAAATTTTAATTAGATCTCAGTTTGGAAACCGATTTTTTCTATTAAATTTTAAGTTTTAATTAGATCACCGTTTGCGGTAAGATTTAATGTAAGAGGTAAATTTTAATGTTAAAAAATTAAGGCAATAGGTAAGCAGACACCGCCTGATGAGACACTGAAGTTTCAATGTCGAAACAAATGTACTATGTGTAGTGGATATATAATAAATTATGTACATCTTCTAAAATATAATTTATAATAAATATTCACAGCTCTATATATTATATATCGAGCACTGTTTTAAATGAATGTTTTGGACATTGTAAAAATTCTTTCTTCGTTCTGTATTCACTCGGTCAAGTTTCAATCCTGGGTAAAAAAGCAATCGGAGTCTAACCGTACTGATGAGCTGTGATACGGCGAAACAGATCTGTCTGCGGATGACAATATATATATATATATGTGTGTGTGTGTGTGTGTGTGTGTGTGTGTGTGTGTGTGTGTGTGTGTTTGACAGTAAATTTTTTAGACGTGTCAGATTAAATAATTTGCAAACATTGTGTCTGGTTATTTTTAATAAAATCCGTTCAAACTCACAGATAATCTTTCGGGTACTATATTTGAAAGATGGCAAAAATGAGCTGTAACGTTGTCAGATATGTATATATAATTATTAACAAGTTATTGGTCAGAGTCTAATTAGACCAGCAGGTAGTTGTATCAAAAAGTGCCCAATACATATTTAATGTAGAGCTGTCTTCAGGCGTTTTATATTAACTGTTAATATAAGATGCCTTAAGACATAATAATAATTATGGCCGGTAGTATGGTAGTATATATATATATATATATATATATATATATATATATATATATATATATATATATAAGCTTTATTCAAGTATGTCCGATTGAATACCACAGAATATTTTGGTTACTAATTCTTTCCAGTTGTTTAAATCAGTTTATTGACGTTAAGTTGAAATTCATCAAGGAAGTACTGTACGTTCTTCTTTTATAACCAAATCGACCTTTTTAAAGATCATTTTCAGGAGTGGATTGCATTGTAACTACGATAAAATCTGAATTCCATTCTGATAGCGATTTTTTTAGATATTTTGCAATTTTTTAATTTATCCGTTGCAGTTATACACACACACACACACACACACACACACACACACACACACACACACACACATCTAAACTATCGCCCGGTTCACACTCCACCCACATCTATTGAACAGGTGAAGAGGCTCATCCCTTGTTTCCTGTTTAGGATGTGGTTTCCGGCTTTCTCTTTTCCATTCTTTTTACCCTTACGTAGCCCCCTGCGCATCAGTGGCGTTACCGCCTTGCTTGGGGTGATATGATTAAAAAAAAAAAAATATATATATATATATGAATAGAATAAGTAAAGAGTAAGTAGGAAAAAGGGTCTTTAAGTCGTTAATCTAATATGTTTCACTTATAACAAGCATTTTCAGAGATTTATTAAAGAAGTCTTTAAAGAATCTCTGAAGAAACATGTTAGATTAAAGATACTTTTTTCCTACTTGTTCTATTCATCTTGTCAGACTTTGATCCATGTATTCAATTCATATGTATGCTCACACGCATAATGTATACTTGTATGTGTGCATATATATACATATATATATATGCGTGTGTGGGTGTTTTGTATAGTGTGCGCGTATGTATGTAAAAATATATACACATACAAGTATACATTATGCGTGTGAGCAGCACATTGCGCTCTCCTTGGCGTCACTCTCTCAACTGACCTAAAATGTTATGACTACATCGAATCTATAACTGCATCTACTGAAATGGAATGTTTTGCTCACTGTGTCAGACCAGGAAGTCTTTTTATCTCGTCAGAATCCCTTTTGAACCTTCATAAATTTACCCTTCATCCGTGCATTGAATTCTTTTGACATATGTGTTTGGGTGCTCGTACTGTTGATTTTGGGGTTCCCAACAAAATTCAAAGGAAGATCTGTAATATAATTGATCCTGATTTGGCAACCCATCTTCAGCCCCATTCTCACCGATATGATGTTAGTTTCTTTTGTCTTTTCTATAAGCATTGTCTTTTCTATAAGCATTGTCTTTTCTATAAGCTTCTCTATAAGCATTTCCATGGCTACTGCTCTGACGAGCTTCTTTCCCATGTTTTCCCGACCTCATTTATTTACTCGTACTACTAGATTGGCATTAATGTCCCACCCTTCTACCGTCGAAATAGTTAACTATAACCTACTCTTCTACTTTAACAGTTTCTCTTTTCGCACTTTCTGTTTGTGGAACTCTCTACCGTTTGCTTGCTTCCCCGATAGCTAGAAAACTTCAAAAGTTTAAATGCAGCGTCAATTGCCATCTTCTATCGCTGTGATTCCAATTTTTCTCTTATCTGTTCTTCGATATCCTCTATACCTTATTTTACTCTACCCACAACTGGCGGTCCTGACTTGCTTAAGGTGAAACCCATAAAAAAATTATATATGAACAGACTTAAATAGTTATATAGAATAAAGAAATGTATGTAAAAAACAGGTAACTACGATGAACAAACGTATGATTTTTGTTGACTCGTTAAACGAGTTTGATCATTGCTGACAAGTTTCACCAGTGCCTAGAAAAAGCGAGCAAGTGACTTTCAAAGCTTATCGCAGATGTGGTAATTTAAATTGTTCTGACAGGATTTGGCCTGTTTTGTAAATTCTGTTCAGCTATCTCGTGTTTTATTACATGACGGGGAAGACCGAAACGTCTTTTTCAAGCGTAATACCGATCGTGATTTGTGAAGGGTCTACCAGTATAGCATGTGCGTTTGTGGTGCAATGGATATCGGCACGGAACGAGAAATCGGAGAGCCGAGTTCGAATTCCAGTTGAATTCATTGCATTCACTTACGCGCAATTACCCTTGGGAAAGGTATTAATCCATCTCTTCCCTCCAGTTATGGGTTAAATAATAGGACAGGTTGGGTTCTGTAGCCTTGGTCGGCAACCAGTGTACCGCAGAAAGCAATGTCAAACTACTGCGGGATAATCTTCTGCCCAGTCAGTCATGTCTCTTTCAAGACATGATCGCCCAAGCGTGTTTCACGTATGGCACTTAACTGATTGACTGATTATCAGTATAACTATGAGACTAACGAATCTTGCATTAATAAGATCTGTTCTGCTACATTAATAATATGTAAATTGCTGTATTACTGGATCAATGATTTTATCTGGGTGTATATCTTACATTTACTCTACTCATTGCATGTTCTTGGATTATTTAATGTAGAAATTGTATGCACTTATTTTGATTCCAAGCAACAATTTTCACTCAGATTTTTTGATACAGAAGAGAGCAAGGGTCTCTTTTAAATAGTTCTTGAAGCGTTTCTTTCGTTTATGCTAGCGTCGAATGCCGTAGTATTATTCACCGTACAGCCTTTGTTTAAGTATACTGCTGTCAACGCAGACATCACTGGGCAGGCCATGTCGTGGCCTGCACACAGATGCCTGCGGCGATGAATTCGCACTTAGATGCTGATTGCACTGACCTTTTCGAAGATCAGTGTCTGGCGTGTTAGATATTCAGTGAATACCAAAAATCAATCAAACAACCTTGGTGAAATCTTCACAGAGCATCGAAGTGTCTGCTGCAAATAACCCTTTCTCTTTTTAGTACCTTTTCCTTGGAGGAGACTTAACGTCTCCACCTAGTGAAAAGTCCGTTTTAGCTTTGCTTATTCAATCCTGCTTTCCGTTAATACCTGTCATCAGCAGTATCCTTCGAGTAGACCTTTCAGACGTAAACTCTTTCTAAACGTTGGTGTCTATTTTCATGTAAGTGTACTATTTAAGGTCAACATAGACACAACGTGTAAAGACTTTAACACATGCAGACATAAATACATTTTTTTAAAATTTAATATTTAATCAAATTTAAACTATTTATATAATTCTCTTATTATTATTATTTTATTATTATTTGTATTATTGTTATTTATATTAATTTTTAAATTATTATTAATTAATATTTAATTAAATTAAATTATTATTTATACTATTACTTTATTATTATTTTGTTGTTATTATTTATATTATTAATTAATTAATATTTATTTTAATTATTTTGAATTATTTAATACTTAATTGAATTAAATTATTAGTTATTATTATTTTATCATTATTAATTTATTATTATTATTATTTCATTATCATTATTTTATTATTATTTATATTATTATTTAATTATATTTCATTAAATAAATTTTTTAATAATTTAATATTTAATTAAATTGAATTATTATTATTTATATTTTTATTATTATTTATTATCACAATGATATTATTTTATCATTATCTTTATTATTATTATTTATTATCATATACTTAATATTTAAATTAAATTATTAGTTGTATTTTTATTTGTATTATTATTTTATTATAGTTATTTTATTATTATTGTGTCATTTTTCATCATATTTCGATTTCTGCTATGGTCGCACTACCAACTAAGTCTGCGGGAAGACCTAATGCAGGTCGTGGTGTTTTGTTATGGCTCCATTTCATGTTTTTTTCTATCTTCCCTATCATCCCTAGCGTTACATAGACAAAGTTCTCCTTTGTGTGTGGGCTGTACTTAATAAAACAATTTTTTGTATATCTCTTAAGCTGGGGTTTCCAGGGATTCTTTCAATGTGTTGTTTTGTTTCATTTTTTATCATTCCAAATGCATCTACTATCACTGGCACAAGTCTTGTTTTCAATTTCCACAGTTTTTCTATTTCAATTTCCAAGTCTTTATATTTTGACAGTTTTTCAAATTCCTTGATTGCTATGTTACAATCCACTGGACAAGCAATATCAATTAATAGACAAGTTTTCTCTTTCTGGTTTTTAACAATAATGTCTGGCCTATTTGCTTCAATTTTTCTGTCTGTGTAGATGGTGTAATCCCATAGAATGGTGACATCTTCTATTTCTGTAACCGGTGCTGGGGATGTTTATACCAGTGTTTGTTTACAGATTTTCCATAATGTTTGCACATTGTCCAATGTAAATATTGCCACACTCTATCGTGACGATTTTGATATTCATTTGGGGCAAGTAGAGAACAGCCTGAAATTAGATGGTCTATTGTTTCTTGGTGTTTATCACAAAACCTGCATTTTGGATCCATATTATTATGTATAATATTTGCCTGAAAGTATCTAGTAAAAAGACTTTGGTCTTGCGCTGCAAGAATAAAGCCTTCAGTCTCAGACTTTAATCCAGATGCACGTAACCATCGATGAGTATTAACTTTGTCAACATTGGACTTATTGGCACGTTCTGGATATTGGCCATGCAGAGGTTTTGTCTTGCCAGCGCTGTTTCATCTGTTCAAGAGCTTTATCTTTGGCTTTCATTTTCTTATTTTCTGCCTCATTAGTTGGTTCTTGGTTTCTATTTTGCTTTTCTACAGAATCTACTAATTGTAGATCTTGTTTGTATTTACTGCCTTCTTTTATTATTATTATTATGTCATTTTTCATCATATTTCGATTTCTGCTTTGGTCTCACTACCAACCAAGTCTGCGGGGAGACCTAAGGCAGGTAGTGGCGTGTTGTTATGGCTTCATTTCATGTTTTTCTATCTTCCTTTTCATCACCAGCATTACATAGATAAAGTTTTCCTTAGTGTGTGGGCTGTACTTAATATGACAATTTTTTGTATATCTCTTAAGCTGGGGTTTCCAGGGATTCTTTCAATGTGTTGTTTTGTTCCATTTTTTATCATTCCAAGTGCACCTACTATCACTGGCACAACTCTTGTTTTCAATTTCCACATTTTTTCTATTTCAATTTCCAGGTCTTTATATTTTGACAGTTTTTCAAATTCCTTGATTGCTATGTTACAATCCGCTGGACAAGCCATATCAATTAATAGACAAGTTTTCTCCTTCTGGTTTTTAACAATAATGTCTGGCCTGTTTGCTTCAATTTTTCTGTCTGTGTAGATGGTGTAATCCCATAGAATGGTTACATCTTCTATTTCTGTAACCGGTGCTGGATGATGTTCATACCAGTGTTTGTTTACAGCTTTTCCATAATGTTTGCACATTGTCCAATGTAAATATTGCCCAACTCTATCGTGGCGATTTTTATATTCGTTTGGGGCAAGCACAGAACAGCCGGAGATTAGGTGGTCTATTGTTTCTTGGTGTTTATCACAAAACCTGCATTTTGGATCCATATTATTATGCATAATATTTGCCTGAAAGTTTCTCGTGAAAAGACTTTGGTCTTGTGCTGCAAGTATAAATCCTTCAGTTTTAGACTTTAATCCAGATGCACGTAACCATCGATGAGTATTAACTTTGTCAACATTGGATTTATTGGCACGTACTGGATATTGGCCATGCAGAGGTTTGTCTTGCCAGCGCTGTTTCATCTTTTCAAGACCTTTATCTTTGGCTTTCATTTTTATATTTTTTGCTGCAATAGTTGGTTCTTGGCTTCTGTTTTGCTTTTCTACAGAATCTACTAACTGTAAATCTTGTTTGAATTTACTGCCTTCTTTTATTATCGAATATTTTTTCTTTCTTTCTTCATGTTGCCTTACTAATTGTATCATCCAATCCTTTGTTGTTTCTATGTATGTTAGTAAGCCAATAGTTGTTGTCTTGTATGACAATTCCAGCTGAATGAGACCTCTTCCACCTTCTTTACGGGGTATGTATAGACGGTCTACATCAGCCTTTGGATGATGCATCTTATGCTTAGAAAGAAGCTTTCTTGTTTTAGCATCCATTCGCTTGATGTCGTTTAGAGTCCAGTTTAAGATGTTAAAGCTATATTGGACAACTGGGATTGCAAGGCTATTAATGGCCATAACTCTGTTCTGTGAATTTAATTCAGTTTTTAATATCATTCGTAGCCTTCTATAGTACTCTTTACGCACTATTTCTTTCATTTTTTTATGGTGAATGTTTTCGCTCTCATTTACACCTAGGTATTTATAAGCTTCTTCTGGTTTCAATTCTTTTATTGTTACAGCAGGGTCTAGGCTAATTGAGGATGTTTCTTGTATTGATCCACGTAAAACTGTAGCTTTAGCACATTTATTCAAATTAAATTTCATTCCAATGTCTTCGCTGAAGCATTTTACAGTTTGCAGAAGACCTTCCAGTTCATTATCATTCTTAGCATATAACTTCAAGTCATCCATGTAAAATAGATGGCTTATTTTCTTTTGTCCTATTTTATAACCACATTCTGTCTTGTTAAGTTGACTGGTTAGTGCTATTAGTGATATGCAGAATAATAAGGGAGATAAAGAATCACCTTGAAATATACCTCTTTTGATGTTTATTTCGTCAGACTTATAGGTTCCATTTATATGATTGAGGTAAAGGGTTGTTTTCCATATAGACATGCACTGTTTGATGAAATTGATGATGACGGGCGATATCTTGTATATATTTAAAGTCTTTAAAATCCAGTCATGTGGCACACTATCGTATGCCTTTCGATAGTCTATCCAGGCTGTACTAAGATTTTTCTTTGTACTGTAGCAGTTTTCCAGGATCATTTTGTTAATCAGCAATTGGTCTTTACAACCATAACAGCCACGTTTACACCCTTTTTGTTCAAGCGGTAACATGTCATTTCTTTCTAAGAATAGATATGTCTGCTTTGTTAAAATAGATGTTAATAGTTTATATGTTGTCGGAAGACATGTAATTGGTCTGTAGTTTTTCGGATTTTTTGTGTCACCATTCTTGGGTAGAAGAAATGTAATTCCTTTTGTCAACCATGCAGGAATTTTAGTGGGATCGTCAACCATTTCTTGAAGTTCTTTGGCTAGTTTTTATGTGATGCGCTTAAATAATATAGCCAAAAGTTAGGAATTTTATCTATGCCTGGGAATTTCCAATTGTGTGTTTTTTTTTAGTGCATATTTAACATCATCTTCTGTAATTCCAGACCATGTCTGTTCGGGTTTATTTTTCATTCGTTCTGTCTCTTGCGTAATCCAATGTACTTCCTTGCTAATTTCTTTAGGGCTAGCCCATATCATTTCCCAGAACTGTGTGACTTCTTCCATTCTGGGGGGTACTGTCACTTCAATTCTTTTTTTACCTATTTCCCTGTAAAATCTCTTTGTATCAGTCTGAAAAATCTTGTTTTCTCTGTAAAATCTTGCTCTTTTCTCATAGCGTCTTTGAGCCTTCAGTTGGATTTTTTGCTTTATTTTTTCTTTATTTGATAAGACGTCATTTTCATTCTTGATGTTATATTTTTTTACGGCTCTTCTGCTTTTCCTAGTTCTTACATTTATTCCTCTACTCAGTTCATCCAATATTGTTAATTCACTTCTAAGTTGTTCTATTTCTTTTTCTATTTTTCTTTTCCAAGGTGGAACTTCACGTCTACGAGACTGCCTTGTTTTTATTTTGATATTTAATTTTTTTGTTGCTGCTGTTGCTGATGCATATATTATTTCGTTAAGATTTGTATGAGGGTCTTCATCCAGTATTGATTTCAGTGCTGCATTGTAGAGTTTAATAGTACGGAGGTTATGTTTTGTTGGTAGTAATTTTGGGAGCTGTTCACGTTCCTCCATTATAATATTTTGTATTTGACTTAGATGGTTTTTTATTTCTATCTTGGCTTCCTGTATATTGTTCTTATTTTCCGTCAAATAATTATCTTCGATGTGTTCTGAACTCGTTTTATTTTTGTCTTTTAACTGACTCAGACTCAGATCACACCTTTCCAGCACTTTTAAACTTACATCATTATCTTCGCATTGATTTGCGTGTTTCACGGTTTCTACATTATGACCTGTGATTTGTTTGATGTTATTACTTTTTATTTCTGGTTCCGGTTCCTTTTCATATTTTGTTGATTCGACTCTTCTTGTTACAATTCTTTTAATTTCATGAATTTCGGCCTCTGTTACTCGGTTATTACGAATAATGTACCTACGTACATTGGCCAATTTATTTTCCTCAATATAC
Organism: Ascarosepion bandense; assembly: GCA_037127315.1. NCBI lineage: Eukaryota > Metazoa > Mollusca > Cephalopoda > Sepiida > Sepiidae > Ascarosepion > Ascarosepion bandense. The sequence continues at coordinate 1,160,903 of JBBBDQ010002204.1, read as the reverse complement.
TTTCTATTTGCTTGACCAACTTTTTCACGCCAAATGTCATATGTTTGGCGAGTCATGTTTTTTTGAGGTTTGAGTAACGCTTCATGAAATGCAGTCATAACGACTTTGTACTCCTCACGAGACCATTTTATTTTTTTCTTTCTTTAAATATACGGTTGTAGATCTAGCTGGTGAATTTTCAGGACCATCATTAGGATTATCCTGGTTGTGGGGACCTGAAGATTCATTCTTTGTGTAGGAGTTTGTTCCTATGGCAGATTTTTCGACCTTTATTATTATTATTATTATTATTAAAGGAATGTGGCACACTATCGAATGTCTTACGATAATCTATCCAGGCAGTACTAAGATTTTTCTTTGTATTGTAGCAGTTTTCCATGATCATTTTGTTAATAAGCAATTGGTCTTTACATCCGTAACAGCCACGTTTGTACCCTTTTTATTTAAGCGGTAACATGAATAAGAATAAATATGTCTGTTTTGTTAAAATAAATGTTAATAGTTTATATGTTGTTGGAAGGCATGTAACTGGTTTGTAGTTTTCGGGTTATTTGTTACCATTCTTGGGTAGATGAAATGTAATTCCTTTGGTCATCCATGCAGGAATTTTAGTGGGATCAACTATTTCTTGAAGTTCTTTGGCTAGTTTTTTATGTGCTGTATTTAAATAATATAACAATTATTATTATTATTATTATTATTATTATTATTATTATTATTATTATTATTATTATTATGTCATTTTTCATCATATTTCGATTTCTGCTTTGGTCTCACTACCAACCAAGTCTGCGGGGAGACCTAAGGCAGGTCGTGGCGTGTTGTTATGACTCCATTTCATGTTTTTCTATCTTCCCTATTATTATTATTATTATTATTATTATTATTACTACTACTACTATTATTATTATCATTATTATTATTATTATTATTATTATTACTACTACTATGATTATTATTATTATTTATATTATGATGTAATTAATATTCAATTAAAAGCATTTTTAATCATTTAACCTCTCAAAACAAAAACCTTATATCGTCTAATGAACTACTTTCAAAGGACGAAACGCGTAACGGAATTTTTTCCATTCTAACATTTATAGAAATACCAGAATTTACTTTATTTTTTATACACACTACCGGCCATAATTATTAGGCATCCCCAGTTTTTTAAAAGAAATGATGTATTTCATACTAGTTTTAGTATTTATTGCCAAGTGGATAATTCTAAATGAACTATTACGTTTAACTTCAGTAACCCCCCTACATTGAGTGGCTCTTGAACCTCGTACTGTTTGAATATTAGTAAAAGATACAGTAATATTAGTGTATCTACCATGTTATATAACTGTGAAGAGAAAAGATGGATTCTTGCCGTTTCCAAGCGCACTGGTACGAAGTAAATGCAAGAGGATATTTCAAAATTTGAAATCAGCCCAACTATTCTACTTTTCGTGACAGCAACCTTTATACTACACTCACATCCTATTCAATTATAACTGACAACATAAGATGAATTTTAGTAGATAATAGTAAAATACTGTACAACAGCCAATGCAAGGAAAAACTCAAAACACGAGTAGTTGTCTCTCTCTTTCTTTTTCCTGGCCGGCTGTTAGATTATTTGTCTCACTCTTTCTTTTTCCTGGCCGGCTGTTGATTCTAGTTCTTTCTACCCCTACGGTCTACAGGTCACATACTGGCTACAGTTGACAACCCACCTCCACCCTGTTATCACGAGGACTAACCAAAAAGTTAAAAAAAAATTATTTGTAACCTTACTGGCAGGAACCCTGTGTTGGGATGGGTGCAACTTTCTTTAAAATATTCTTAAAAGAAAGTCATTTTTTTGCTTAATTTTCAACTTTTCATGCTTAATTGAACGTTTGGTTTTCTTTTTTTAACTTGGCAGAAATTTCTTTGATTATTGAACTTTAACTAAGTTAAAACTTAGCACTTCAACACCCTATTTTTTAATTTTTCTTTTTACTTTATCTTTTATTAACTGGAGTAGATAGACCAAACTATCGCCCGGTTCACACTCCAGCCACGTCTATTGAACAGATGTAGAGGCTCATCCCTTGTTCCCTGTCACATCTGTATTCCCATCCTTCTCTTGCTCCTTTCTAACAGGTTCGACTTTCTTCTTCACTCTATTCTGCCTAACCTTTTTATTCTTATGTAGCCCCCTGCACATCAGTGGCGTTATCACCTTGCTCGGGGTGATATGGTTAAAAAAAGAAAAGAAAATGATATTATACAAAATATATAATCAAGAGTAAATAAAATATTAGTCATCACAGGAAACGGTATATTGAAGTACATATGATATATTTAATATATATATATATATGTGTGTGTGTGTGTTCGTCTGTGTGTGTGCGTGTGTGTGTGCGAGTGTGTGTGTGTGTTTATGCGTGTGTGTGATTCAAAGTATGAAACAAAAAACTGTATTTAATTTTAACCGACGCGTTTCGTCCACTTCATCATGGCAAGAAACAAAATTTATTTGTCGGTGATTATCAAAAGACTGTCGGTTATTATCAACAGGTATATCCATCTAAACTTATTTATAAATGGAACTTTGTCTGTGTGTGTGTGTATCCGTTACCTATAGACTCCGAAACGGCTGAACCGATTTTCTTGAAAATTTACACAGTTGTACTATAAGCGTCTGCGAGTGTTCTTAGCTAGGTTTTGTGTCCCGATAAATATCGAAAATCGATAATCGAAAAAATCGGGTTATAGAAGGACTAGTCCGATTTTAATAAAATTTGATACACTCATAGACAAAGACATAAGAAACGATATTCAGAAGTTTCAAGGTTGCAGTTCTTACAATAGTGCAGAAAATCGATAGCATATATATATATATATATATATATATATATATATATATATATATATATAAAAGGCAAGTTGTTTGTGTGTGTGTGTGTGTCTGTTTATCTGCCTGTATATCTGTTTTTAAGCCCTTTTATTTTAATTTTTGCTTCTGGTTTGGTTCTAAGTAAGTATAATTGTAGTTCTTAGTTTCAGCCATGATACCATTTACTCAGAGGACTTATTTAGCCTTCAAAATTCAGTTTACGACGAAAAAACTTATTTGATATCAATACCAGAAAATCAAAATTTGACTTACATCCATTCATTTTTCTTTCAGTCTACGGTTTCGCTTTAACTGGAAACAACAATTGCTTTTTAGTCTTTCGTGCCAACGTCCAAAGAGTCTGAGCTCCAGGACCATGGATTAGTTTTAAAGCTTTCATTACATCCGAGCAACGCCGGGCTATTTTGCTAGTCTACAAATAAAAGACAACTTTCAACTTTCTTTTACAGATGAATTGGTGATAAATTGGTGATTTACCTTGATAATTGCGTTAGTTTTAATTAAAGAATATGCGTTGTGGTGCAGTGGATATCGGCTCGAAAGAAGAAATCGGAGAGGCGGGTTGAATTCATTGCATTTACTCACACAAATGCTTTTGAGAAAAGGTATTAATCTGTCTCTTTTTTCAAGCTATGGAACAAACAACAGGACAGATTGGGTTCTATAGCCTTGGCTGGCAACCAGTCTACCGCAAAATGTAATGGCAACCCACTGCGGAAAATCTTCTGTCCAGTTAGTCATGTCTCTTTTGAGACATGATCGCCCAATATATGGCACTTAACTGATCGGTTATAATTTGGGATCCTTATGGTATATAAATGTATGTATCTTGAAATTATTTTAACAACGTTGGTTGGTTAATATTAAATTTATTTGGAAGATATTAGCTTTCATAACAAAAGCATGCCAAGTGATATGTGTGCACATCACTGCGTAAGTTTGTATATGCATGCATCATCTTCTACAGTATATTCATTTTCCCGCCAGAACGTTTGTGATCATAATGCTCCACAACTTCCTTTGTAGCTTGTAATAAATTTTTGTTTTTTGTTTTGTTTTTGTAATCTATCCTAAATCGTGTTTCACTACCTATAAAAAGTGTAGATTATGTAATGTTTTCCTCTGTCACTATTGCTATCAAACTGTTTTGCGAGTATCAAACATTCCAAGCCTTCTTTCCTCATGAGATGTCCTAGATGTTTTAACTGTAATTTCCTGATATTAAGTATCAGTCAATTAAGTGCCATACGTGATACCCGCTTGGGCTATCATATCTCGAAAGAGACATGACTGACTGGGCAGAAGATTTTCTCGAAGTAAAGTTACCATTACTTTTTGCGGTAGACTGGTTGCCAACCAAAGCTATATAACTCAATTCGTCCTGATGTTAAGTATAAGCCTCTTTTCTTTTTTGTTTCTATTTTCTCTAAGACTTCGTCGTTGCTTTCATGTTTAGTAAATGGTATTCTCAGCATCCTTCTGTAGAACCAAATTTCTGTAGAACCAGTCTTTTCTTCAACTATGAGGAGATTGTCCAACATTTACTGCCATATCGGAGGACTAATATTACATAACATTTCAGTACTCTTTGTTTTGTTTTTAACAACATTTTCTAGTTTCTTAATACGGTGCTTAGCTTTAGGAAAGCATTTGTCACTATCCAAATGATGTTAAAATAGACGTATATACGAGGAGGTCTTGAAATGCTTTCTCTTCATCCAAGAGGTTATTTCATAAACAAATCTGATGATTGGCCATGCGGCCTGCTATTAGGATGAGGGTTCAAACTAAAAAAATATCAACGTTTCCACAATTATAATCAATAGATTTTCCTCTGACATTATATAGACATATTTATGCGTGTGTATGAATGTGATGTGTTGGGTGTGCGTTCTGGTGCCGTGGATATCGACTTGGAATGAGAAATCGGGGAGCCGAGTTCGAATTCCAGTTGAATTCATACATTCACTTACCCCCAAATACCCTTGGGAAAGGTATTAATCCGTCACTTTCCTCCAAGTATGAGTTAAATAATAGGACAGATTGGGTTCTATAACCTTGGCTGGCAATCAGTCTACTACAGAAAGCAATGGCAACCTACTCCGGGATAATCTTCTGCCCAATCAGTCATGTCTCGAAAGAGACATGATCGCCCAAAGCGTGTATCACGTATGGCACTTATCTGATTGATGTATGTGAACGTTTATGCGTATATGCGTGAGAGTACACATATTTGCATCGATAGAAAAACACATATACTTGCATCCATGCATACATCTATTTACACTTACTTACATGACGCCTGTAAGAATATTATGATCATTGACGGCAAGTTAAATCTATGTTTACTATTACAATTTAGAGCTGTCTTTCTACTAGACTGGTTGCCAACACAAGGCTGATGAGGTCAGCCTGCTCTTTTATTTAACCCTTAGATGGGGGAAAGATAGATTCATATGTTTCCCAAGGAAAAGTTAGTAAAGAACTCGGCTGGAATCTGAACTAGGTTCCCCTATTTATCATGCTGAATCACTTTTCATTATACCATACGTACATCCCTATTTACATGCATGTAGGTATAGATATGTTTGTATGAATATGTATTTTTTTATTTAGATGAGGGTATAAAAAATGAATGTATTTATTCATAGACATGAGTGTATGTGTGTCATGGAAAAAGAGAACATATTTGCATGTCGATATAGATATATAAACAAGTATATATATATGTGTGTGTGTGTGTGTGTGTGTGTGTGTGTGTGTGTGTGTGTGTGTGTGTGTGTGTGTGCTGATATTCTTGTTTAGATATCGATAGCGGGACAAGGATGTACGAGTAAATGCATGTGTGTGAGTATCTGTGTTTGCGTTTCAACAAGACCCAAAAAGAAAATGCAGCAAAGCATCAACCAGTTGCCAAGATGTCTAGCCACTTGTTTGACAAGGTTTAATATGCTTCCTGATAAGAAGGCTAGCATCTTATGTATATAGCAAAACTGATAACAGACTTGTACCAAGAAAAATAATTTTCGAAATAAGCCTACCTTAAGGCACAACTGCCGAGATATCAGCCGACATGTATATGTTTCAACACATCTATAATTCAAGAAATATAGCACTTTCTTATTATCTCCAGTTGCGACCGAGAATAATAGTTGTCCCTCAGTGTGCTAACTGCTCTGTCGACATTTTTCTTCTCACGCAGTGTGCGTCCAGACAGATAGGGTTCCACATTCCCTCTTGAATTGTGTCTGCAGCGCCATCCGTAGTTAATTGAACATATTAAATTGGAAGGCTGCCTCCTATTGCAGCACTCTGTATGTACAGTCATCCATGTTTTGCAAGGAAATGAGCAGCAAAATATTTTTTCTTATTTCATCTCATTGTATGAGATGAGAAGCTTTTTTTGTTGAATTTTCGATGTTAACATGCGTACATTATCTATCTATCTATCTATCTATCTATCTATCTATCTATCTATCTGTCTGTCTGTCTGTCTGTCTATCTATCTATCTATCTATCTATCTATCTATCTATCTATCTATCTGTCTATCTATCTATCTATCTATCTATCTATCTATCTATCTATCTATCTATCTATCTATCTATCTGTCTGTCTGTCTGTCTGTCTATCTATCTATCTATCTATCTATCTATCTATCTATCTATCTGTCTGTCTGTCTGTCTGTCTATCTATCTATCTATCGGTCTATCTATCTATCTATCTATCTGTCTGTCTGTCTGTCTGTCTGTCTGTCTATCTATCTATCTATCTATCTATCTATCTATCTATCTGTCTGTCTGTCTGTCTGTCTATCTATCTATCTATCTATCTATCTATCTATCTATCTATCTATCTATCTGTCTGTCTGTCTGTCTGTCTATCTATCTATCTATCTATCTATCTATCTATCTGTCTATCTATCTATCTGTCTATCTATCTATCTATCTATCTATCTGTCTGTCTGTCTATCTATCTATCTATCTATCTATCTATCTGTCTATCTGTCTATCTATCTATCTATCTATCTATCTATCTATCTATCTATCTATCTATCTATCTGTCTATCTATCTATCTGTCTATCTATCTATCTATCTATCTATCTATCTATCTATCTATCTATCTATCTATCTGTCTGTCTGTCTGTCTGTCTATCTATCTATCTATCTATCTATCTATCTATCTATCTATCTATCTATCTATCTGTCTGTCTGTCTGTCTGTCTGTCTATCTATCTATCTATCTATCTATCTATCTATCTGTCTGTCTGTCTGTCTGTCTATCTATCTATCTATCTATCTATCTATCTATCTATCTATCTATCTGTCTGTCTGTCTGTCTGTCTATCTATCTATCTATCTATCTATCTATCTATCTATCTATCTATCTATCTATCTATCTATCTATCTATCTGTCTGTCTGTCTGTCTGTCTATCTATCTATCTATCTATCTATCTATCTATCTATCTATCTATCTATCTATCTATCTGTCTGTCTGTCTATCTATCTATCTATCTATCTATCTATCTATCTATCTATCTATCTATCTATCTATCTATCTATCTATCTATCTATCTATCTATCTATCTATCTGTCTGTCTGTCTGTCTGTCTATCTATCTATCTATCTATCTATCTATCTATCTATCTATCTATCTATCTGTCTGTCTGTCTGTCTGTCTGTCTATCTATCTATCTATCTATCTATCTATCTATCTGTCTGTCTGTCTGTCTGTCTATCTATCTATCTATCTATCTATCTATCTATCTATCTATCTATCTGTCTGTCTGTCTGTCTGTCTATCTATCTATCTATCTATCTATCTATCTATCTGTCTATCTATCTATCTGTCTATCTATCTATCTATCTATCTGTCTGTCTGTCTGTCTGTCTATCTATCTATCTATCTATCTATCTATCTATCTATCTATCTATCTATCTGTCTGTCTGTCTATCTATCTATCTATCTATCTATCTATCTGTCTATCTATCTATCTGTCTATCTATCTATCTATCTATCTATCTATCTATCTATCTATCTATCTATCTGTCTGTCTGTCTGTCTGTCTATCTATCTATCTATCTATCTATCTATCTATCTGTCTGTCTGTCTGTCTGTCTGTCTATCTATCTATCTATCTATCTATCTATCTATCTATCTATCTATCTATCTGTCTGTCTGTCTGTCTGTCTATCTATCTATCTATCTATCTATCTATCTATCTATCTATCTATCTGTCTGTCTGTCTGTCTGTCTATCTATCTATCTATCTATCTATCTATCTGTCTATCTATCTATCTATCTATCTATCTATCTATCTATCTATCTATCTATCTATCTATCTATCTATCTGTCTGTCTGTCTGTCTGTCTATCTATCTATCTATCTATCTATCTATCTATCTATCTATCTATCTATCTATCTGTCTGTCTGTCTGTCTGTCTGTCTATCTATCTATCTATCTATCTATCTATCTATCTATCTATCTATCTGTCTGTCTGTCTGTCTGT
>JBBBDQ010002204.1:1142500-1145000 GCA_037127315.1 Ascarosepion bandense | reverse complement strand
TCTATCTATCTATCTATCTATCTATCTATCTGTCTATCTATCTATCTATCTGTCTATCTATCTATCTATCTATCTGTCTATCTATCTATCTATCTATCTGTCTATCTATCTATCTATCTATCTGTCTATCTATCTATCTATCTGTCTATCTATCTATCTATCTATCTGTCTATCTATCTATCTATCTATCTGTCTATCTATCTATCTATCTATCTGTCTATCTATCTATCTATCTGTCTATCTATCTATCTATCTATCTGTCTATCTATCTATCTATCTATCTGTCTATCTATCTATCTATCTATCTGTCTAATCTATCTATCTATCTATCTGTCTATCTATCTATCTATCTATCTGTCTATCTATCTATCTATCTATCTGTCTATCTATCTATCTATCTATCTGTCTATCTATCTATCTATCTATCTGTCTATCTATCTATCTATCTGTCTATCTATCTATCTATCTATCTGTCTATCTATCTATCTATCTATCTGTCTATCTATCTATCTATCTATCTGTCTATCTATCTATCTATCTATCTGTCTATCTATCTATCTATCTATCTGTCTATCTATCTATCTATCTATCTATCTATCTATCTATCTATCTATCTATCTATCTATCTATCTGTCTATCTATCTATCTATCTATCTGTCTATCTATCTATCTATCTATCTATCTGTCTATCTATCTATCTATCTGTCTATCTATCTATCTATCTATCTATCTATCTATCTATCTATCTGTCTATCTATCTATCTATCTGTCTATCTATCTATCTATCTATCTATCTATCTATCTATCTGTCTATCTATCTATCTCAGTCTGTTCATATCTATCTATCTATCTATCTATCTATCTATCTATCTGTCTATCTATCTATCTGTCTATCTATCTATCTATCTATCTATCTATCTATCTATCTATCTATCTATCTATCTATCTGTCTATCTATCTATCTGTCTATCTATCTATCTATCTATCTATCTATCTAATCTATCTGTCTATCTATCTATCTATCTATCTGTCTATCTATCTATCTATCTATCTGTCTATCTATCTATCTATCTGTCTATCTATCTATCTATCTATCTATCTATCTATCTATCTATCTATCTATCTATCTATCTGTCTATCTATCTATCCAGTCTGTTCATATCTATCTACCTATCTATCTATCTATCTATCTATCTATCTATCTATCTATCTGTCTATCTATCTATCTATCTATCTATCTATCTATCTATCTATCTATCTATCTATCTATCTATCTATCTATCTGTCTATCTATCTATCTATCTATCTATCTATCTATCTATCTATCTATCTATCTATCTGTCTATCTATCTATCTGTCTATCTATCTATCTATCTATCTATCTATCTATCTATCTATCTATCTATCTATCTATCTATCTATCTATCTGTCTATCTATCTATCTATCTATCTATCTATCTATCTATCTATCTATCTATCTATCTATCTATCTATCTATCTATCTATCTATCTATCTATCTATCTATCTATCTATCTATCTATCTATCTATCTATCTATCTATCTATCTATCTATCTATCTGTCTATCTATCTATCTATCTATCTGTCTATCTATCTATCTATCTATCTGTCTATCTATCTATCTATCTATCTGTCTATCTATCTATCTATCTGTCTATCTATCTATCTATCTGTCTATCTATCTATCTATCTATCTATCTATCTATCTATCTATCTGTCTATCTATCTATCTATCTATCTATCTATCTATCTATCTGTCTATCTAACTATCTATCTATCTGTCTATCTATCTATCTATCTATCTGTCTATCTATCTATCTATCTATCTATCTATCTATCTATCTATCTGTCTATCTATCTATCTATCTATCTGTCTATCTATCTATCTATCTATCTGTCTATCTATCTATCTATCTATCTATCTATCTATCTATCTGTCTATCTATCTATCTATCTATCTGTCTATCTATCTATCTATCTATCTATCTATCTATCTATCTATCTATCTATCTATCTATCTATCTGTCTATCTATCTATCTCAGTCTATTCCATATCTATCTATCTATCTATCTATCTATCTGTCTATCTATCTATCTATCTATCTATCTATCTATCTATCTATCTATCTATCTATCTATCTATCTATCTATCTATCTATCTGTCTATCTATCTATCTATCTATCTGTCTATCTATCTATCTATCTGTCTATCTATCTATCTATCTATCTGTCTATCTATCTATCTATCTATCTGTCTATCTATCTATCTATCTGTCTATCTATCTATCTATCTATCTATCTATCTATCTATCTATCTATCTATCTATCCATCTATCTGTCTATCTATCTATCTCAGTCTGTTCATATCTATCTATCTATCTATCTATCTATCTATCTATCTGTCTATCTATCTATCTGTCTATCTATCTATCTATCTATCTATCTATCTATCTATCTATCTATCTATCTATCTATCTATC
>JBBBDQ010002204.1:1112500-1132500 GCA_037127315.1 Ascarosepion bandense | reverse complement strand
GAACCTGATACTAACAGGCCAGATAGACGGAAAAAGAGACAGGGGAAAGCAACGGATAATATATTTGAAGGACCTAATCAGGTGGATGATGGAACGAGAGTTGTAGGGTGTAATGGGAGAAGGCGTGCTAAGAGCCACCAGGGATAGGGAGACGTGGACAGCCATGATTGACTATGTCCTGAAGGGACAGGGTATATAGAAGAAGAATCTATCTATCTATCTATCTATCTATCTATCTATCTATCTATCTATCTATTAAAGAATAAGGTGTTGCTAAAATTACTATAATCAAGGAGTAATGAAATACTGAAAAGATTTACTTTCTTTTAATATACGAATTATCAAGAGCATTTTGAATATATACTTTATTCTTATTATCATAATAAAATTATGCAATAAAATTATATATAGATGGATATAAATCGACCTGAAAGTCGTAAACATTTGATTTCCAAGAAAGATCAGCCAAATTAACAGGAACAATTATTCAAATATATTTTTAGGCAAGATAATAGAAATAAATTTGAAATGGAAAACTGTACACTATTGCGTGTACACAATAGAAATCAACAATTATTTGAAGGTATTCAAACAGATTACATTTTAATAAGGAATTTGAATGGTAAACCCTAAGAACATGAAAAGGGAAACAGAAATTATCAGAAGAAATTTAAACGGCAGAAGTGTTAGATTTTGTTTAACTATTGGATTACAGGTGGTGAGAGAGGGTAATAAAATAAAATAAAATAAAATAAAATAGACTTATTCAAATAGTTGTGCATTTAAGCAGTATTTTCTCTTTAATACATTGTTTAATTAGATAGAATGTCAAGGTACTTTGGTTGATTTTTTTCTTGTGTGAAAACAATAGATTTCGGATGTGCGTTGTGGTGCAGTGGATATCGACTCTTCCTTCCATTTATGGGTTAAATAATCGGACAGATTGGGTTCTATAGCCTTGGTTGGCAACCAGTCTACTGCATAAAGCAATGGCAACCTACTGCAGGATAATCTTCTACCCAGTCACTTATGTCTCTTTCGAGACATGATTGCCCAAAGCGTGTATCACGTATGGCACTTAACTGACTGATTCAATACAATAGTTGGAATCATGATTAAGGCTTCTACTGGTCATAAAGTGGGGGATCAGTTTTATATTGATATGAAGTAATAAACCGATTCTTCACTAATTACTACTTAATAATATAATACATCTCTTCCCCCTCTAGCTATGAGTCAAATAAAAGGACAGATTGGGATTCTATAGCTCCGGCTGGCAACTAGTATACCGCAGAAAGTTATGGCAACCTACTCTGGGATAATCTTCTGCCCAATCAGTCATGTTTCTTTCGAGACATGATCTCACAAAGCGTGTATCATGTATGGCACTTAACTGATTGACTGATATGTAGAAATGGTAAGGAGATACAATGAGTAGTTTTCCGCAAAACAGCTCAACGTTCGAATTACAAATTGTAGATACCAAAATAGGAAGTGTTTTAACAGAAGACAAAAATGTGGCACCGATATCTGAATGCACATTTAGATAACAAAAGATGCCTTGTAAAAGCTAAAAATGCCTTCCAAAAATTAAAGATACCTTGCCAAAGCGAAAAATGTCTTACACATTAAAAAAATGGCTTTCAAAAGTTAAAGATGCATTCCAGATGCTAAAGATATCTTGCGAAACTTAGAGATGCCTTTCAAAACCTAAGGAACTTTACAAATATAAAGATGTCTTACAAAAGTCAAATATGCTTTCCAAAAGTTAATAATGCTTTCCAGCCCTTTAAGAAAAAGAAAATATAAGTAAAAACAACCAGAAGAGTATTTAACTGTTATGTAATATAGGTCGAACTATATACAAGTAAATGCTAAAGAATCTATTCTCAGATGAAGTACAGACTTCAGATAGCAGAAATATGTCTATACAGATATGTTTATATATAGAGGGATACTGAGAATACTAAGGAATAAACATGACAAAATTTTCAAGAATATGGAAACAAAAAAAGTCATTTTTCAGGCACAAAATTAGGAAAGAGGGTTAGGAAAATTTGACACACAGAGTAAATACTGAAGGCAAAAATAACATAGAAAAATAGCATAAATTACGTGAGTGTGTGTAAATGATTGGCAAAACAAAGATTAGAAAATATAGCAAAATGTTAAACTTTATTAAAGGCTTAAATTTTAAAGTAATTGTGGGGAACCCGACCAAAAGAAAAAGACATAACCTGACACATAGAAAAGGAAAAGACGTATTATTATTTCAAGTAGCAAATATTTTATGGGGTGTAGATATATCTTTAATTCACGAATACCGTCGATGCATTATAGCCGTTTTCATAATTTATACACTTTTTTTTTTAATAATGTGATCTAATATTTTTAAACGTTTTCTTTGACAAGTAGGTGTATATTATATTTGTGTTTTCTAAAATTGCCGAAGAGTAATAACTTTGCTTATGATCGCCATTAATTATTTGCATAAACTAAAAGTTTGACAAAACAGAACAACATGAATGAAGAGCAGATGAATGAATTTTCTTTCATTTTAGTTTGCTATTTTTTTATCTTATCGCTCAGATCAATTTAGAATTATTTTAACACATGGTGCTTATTAATGATCGTAGAATTTTTATATGAATGCACTATGTTGCCATTAAACATGACATTCCTAAAAATACATTACGATATTTCAAACTAAACAAGAATTTTTGTTAAAAAAATTACATTTCCATTAGACACAGCAATTCAATTAAAATAAATCACATTTTCCTTAAATAAGATATTTTCATTAAAATACATTACATTTTCATTAGATAAAACATTTATATTAAACACATCTTAATTAAAATGCATCACGACATTTCAGTAGAAATGAATCATATTCTGATTAAAAGGCATCAAATTTCAGTTAAAATGAATTATGTTTTCATTAAAATGCATTGAGACATTTCCATTAGATACAATATTTTCATTACACGCGACATTTCTATGAAAATGCATCACGACATTTTCATTAACCACAAGATTTTCATTAAAATGCATTCCAAAATTTCAATTAAACACGTCATGTCCATTAACCCTCTAGGGCCATTCGTATCATATTTGATACAGTATTTCCCTATAAGGAAACATTTGGTATTTCCCTATAAGGAAACATTTGGTATTCATTGACTGAGCAGTCAGTACTGCTTTCATTTGAAATTTATAAAATATTTCTCTTAAAAAAATTTTCAGGAAAATATTTCTTTCAAGGCTTGTTTTCATACTGTATCAAATATGATACGAATGGCCCTAGAGCGTTAAAGTGCATCACATTTCAAATAAACACCCGATTTCCATTAAAATGCATTGCGACTACCAAGGGCACCCAATCAGTATATATATATATTCAATACTGATTGATATATATATATATATATATATATATATATATATATATATATATATATATATATATATATATATAAACAGTACTGTGCAAAAGTATTACGACAAGAACCATTTTATCTTTTATGGGGCATATTAACAGAAAATAAAAAATTTTATTAAAGTAATTTTATTTGATTAACACAACAAATGCTTCAACAAGAAAAAAGTACTTGTGACAAAATAAATTTAATGTTTAGTATAATAGCCTTTTGCTTTGATCACAGCCTTCATTCTGTCAGGCATTGACATCACAAGCTTCTTCAATGTATCTAATGGTATCTCTTGCCAAGCAGCTTTTATTTGTTCCCAAAGTGTGTCTTGCAAAATAACATTAGATTTATCAATTCGAGAGGGGGAAATAAGAAAAAAGTCAATCATATCCAAGGATAATATAATAATGAGTACTTCAAAATAACTTGTTAAACAAAAAATAGGAAAAGTTAAATATAATTTCTTTTTAATACATTTCTTTTACACCTAGTTTTAAATAATCAATGTTTGTTAGCAATTTACTTGGCTTTTTACCTTGCATTTGAATTTCAGTGAGTTTTTTAGGAAAATCACCACTGTCTTAATACGTTTGCACACTACCGGTAGTGTGTAAAAGTGTTAGGACAGGGGTGATTTTATACTTTATTTTGATGCTTCTTAAAAGATAAAATATTTCTTGTCCTAATACTTTTGGACAGTACTGTTTATCCAAATAAACGACGAAAAAATCGACGAAATAAATACCGTTAAAAATGTAAAGAGGAGCGTCTACTCAAATATGAATATCCACTAAAGATAGCATTTAAAGTCATAAAAATACGTCAAAATAAAAAACAAATCACTTAATTCTTTTAAAATATTTTTGTTTACTTTCTGGGAACGAAACTGAGCAGATATGGTTTAAGGATAAAATCTGAACGATCAAATATGTTCTTACGGAGAATTTCACAAATATATCTCTCTTTGACTGTGAAATTCCCCGTAGTCTAGCAGTAAAAGTACACCGGATCAGACGCTGATTCCTTCTGCAAATGGATACATGAGTTCTAATTCTGCAGGGTGCATATGACAGCAGACGAAATATCAGTCAGTCAGTTAAGTACCATACGTGATACACGCTTGGGCGATCATCTCTCGAAAAAGACATGACTGACTGGGCAGCAGATTATACTGCAGTAGGTTGCCATTGCTTTCTGTGGTAGACTGGTTGCCAGCCAAGGTTATAAAATCCAATCTGTCATATTATTTAATTCATACATGGAGGGAAGAGACAGATTAATACCTTTCCCAAGGGTATTTCTGCGTAAGTGAATGCAAGGAATTTAAATGGAATTCAAACTCGGCTCGCCGATTTGTCATTCCGAGTCGATATCCACTGCACCATCAACGCAGTGTTTACTCAAATGCGTTAGAAGTAATCGGGCATATGATCTAGTCACATTGATGAGCAGTGATACAACGAAACACACCTGTTTGCGGATGTTTTCGAGCGCCCATAGCCCAGAGGTAGAATCGCCGACCGACGCCAATTCGGTCGGGTTTCAATCCTAGGTTAAAAGCAATCAAAGTCTAACCGTACAGATGAGCTGTGATACAGCGAAACAGATCTGTCTGCGGATGACCATATATATATATATATATATTATAATTTTAGAACATATACAAATTTTTTATTATTTTATTACATGTACAAAAACATTTGTACATGTTCTAAAATATCATTTATAATAAATATTCACAGTTCTCTCTCTCTATATATATATTTTTCATCGTTTCACCCCGAGCAAGGCGGTGATGCCACTGATGTGCAGGGGGCTACGTAAGTGTAAAATGATTAATTAGAAGAGAGTGAAGAGAAAGACGAACCAGTTAGAAATGAGCAATAGAAAGATGAGAATGCAGGTGTGATGACAGTTTCAAAGGTGGAGAGAAACGAAAGGATATACGGGGTGGGGAAAGAACTAGAGTCAAGTGGTTAATAGATGAGTATTGACATTGCATTTAAATTCCTGCAGGTTGTAGCCGTCAGGAAAGCAAGAATATGGGAGCGAGTTCCACAGGTGGGAAGTGCGAGAGAAGAAGCTGTAGGAGTAGAATTGTCGTCTGCATTTGGCTAACCTAACTGTGAATGGGTGGAGCCCAGTTGCCAATCTGGTTGCACGAATAAACACCTGTTGAGGAGGCACCAGTGACTTAAGTTCGTCTGAGCAGAAGCCATAAAAGTATTTATAGAACAGACAAAGGAAGGCCACATTTCGTCGGTGGGGAAGTGGCTGTAGTCGAGCCACCAAGTCAGTAACTATCACATTACTGATTCTCCTTTGGGGCCTGTCGAGAACACTGAGGTGAACGGCAGGGGCGCCTGACCATATATGGCAGCAGTACTCCATGCATGGACGGGTGGTTGACTTGTATATATGCAGGATGAATTAAGGCGGAAAAAAAAACATCCTGGCCCGACACAGTGACCCAAACTTCTTAGCAGTGGATTTAGCTATGGACTCTATGTAGTTGTTCCATTTCAGATCATAAGAGATGGTAAGGCCGAGGAGGCGCAGTGTCTTGCTCTCAGGGAGAATCGCTTAATCCATGCTTATGGGAGGCAGGAGAGGTTGCCTGTGATGATTGACAGACAACAGCTTGGTCTTAGACGCATTGAAATTGACAAGCCACTTCTTGCCCCAATTCACCAAAGAGTGTAGATTCTGTTCAAGGTCAGCAGCGAGATTATGTTTGTCCGCCACGATGAAGTTAATGTTTTGGACGTTGTAAAAAAATTTTTTTCTTCGTTTCTTATTCACTCGGATATATATATATATATATATATATATATATATAGGAAAGAATATTAAAACGTTTTGAGTTTGAAAGTGTGTTTTTTGACAGTATTTGTTTATTTCTACTATTATATTTTATATTTCAGACCGCCCTCGATCCTTCATCAGAAACAAATGATTTTAAAATTTGAATTAGTAACGTATTTCGCGAGATTTCGCGAGAGCGTCAATGAAGAGTTTGTTTACATCACGTGACGCGTTTGTTTACATCACGTGACGCGTTTGTGGAGAGAGTTTTTGTTTTTACATCAAGTGACGTTGAGAGCGACAGATTTTTTAGGTTCACGTTTACAAACATAATTTTAAAAAAAATTATGTTTGTAAACGTTTTAATATTCTTTTCTATACATATTAAGACAGTATACGTGGATCATCACTATGCTATATATATATATATATATATATATATAGAGAGAGAGAGAGAGAGAGATCTGAATAAATTGTATAAATTACGCAAAAAAATAACAGTGACATCACATTTTAACAGATATATTTACCAAAATTACACAAAATATATCTTGAAATACTAAAGAATACATTTATTCAGTAAAATTATCATTGGCTTCAACCACGGTCCCTTCGGATGCTTCTATAACTCTTATTGACGGTCTCCCTGGTTAAGTTGTTGAATGCTGACATAATCTTCGTCTTAATTTCATCTTTGGTGTTACAGAAAGTTTAGTTGGTTTTAACTGTATCTTACACATTAATGAAAGGTTGCGGATGTAAGGGTTGATGTGGTCTCAGAAATTGTTTATCAGCAATGACTGGGTTCCCTTGTTTATATGCCATGGTGCATGATCCTGTTGCCCTACGTAGGGTCTTCCAGTAGCTACTCTTTTGACCTAAGACCATACTACGTCCTCAAGGCACTTTATGTACGCCTCTGTGTTGAATCTGAATACCTCACCAAAAAATTCGGAAGTTCTTTTTTTTATCGTCATACATAATTAAACACATTCAACTCTTTCAGGATTCTCTGCACTTTCTTCAGATGGACAAATAAGCACCTTGAAACATGCGTATTAGAGCTTCGGGTGCAAATGCCAAGCAGTGCAACATGCTATTTTTAAATTTTATTGTGTCTTGGTGCTATTTTTTCTTACATACGGTGTCTAACTGACACTAGTATGGATGAGGCTAAAATACTTTTCTTTTCTACTAGCATTTTTCGGATGAAGTCTTGTAAGTTTGTGTTTGTTTAAAAGCCCTAATGAAGCTATGGTCCGGTAGGTATAAAACCGCTCTCCTTGTATTATAGTTGAAAAATCCAAGTAAAACAGCCTCATCCACAAAAATTAAAAAAAAAAATGAAAGATCTAATAATAACAAAACAGAAAATACAACTCTCAATAACATTAACTATGAATACAACCATAACGTGTTGACTTTTAAATAGAAAATAAAACATTCTTATAACTTTAGACATATAAATACAAAAATATTTACTTTAAAAAAATTGTCCTTCATAATGGGTAAAAGAATAGCCAAAAGCACTCAGATATGCAGAATTTTTTAACTGTTTTGCCAATTTTTTTCCAGAAAAGAAAAGACATGTACGAACACAAGAAAAATTAAATAAAAAGCTTAATCACCAAATCTTGACAGTCGTATTTCACGGAACATACTGAGAATGAATGTCTTAATATGACATGTTGAAATTGCAATTTCCCCTATAAGTTTTATCTGAATTTACACACACACACACACACACACACACACACACATATATATATATATATATATATATATATATATATATATATATATATAGTGAATCAAGGCAGCAGATAATTTTCTTAACTTGTATTATTAAATATGACAGACAATGAATGTCTATTATGTTTAATCATGAGCCGTTCTAAACATCTTATTTTGGCTATAATTTCAGGTGAAAATAAAGACAAAAATTCTCTAAAATTTAGATAGTTTTTTTATTAAGTTGGTTCACATGAGAGAGAGGGAGAGAAAGAGATAGAGAAATATATACCCATGTATGTATGCATGTATCTATCTATCTATAAAGATATATCTACCCATTTATTTATCCATCTTTCTATCATTGTATCTGCCTGCCTCTCTCACGCTCTCTCTCTCTCTCTCTATATATATATATATATATAAGGCATCATCCTGATGCAAATATAAATAAACACACTATTAACTTAGTACAGCGTAAAAAAAATAAATGTATTTTGATATAAATTCTCCTATCTATCTATCTATCTATCTATCTATCTATCTATCTATCTATCTCAGTCTATTCATATCTATCTATCTATCTATCTATCTATCTATCTATCTATCTATCTCAGTCTGTTCATATCTATCTATCTATCTATCTATCTATCTATCTATCTATCTATCTATCTATCTATCAGTCTGTTCTATCTATCCATCTATCTATCTATCTATCTATCTATCTATCTATCTATCTATCTATCTATCTAGTGCATCGAGGCAACAAATAATTTTCTAAATATATATTGTTAAATATAAGAGAAAATGAGTGTCTATTACGTTTAATCATAAACATCGTATTTTAGCTTTAATTTCAGGTTAAAATAAAAACATGAAATTGTACAAAATTTGGATATTCTCTAAAGATGGCTCATGTGAGCCAAAAGCTTAAAACCAGCATAATAAATACACTTTATATATATATATATATATATATATATATATATATATATATATATATATATAAAGTTTTTATAATATCACCACAGCTGCATAAAACAAAATATATTATGATTCCTAAAGTGGTAGAAATTCATGTCTATTTTTTGTTTTTATATCAGAGTGACAAATGTAGACCAGAATGACACAACGATTAACAGAAAATGAACATTCTCATTTTATTAATATTATCAAGTTATCAATATTTGATCGGCATATGATCGTTAACACACACACACACACACACACACACACACACACACACACACACACACATATATATATATATATATATATATATATATAATCATGTCGCTAGATGTTTTATTTAATTAAAAATACATTGCGACACGGAAATTTTTATGTTTCGAGATTTCTAACTTGTCATCAGGCAATGTTAAATCATAGTTGTGAAAATGATTTTCATTTAAATATAAGAAACAATATGTTTGTTATTTATAGATATGGGAAGACATAAAAATTCATGTGTGTGTTCAATTTAAGAATATTTCAGAATAGAGATTCACTTTAAATTTGAAAAAAAATTATTTTTGGGGGAATACATGATTTCTTTTTTCAATCTTAACGTCTAAAGTGTCAACCTAATTTTTAACACCCCTCTCTAGACCCTATTTCCGTTGATGTATCCATTTTTGTTACAAAATTTTTCTTTCAGCTTTTTCCATATGTAATTAAATACCAAATTTAATTATATGCCTATATTGTGTTCTCCAATAATTATTGTGTTTATCACTTAAAAAAAAAAAATGTAAATGCCAGATAACTCGGAATTATAAAACTGTTGATTCTCTTTACCTGTATATATATATATATATATATATATATATATATATATATATATATATATATATATATATATTATAATCGCTTCACCCCGAGCAAGGCATTTCTCTGCCACTATTGTATTGCGTCACTTTTAATTTTCTTTTTGTTCCATCATTTCTAGGACCTCATGATTGCTCACATGCTCGATCCATGATATTCGCAGCATCCTTCTGTAGAACCACATTTCAGTTGCTTAGGCATATAGACAAAAACCATTGAAATATTCAGAACTACTAAAGACATATGCACACACGCACACATGCACACACATGCACACACACACACATGCACACACACACACACACACACATATATATATATATATATATATACTAATTTATATGTATTTTCTCCGATATTATTATTAAGGAAATAATAGAGAAAAATTATTATAATATAGATTATTATGAATTAAAATATATTAATATAATTTGCAACATAGAATATAGTGCATATAGAGAACATTATTAGATTGTCATGAAATATATAGAATAATATATGGAAGTATTGCTATATTTATTTATATCTATTGGTAGACATAATTTGGATTCATGGAGTATAGATTTGTAGAAGATTCAGAAGTAATGTTTTGTTTTAAACGTGTGCTTATAATTGCTATTAATATGCTTTAAAATTATGTTCTTTTTTAATTGAACTAGCATTAGAGAATCAAAATTTTTTCATACGTCGTTTTGATTTAATTCAAGACTGTTGGAACATTTATCCTAAAGTTAGTCTCTCTTGTGTTCGTAGATCTGCGTTTATAGATTCCGTTATGTCTTTCCCCAGTAGACGTTTTGCATCTGAATTGTTGTTTGGTGCCTTTTTCATGCCTTTTTCATGCTGATTATATCACCAAACGTCTTGGAGGTGATGGTAATGGTTCTAGTGCTTGCAATAGATAATTTTTTTTCAGTTCATTTTAAAAGGTGCTGGAAGGTAGTGTTATGAAATTTGTGTAATCTTTTGGAATATTGGTTTTTCATTTTATGAGACTTGACACGTATGTGACCAATAGAATCAAGCTTAAATAAACATTCCGATATACAGCCTCTTTGTTTCTTAAATTTTTAAATTCGTGTCTTGTGAACAAATCTTTGAAGAAGCTTAATAAAGTGGCACATGTTATATTAAAGACACTTTCCCTACTTTTCTTAACTTATTCTATCACCTTATCGAATTTCAATTCATATATTCAACTCTCTCTTTCTCACTCTCTCTCTCTCTCTCTCTCTCACACACACACACACACACACACACACACACACACACACATATATATATATATATATATATATATATATATATATATATTTCAGACAGTAATACACGCTTGAGACATTACTTTCTGCGGTAGACTGCTTGTCAACCAAAGCTGTAGAAACCAATCCCTTCTGCTATTTACCCCATAGCTGGAGATATCCATTCCACCACAACACACACACGAGCGCAAGTACGCGCAAGTACGCGCAAGTACGCGCAAGTACGCGCAAGTACGCGCAAACGCGCGAAGACGCACACACACACACACACACACACACACAGAGTTATATATATATATTATTGTACTATAATTAGTTTTGAGATTTTCACCACACAAAATCATATTTTTACTATGACTCCATTTTCAAGCGATCGTTTTTTGGGTGACTAACGAAATTTTTTTTTTCCAAAAGTGAGAAGTTATTTGACTTACTAGGTTTTTAGTTAGTTTCTCAAATTACAAAGTCATTTATTTTTTCTTAACGTGTCCGTATTAAAAGGGTATCAAGTGTAGCGTTTTTCCTCTTCTTTTTTTATACAGACTACTACAATGTATTTTTATTTTTATTCGTTTTAATGTTCTATTTTGTTCTTACTTTTTAAAACCTATTCGTATTTGAATAAAGCTATATTTTTATTTATGTTTAGTGTGACGTTATTTTAGTTTCATTATTTTATCGATTTTTTTTCATATAAATTAATGTTTATATTTTTAAATTTTTTTTCTAAATTTTACTTTGTGTGAAGCTTAAGCAGTGTCTACAGATCACTGTCATTTCTTTTCTAAAGTTTAGTAAACCTTTCTTTATCATACACCTGATATTTCATATAAGCACAAAATGCATGTGTCATTTAAAGACCTATATGTTCGTGTTTTGTTTTTTTAATATTTTCCATGTTTTAATTTTTTTTCAATTTTACCCTTTAAGTGTCAGAAATAACAACCAGAAGAGGTCTAGTTTCTGCAATGGATATTCTTAAAGGAATAAAGGTGCTGATTCTACCTTAGCTTAAATTTATTATTTATACTACATATGTTATTTTTTAGTATATGGATTCTTTATTGATAAGATAGTACATTGGTAATTTACAAACTCTGTAAGGCATTTTTTATTTAAAGGATAGTTTTCCGGAATTCTCCAATTACAATATTTTATTTTATTTTATTTTATTTTATTTTATTTTATTTTATTTGTATTATTTTTGTGTCCCTGGTTTGAATGTTTGTTTAGTATTTTTATTATGTTTTTTATGATTCTTTACAAGTTATCATTACTACAATATCCTAGTTTTAAAGTATTTTATTAAAAATGTTGCTAAGTGTATTATTTTGTGGGAAGTGTCTTTTTTTTTCTTATTAGTTTGAGAAAATTGTATCGTAAATTACTTTTAATTATTTGGTTAAAAGTGGGTGTATAACAAATGATTTTTTTTACTACAGTTTCTGATCTTATTTATTTTTTCAGTGTTATTTTATTTAACATCGGGTCATTTATATCTATTTTCTTTCAATGCCTTATTATAAGATTTTTTTTTATCTTCGTAGAATATTTTTTTGTTTGTAGAACTTCTACTGATACTTTATTCACTGGATAAGGGTATTTGTTTAACTATAGAAGGAGAATGGTTTGTCTTAGGGTAGGTATATAGAAGTCAGATATTAGGTTTTCTATAGGGTTAGTATGTATTATTCATTAGATAAAAATAGTTACTTTTAGATTTAGGTTCTTAAACACTCTATTTATTAGTTTTCTAATTTTATCAATTTTAAAATTAGTGGATTTCTTAACTATCCTCTACAATCGGATATCTTCAATGTCAATTTCTTGGAATGCGGTTAGTTTATAAAAAAGGGTTTAAAAAAGTAAAAACAAAATAATGATAACAATAACGGCCATAAGTGTTTTAAAAAAATGAATTTCATACTATTTTTTAGTATTTCTTGCCAAGTGAATAATTGTAAACGAAAGTAGAATGGTTCTTTTGTTATTATTGAAAAATTACACGTACATCAAATGAATTTACAAATATTTAATAATTACCTATATTGTACTTTCATCAATGAAAGAATGAAGAAAATTTAGGGTGATTCCGATGGGTTCATCTTTGCTTCCTTGCCTATAACATTTTACAAAGTAATAATAACAAAAAAAAAACAAACTTCTAATTTCATTTAGAATTATCCACTTAAAAATAGTATGAAATACATCATGTCTTTAAAAAAAAAAAAAAAAAAAAAAAAAAGAACTAGGGTGGCCTAATAATTATGGCCGGTAGTGTAAGGTTGGTACGAATAAAAATAGATTATAGATTGTCGTATATAAAAAGAGGAAATAGTACTAAATTTTATACCCTTTTAAGACGGACACGTTACGAATAAATAAGTGGCACTGTAATTTGAGAACCTAACCAAAAGCTAATTATATCTTGTTAAGTAAAAACTTCTAACTTTTGGGAAAAATTTCCGTTAGTTAACCCAAAAACGATCACTTAAAGATGACGTTATAATAAAAATATGAATCCAAAACGTGATATTCTGTGTACGAAAAGTTTTAATTAATTAGATTACAATAATATTTAGCTTTACTTATGTACTGGACACTGTAAAATTTAAAACAAACGCTAAGGAACTGTAATTTTCTTATTGTACTTTCTTCATAGTACTATATATATATATATATATATATATATATATTCAATTTGTAAACGAGTTATTACGCGACGTAGGTCTCTACCATTAGTGGTGTCTTCAGGCAATTTTCAATAACTGATTTTACCTTTTACCGGTTTTTTTCTTTTTTTTTAAGAACTCTTACGTAACGGTGTTTTGTTTTTGTTTTTGAACGATCACGTGGCAGGGAATTTTTGAACGCGCAATTTTTAAAATTACAAGAAATTATGACGTTTTCATCCATGGTTCAATGAATCTAAGAAGTATTTTTTAGTATGGTTGCACTTAGTTGCCGTTCTTTCATTCAATGGTTCGTTTTTGTTTGGGAATAGCATAATCTCAGTCTACATATTTTGTCACCGTTGTAAGGTTTGGCTGATTTTACTATACTCTAATTATGTCTGGGTCTTTTCCATATTTTGATTTTAATTTCCACAAGTGACTAGCCAAGTTTTACAGTTTTTTAAGTTATCTATTTTGAATGTAGACTTGTGATTGAACCACCTGGTCTTAAGGGTGTATTTGGTTGAACCCAAACATTGGACAAAATTTGTCTATTTAATGTTTTGTTATATTTTTACTACTTTTCGCCTCACTTGTTACACATGCGACTGAAAATGATAGTCTCTCATGGACTCGGCGTGGTGTAATGGTTAGCAAGCTTGTCTCGCTAGAATCATTACAACTGAGTAGTAAGTTTGTTTCTCACTGGATACCCCATACTTTAGGTCTTGTGCGTTGTGGTACAGTGGATATCGGCTCGGAATGAGAAACCGGGTAGCCGAGTTCGAATTCCAGTTGAATCCATTGTATTCACTTACGCGCAAATACTCTTGGGAAAGGTATTAATCCGTCTATTCCTTCCAGTTATGGGTTAAATAACAGGACAGATTGGATTCTATAGCCTTGGTCGGCAACCAGTCTACCGCAGAAAGCAATGGTCAACCTACTGCGGGATAATCTTCTGCCCAATCAGTCATGTCTCTTTCGACATATGATCGCCCAAGCGTGTATCACGTATGGCACTTCAACTGACTGACCTCATCTAAGCAGCGCTTAGAAAATTAACTCTTATGGAATTTATCAAGGCAAATGTAGGGATTTTGTTTTGCGACAAGTATTTTTAAAAAAAGTAAAAATATTGTCTATTATTTTTTCAAACTTCAGAATAAATTAAGCGCACAAATAAAATTTTCAATTTGACATCATTTTGTGATTTGAAATTGATTTCATCAAATGAGAGAACACCGGAAAAAACAGTTTTGTGACGACTCAGAAAAAAATCCTTGAAAATGAATGTATCAACATTCGGAAATATTCGGGAAAAATAAATTTTGGCTAAATTACCGATAGCACAAAACAACATATTTGGAAATTTGAAAAATTTAATAAAACAATTGGTAGAAAAAACTTTTCCATATTATTTAACTATATACAGGGTGTCCATAAATTCCGTGTGCATTTTAAAAATTTATAAATTATTTGTTTTTGTGACAGAAATAATTTGTAAAAAATTAGCTTGAACAATTAAACTTGAAAGATAATAGTGTTTCAACAAGATGGAGCTTCTTGTCACTTTGCTCTGCGTGTTAGACAGTTTCTAAATCAGGAATTTCCTAACAGATGAACCGGAAGAGGTAGACCATTTTATTAGCCTCCACGTTCGCCAGATTTAAATCCATTAGATATTTTTTTCATGTGAAAACAATTGTGTATGCAACCAAACCTAGTTTATTAGAAGATTTGAAAGCTAAAATGACTAATGTGTTTTCAGGCATTACTGTAAATCAGTTGGCAAATGTTTTATGTGAACTGCAAAATCGTATTACCATTTTTATTACTAATAATGGAGGACATGTCAGTCAGTTAAGTGCCATATGTGATACACACTTGGGCGATCATGCCTTGAAAGAAACATGACTGACTGGACAGAAGATTATCCCGCAGTAGCTGGCCATTGTTTTCTGCGGTAGACTGATTGCCGACCAAGGCTATAGAACCCAATCTGTCCTGCTATTTAACCTATAACTGGAAGGAATAGTAGGATTAATACCTTTCCCAAGGGTATTGGCGCGTAAGTGAATGCAATGAATTCAGCTGGAATTCGAACTCGGCTCCCCGATTTCTCGTTCCGAGCCGATATCCAATGCACCACAATGCACATTCTGGACGACATGTAAAAACTTCAATAAAAACTTTCAATAAAACCTTAAAAAAATATAGATTTACATCTTTCTAATCCTTTTTACAAATTATTTCTATCAAAAATAAAAATAAAGTTATAATTTTTTTAAATTGCACATGAAGTTTATGGGCACCCTATATATATATATATATATATATATATGGAGAAAATTTCTAATTTAAAACGTGGTTTGTTACGTTTCTTCTTCATCATCATCATCATCATCATCATCATCTTCTTCTTCTTCTTCTTCTTCTTCTTCTTCTTCTTCTTCTTCTTCTTCTTCTTCTATGTACCTTGTTCTTTCAGGAACGTAGGCGATCATGGCCTTCCACGTCTCCCTATCCCTGGTGGCTCTTAGCACGCTTTCTCCTGTAACATCTCGCATCCCCCGTTCTGTCATCCACCTGCCCAGGCCCTTCAAATATGTTATCCGCTGCTTTCCTCTTTTCCCCTCTATCTGACCTGTGAGTATCAGTTTCTCCAAGCCCTCTTTCTTCATTGCATGTCCCAGGAACTTTAGCTGTCTTTTCCTGATGCTCAGTATTAATTTCCTTTTTGTTTCCATCATTTCCAAAACCTCGTCATTGCTCATATGCTCGGTCCACAATATCCGCAGCATCCTTCTGTAGAACCACGTTTCAGCTGCTTCAAGTTTTTCCTTTATCTTTGTTGATATTGCCCAACATTCACCGCCATATTGAAAAACTGACATCACATAGCAATCCAGTACTCTCATCTTTGTTTCTAGTGAAGGTTTCCTGTGTTTTAATACTTTACTCAGCTTCTGGAACGCGTCTTTCGCCATGCCAATTCGCCTTTGGATCTCTGTGTCGCACTTTCCGTCTTCAGTTAGAACACTTCCCAGATATTTAAATTTTCGTACCTGCTTGATTTTAACACCCCCATCTGTATTTTGGCACCTTCATGTCACTCTCTTCAGCTATCTTCTGTAGGAGACCCTGCAGTTTTTTTTCAGTGTCTGCAATCAACATTGTGTCGTCTGCGTATCTTATTTTGTTCAGATGATCCTCAAAATATTCTCACTGTACAAGTTAAATAGATCCGGTGAAAATACACATCCCTGTCTTAAGCCTCTTTCTATCTGAATTCGTTTCCTGTCCATATGCAGGCAGTTTGCTGCCAGTAGAGGTTTTTAATTACCTTAATGTCTTTCCTAAATATGTTGAGCCTGCTGAGCATCGCCATCAATTCTTTGTGGTGTATTTTGTCGAACACTTTTGCATAGTCAATAAAGCACAGGTATAAGTCCTTCTTCATTTGTATTGCACTTTTAGGAGAGCATTCTAATCATAAATATAGCGTTCCTTGTTCCAGTGTCTTTGACGAACCCGCACTGTTCTTGTCCTATATCTGACCTGGTTCTACTTTTTGCTTTATTCCTCAGTATTCGGACGATCAGTTTTGTAATATGACTCATTAAGCTGATAGTTCGGTGTAGTTCACACTCGTTTGCACCTGGCTTCTTAGGTAATGCTATGAAAATGAATTTGCATAGGTCGCCTGATATTATACCACTATTATAAATTTCATGTATTATTTCTGTATTAGTGTATATAGAGAGGTAGAGGGGAAAATACAGGGGAAAGCAACGGATAACGTATTTGAAAAATCTAATCTGGTGGATGATGGAGCGAGGGTTGCATAGTTTAACAGGAGAAGGCATGCTCAGAGCCACCAGGGATAGGAAAACGTGGAATGTCATGATCGTCTACGTCCTGAAGTGACAGGGCATATAGAAGAATAAGAAGAAACGTAACCTTCTTAATTCTGGACAAAGAAGGTTGCGTTTCTTACCCTCTCTATACTAAAAGTTTATCCACAAAACTATAAGTCTGAAGAAGTCCTTTTTAAGGATGAAACGCATAATATACTATTTCTTTTTTCGTCACACACACACACACACACACACACACACACACACACACACACACACACACACACATATATATATATATATATTGCTTATTTAATTAATGGAACTAGAAATGGATTTTAAGGTTTTGCTCCAGGAGCGATTAGTAATGTTGTAGATGTGACCAGGTGATTAGACTTGTCGTTAGTCGACCTTTAAGGGTTGAATGAAAGAGTGGAAAGAAATGGAGTGTTACATACTTTGTTCTATGGGTATTTGCATTGTTTCTGCTACAACAGAATGTTGTATATGTTGCTCTCTATCTGATCACGTTTACGATAAATTATTCTGTTATGTTTTTCTGTATCTAGGACTACATCTGAAAGTGTTTAAGATAACATAATATTGTTCATTTCTGTGTTTTTTTTAAGTTGTATATTTTAGTATTAGATATATACGCAGTTATTTTTTATTCTTTTTTCTCTTTTTTTTTTAAAAAAAAATACTTGATGATAATTTGCTTGCTTGCTGATAGCAACCTATCAATATTTGATGACAGCAAGATTTTTTTTCTGAGTGTATGGAAATATATAATTTTGTTTACAGAAATATTGTACCTTTTTCTGTGAGATCAGGAAAAATGTCAAGTCTTCTGACGTTGGTGCATTCTTTTTTAATATCAAAGAGCTTAATGAATATTTAAGGGTCTTCGGTGATTTCTGAGGAGCAGATGTGCAGATTTAAAACAAAATGTTTTATTAGTCAATCAATTAAGTACCATGCGTAATACACGTTTGGGCGATCATGTTTCGAAAGAGACATAACTGACTGAGTAGAAGATTATCCCGCAGTAGGTTGCCATTGCTTTATACAAGGAATGCAAGGAATTCAACTAGAATTCGAAAACGTCTCCCTTATTTCAATTTAAAATTAAGATACTGCGGAATATTTTTAGGTAATACTCAAAATTAGCTCTTGCTGGCTTTTCTTTTTCTTTTTTCAGATGTGAGTGATCATAGTTCTCCACAACTTTCTATTTTTTGTAAATTTTAGGAATTTTTATTTTTTTTATCTCTCCCACTCCTTGTTTTACGATCCAGTTAAAGAAAGGTATTAGATAAGTTGCAGATGTGCGTTGTAATGCAGTGGATATCGTCTCGGAACGACAAATCGGGGAGCCGAGTTCGAATTTATCTTGGATTCCTTGCATTCACTTATACAAAAATACCCTTGCGAAAGGTCTCTTCCATCCAGTTATAAGTTAAATATTAGGACAGATTGGGTTCTATAGCCTGAGTTTTGTCGGCAACCAGTCTACCGCAAAAAAAAAGCAATGGCAATCTACTGCGGGATAATCTTCTGCTCAGTCAGTCATGTTCCTTTCGAGACATGATCGCCGAAAGTGTGCATCACGTATGACACTTAACTGACTGATGAGGTAAATTACTTTTTCACTCTGCTATTATTGACTTCAATATGTTCTGTCAGTGTCCAAGAAATTTCAAATTATTTTAAAAGTAACCCCACCTTTTTTTTTTTTTTTTTTGCTTACATTTTTCTTAAAACGTCTACGTTTCTCACTTGTTCTGTCTCTGGCATTCTAAACGTATTTCTGTGGAACCGCGTCTCTGTTGCATCAAGTCTCCTCTTAATCTACGAAGAAATTTCCCAACATTCACTATCACAGATAATTATTGAGATTAACTCCATCCACGTCTATTGAATAGGTGAAGAGGCTTATCCTTTGTTTCTTGCTTAGGATGTGGTTTCCGGCTTTCTCTTTTCCAATCTTTTCACTCTTTTATTTATTTTTTTCTTTACTTCAATTGGAGTAGATAGACTAAACTATCGCCTGGTTCACACTCTACCCACGTCTATTGAACAGGTGAAGAGGCTCATCCCTTGTTCCCTGTTTAGGATGTGGTTTCCGGCTTTCTTTTTTCCAATCTTTTCACTCTTACGTAGCCCCCTGCGTTTCAGTGGCGTTACCGCCTTGCTCGGGGTGATATGGTTAAAAAAAAAAAAATAGCATATCAGGACACATTTCTTTTCTTTTTTTTTAACGAAGTTTTCCCTTTACTTAATATTAATACTTTGTTCAGATTTTGGAAGGCACCTTTTGATATTTCAACGTACCTTTAAATTTTCCTGTCAAATTTATCGTCTGTTAAAATATATTTAAATTTTTGTAATTACATGTTTTTGAACCCA
>JBBBDQ010002204.1:1107500-1110000 GCA_037127315.1 Ascarosepion bandense | reverse complement strand
TATATATATATAACGTAGAATATTTGGTATTTAAGTCAGGTAAATTCTCATAGAGAGGAACTCAAAAGAACTCAATATTAAATTTATTTATATAATTTAACAGAGTAATATAATCTAGAAAAAAATTTAGACATTCTACATTTTCATGGGTAATATATATTTCGCGGCCCAAAATCTGCTGCTCGTCAGACCTAAATGACACAACAGTTAATGTTCAAAATCTAGATTATATATATATATTATTTCACCCCAAACCCGCCAGGACAGCCTCAAGTACGCAGGACGTTACAATGAAAGAAAAGACTGGGTACAGAGATTTTAAACAAAGGATAAAAGATGAACGGAATTGAAGAAGATAAAAGATGACAATTGACATTTAATTTAAATTTTGGGAGATTGTAGCTATTATGGAAGCAAGCAAACAAAATGAAGTAAGAGAAGTGAGAATTGCGAGAAAAGAAACAATTGGAATAGAAGAGACGGTTTCATTTAACTATTGCAACAGCAAAATGGTGAAAACTAGATGCCAATCTAGTAACGCGTTTAAATTTATGCCGTCAGGGCACCAAGGAAAATGCTCGTCGGAACAGTTGCCATGAAAAATATTTCTAGAAAAGATAGAGGGAATCCATATTAAGTCGGCAAAAAAAGGGCTGAAGTCAAAATACCAAGTCAAGATCGTTCATATTGCAGATAATTCTTTGCATTTTGTTAAGAATCTCGAGATGAATGGCAGGAGCAGCCGACCAGATATGGCAACAGTATTCAATGCACGGAAGTTGATATTTTCTAAGCTTAGTATAATACGACACAAGAAAGTATTAGTTTTTTTTAAATAATCGTGTCACCCCAAGCACTGTTGAAAGGGGTTTGCATAGAAGGTAAGTTATAAGAAAGAGTGACAGGTTATAGGGGTGTCAGGAAGAGGGTAGGAGAAGGATGCGAATACTGACGAGAGTGGAGTGGACGAAGAAAGAAGCATGAGAGAGAGAGAGAAAGAGAGAGGGAGAAAGAGAGAGAGAGGGGGGATGCAAGCGAATGAGATAGGAGATGTCTATTGAGTTTACATTTGAATTCTTAAAGATTGTAGCTATCGGGAAAGCAAGTAAACGGAAGGGAATTCCACAGGCAGGAAGTGCGAGAGAAGAAGCTGATGAAGTAGAATTTTCTTTTAAAATTTATTAGTTTCACAGTAAAAGGGTGGGGTCTAGCCGCTAATCTTGTGGATCGAGGAAATTCATGTATAGTGGGTACCAGGGAGCTAAGTTCATCGCAGCAGAAGCCATGAAAATAGTTGTAGAAGAGACACAGGGAAGCCACATTGCGCCGGTAAGAAAGTAACTGTATCTAAGCTGCCAAGTCGGGATCGATCACATTACAGATTCTCCGTTGGATTTTGTCAAGGACCCCTAGGTGGATAGCAGGAGCATTCGACCAGATATGGCTGCAGTATTCAATGCATGAGCGGATGGTAGATTTGTATATGTGCAGGATTGTTTCAGACGGGAAAAACTTCCTAGCCCTGCACAGAGAACTAGAGCTATGGATTCTATGTAGCCATTCCATTTAAGGTCTGTTGTAAGAGTAAAATACGTACAGTTAAATTAATATCCTCTTCTTTGGTCGTCTTGATCACAACATTTCAACCAATATTCTTTTTGGCTTCCCTAGTCTTGAGGAAATACTCCAACGTTGGGAAGAATATATAAAAGATCTTTTCCACGACAAGAGAGAGCAACCAATAATACGCAAAGATAAGGTCAGACCGGAAATATTAAATTCTGAAGTGGAATCTGCAGTAGCCAAACTGAATAGAAACAAAGCAGGTGGACCAGACGGCATAGTCATAGAGCTTCCGATAGCCCTGGAATAATTTGGTATAGAGAAAATTACTGAAATAATAAATGAAATTTATAATAGTGGAGTAATACCAGACGAACTAAGCAAGTCAATTTTCATAGCACTACCTAAGAAGCCAGGAGCAAACGAGTGCGAACTCCACAGAACCATCAGTTTAATGAGCCATATAACAAAACTGATCGTCCGAATCCTGATGAATAGAGTAAGAAGCAGAATCAGGCCAGAGATAGGACAAGAACAGTGTGGTTTCGTCAATAACACGGGAGCAAGGAATGCCATATTTATGATTAGGATGCTCTCCGAATGGGCAATACAAATGAAGAAGGACTTATACCTGTGCTTCATTGACAAAATACGCCACAAGGAATTGATGTAGAGGCTCGGCAGCCTGGACGTATTTGTGAAAGACTTGAGAGTAATCAAGAATGTTTACTGACAGCAAACCGCTTGCATACGGACAGGTAATGAATTGAGTAGATATACAAAGATAGAAAGGGGCGTAAGACAGGGATGTGTCTTTTCACCGGATCTGTTCAACTTGTACAGCGAGAATATTTTGACTACCTTAAAAGTTATGCCTGGATTCGTAATCGGAGGCCACAATTTAAACAACCATAGATACGCAGATGATACAGTGCTG
>JBBBDQ010002204.1:1040000-1102500 GCA_037127315.1 Ascarosepion bandense | reverse complement strand
ATATATATATATATATATATATATATATATATATATATATGTTCGATTTTCTGCACTATTGTAAGAACTGCAACCTTGGAACTTCTGAATATCGTTTCTTATGTCTTTGTCTATGAGTGTATGAAATTTGATTAAAATCGGACCACTCCTTCTATAACCCGATTTTTTCGATTATCGATTTTTTTTTGTACCTCGACACAAAACGTAGTTAAGAACACTGGCAGACTCTTATAGTACAACTGTGTAAATCTTCAAGAAAATCGGTTCAGCCGTTTCGGAGTCTATAGGTAACGGACACAGACACACACAGAGACAAAGTTCCATTTATAAATAAGTTTAGATGTATAAATAAAAAGAATAACATAAGAGGTGGGTAGGAATAGGTTCTATGGAAAAAATACTTTGTTATGTTCAAGATGGCAAACGAATATTGCCCGCAATTAGACCGGAATTGGATGATAGAAAAAGCATAATATTCCGTAGGGATAATGCTGAAACTGGCTCTTTGGTGAAGAGGTAAAATTGTAGCAGTTTGAATGTGAAATATTCTTTAGATTCTGAACTTTCAAAATATACTATTGAAGTTTTATAGAATTTTCTTCAAGAGGTAGGTAGGAATAAGTTCTATGGAAGTACTATTTTGTTAATACGGAAAACAGAAAAAAACAAAAAAACAAATACCATCTTCAATTCGACCAAATGGGGTCGGCCGCCTGGAATTGATGAAGAAATAAAATTGTTACAGTTTGAATGAGAAATATTATTTAGGTTATGAACTTTCAAATTACTTTTTATTGTAGTATTTATAGGATTGTCTTCAAAAGTTTTGTAGAAATAAATTCTATGGAAGAACTACTTTGTCATGTTTCATTATGAGGGAATATAAAAAAATACTACCCTTAATTAGACTAAGTGAAGATGATCGCCCGGAATTGGATAATAGAAAAGGCGTAATATTTCATCAGGATAACACTGAAACTCTTCTTTGGTGAGGAGGTAAAATTGTTACAGTTTGAATAGGAAATATTCTTTAAATTCTGAACTTTCAAATTATATTTTAGTGCAGTCTTTAAAGAATTGTCTTCAAGAGGTTGGTAGAAATAAGTTCTGTGGAAGAACTACTTTGTTGTGTTCGGTTAGCACGGAAGATAAAAAAAATACTGTCCTCATTTAGACCAGTTGGAGGCAGTCACACGGTATTTGATAATAGGAGTGTTATAATATTCCATCGGAATAACACTAGAATTCATCTTTAGTGATAAATATTGACTAGGAAATAATCTAATGCTGAGCTTATATTCAATCATGTATTGAAGTTTTGTAGAATTCTTTTAAATGAAAAAAAAGTATAGTTTTATATAATCCTTTTAATGAAATGGATAGTTCCAAAACTGCTCCACTGTACTTTGGGCGGGCGTGGGTGTCTAGGAACTAATGTTCTGATTAGGGAATCAGAGCGTTGATTTTGAACGCCAGTCGAGTTCATTTAATTCACTCTTCTCCGTTCAGTTTTGGAAAAATGAAATACAAACTAACTTCTTGATTGGCTAGTAGTCTAGAACTAAAACTATATTAAAACCAGCCTAGTAAGCGTCAAGTTATAACCACAGACACTGCGGTTGTCGCACAAATACCCTTAAAAAAGGTATTAATCCATTTCTTCCCTCCAGTTATGGGTTAAATAACAGGACAGATTGGGTTCTATAACTTTGGCTGGCAATCAGTGTACCGCAAAAGTAATGGTTACTGCGGGATAAACTTCGAAAGAGACATGATCGCCCAAGCGTGTATCACATATGACACTTGACTGACTGCGGCTGCAATAAATATGACGTCTCTACAAACCTAATAGGCTATATGACTTCCAATCGTGTTTCTTGAATGAAGAATTGGCTTCAAATATGAAAGAAGATAATTAAATACATAAAAAAAAATTCAAAATGTTTACTAAAATAAGAAAAGTGCTATAAATCAAATTGACACCTATAAGTTATGTGATATAAACAATATTCACAATATGTGCTGTAAACAATTAACATCAATATTTTAAAACTGCATTAAAAAGAATGAAAATTAATTGCTTATAAATGAGCATTATAAAAAATAAAATTAACAATAAAATTTAATTTGATGATAAAAAACAGAATGTAGGATACATGATTAATGATCACGATGAAAGATTAAAAAAATGAAAGATTTTAAAAATTAGCTCAGCTCTATATGACCGTTCTATAGTAGTGAAAGACTTATAAAAGTCACATTTATACTTAAAAACTGAGTATATTACGATACACTTAAAAAAATGATGGTAAATGTAAAAATATTAGCTTAGCATTAAATGATAGTTTTATAGTCGTGAAAGAATCATAAATCTCACACTCATAATTACAATCTGAGTAAGATTCGTTAATCTTAAAGAATAATGAAACATTTTAAAAATTAGCTTAGCTCTCTATGACCGTTCGATAGTAGGAAAAGACTCATAAAATGTACACTCATAATTAGAATGAGTATGTTAACCTTGAAAAATGACGATATATTTTAAAATGACTATTCTATATTATCCATAAAATTCACATTCATGATTAAAATGTGAGTATGTTATAATACTTCTAAAACATGTAGATATTTGAAAATGTAGCTTAGCTCTCAGACTGTTCTATGTTAGTGAAAGAATCATAAAGTTCACACTCATTATTAGAATCTGAGTATGTTACGAGACATTTAAAAATTTATGATACGTTTTAAAAATTAGTTTAGTTCTATATGACTGTTCTATATTTGTGAAAGAATCATAAAATTGCTACTCATCATTAGAATCTACGTCACGAAACTCTAAAAGAATAATGATATATTTCAATGATCAGCTTAGTTCTATATGACCGTTCTATAGTAGTTAAAATGGTCAAGAAATTCAAACTTATAATTAGAATCTGAGTAAGTTACGATACTCTCAACGAATGATGAGGCACTTTAAAATTAGCTTCGCACTATATATTCGTTCTATAGTAGAAAAAATTATATAATTAATTTTCATAATGAGAATATGAGTGTCTTGTGAGGCCTTAAAGATTGATGATATATTATTTAAAAAATAGCGTAGCACGAATCAACAGATATATAACAGTGAAAAAATCATATAATTCACTTTCATAATTAGAATATGAGTATGTTGTGATGCCTTAAAGATTGATAATATATTATTTTAAAAATAGCGTAGCACGAATCAACAGATACATAATAGTGAAAAAATCATATAATTCACTTTCATAATTAGAATACGAGTATGTTGTGATGCCTTAAAGATTGATAATATATTATTTAAAAAGTAGCGTAGCACGAATCAACAGATACATAATAGTGAAAAAATCATATATTTCATTTTCATAATTAGAACATGAGTATGTTGTGATGCCTTAAAGATTGATAATATATTATTTAAAAATAGCGTAGCACGAATCAACAAATACATAATAGCGAAAAATCATATAATTCATTGTCATCATTAGAATATGAGTATGTTGCGATACCTTAAAGATTGATAATATATTATTTATAAAATTGCGTAGCACGAATAAACAGATACATAATAGTGAAAAATCATATAATTCATTTTATATAATTAGAATATGAGTAGGTTGTGATGCCTTAAGGATTGAAAATATATTATTTATAAAATAGCGTAGCATGAATCAACAGATACATAATAGTGAAAAAGTCATATAATTCATTTTCATAATTAGAATACGAGTATGTTGTGATGCCTTAAAGATTGATAATATATTATTTAAAAAATAACGTAGCACGAATAAACAGATACATAATAGTGAAAAAATCATATATTTCATTTTCATAATTAGGACATGAGTATGTTGTGATGCCTTAAAGATTGATGATATATTATTTAAAAAATAGCGTAGCACGAATCAACAGATGCACAATAGCGAAAAAAATCATATAATTCACCTTCATAATTAAAAAATGAGTATGTTTTGATGCCTTAAAGATGGATAATATATTATTTAAAAAATAGCGTAGCACGAATCAACAGCTACATAAAAGCGAAAAATCATATAATTAATTTTCATAATTTGAAAATGAGTATGTTTTGATGCCTTAAAGATTGATGATATATTATTTAAAAAATAGCGTAGCACGAATCAACAGCTACATAATAGTGAAAAATCATATAATTCATTTTCATAATTAGAACATGAGTATGTTGTGATGCCTTAATAATTGATAATATATTATTTAAAAAAATAGCGTAGCACGAATCAACAGATACATAATTGTGAAAAATCATATCATTCGTTTTCATGATTAGAATATGAGTAGGTTGTGATGCCTTAAGGATTGAAAATATATTATTTAAAAAATAGCGTAGCACGAATCAACAGATACATCATAGTCAAAAAATCATATAATACACTTTCATAATTAGAAAATGAGTATGTTGTGAGCCTTAAAAATTGATGATATATTATTTAAAAAATAGCGTAGCACGAATCAACAGATACATAATAGTGAAAAATCATATAATTCATTTTCATAATTTGAAAATGAGTAGGTTGTGATGCCTTAATGATTGATAATATGTTATTTAAAAAATAGCGTCGCACGAATCAACAGATACTTAATAGTAAAACTGATATAATTCACTTTCATAATTAGAATATGAGTAGGTTGTGATGCCTTAAAGATTGATGATGTATTGTTTAAAAATAGCCTAGCACGAATCAACAGATACATAATAGCCAAAAAATCGTATAATACACTTTCATAATTAGAAAATGAGTATGTTTTGAAGCCTTAAAGATTGATGATATATTATTTAAAAATAGCGTAGCACGAATCAACAGATACATCATAGCCAAAAAATCATATAATTCACTTTCATGATTAGAAAATGAGTATGTTGTGATGCCTTAAAGATTGATAATATATTTTTTAAAAAATAGTTTAGCATGAATTAACGTACATAATAGTGAAAAAATCATACAATTCACTATCATGATTAGAATATGAGCATTTTGTGATGTCTTAGAGATTGATCACATATTATTTAAAAAATAGCGTAGCACCTATCAGCAGATACTTAATAGTAAAAACTGATATAATTCACTTTCACAATTAGAATATGAGTATGTTACGATACATTAAAGTTTGATGATATATTATTAAAATATAGCGTAGCACGAATTAACAGATATATAGTAGTGAAACTGTCATATAATTCATATTCATTTTTAAAATCTAAGTATTTTACGATACCCTAAAAAAATGATATAATTTAAAACTTAGTTTAGTTCTTTATGACTGGTCTATAGTAGTAAGAAAAAGTAAAAATCTTCACACTGATAATTAGAACCTGAGTATGTTACAATACCCTTACAGAATGCTGATAGATTTTCAAAATTACCATAGCGCTATAGGACCCTTCTATAGTTGTGAAAAAATAGTAACACTTACCTTCTCAATTAAAATCTGAGTATGAATACTCTAAATGAATGATGATACATCTTTAAAATTAACTTAGTTCTAAATGACCGTTCCATGGTAGTGAAAAAAACATAAATTCACATACAGGTTTAGAATGCTATGATAACATTTATGAATGATGGAATATTTTAAAAATTAGCTTAGTTCTATATCGGAAAAATTGCGTTCATATTTAGAGTTTGAGTATATTACGATCCTCTTAAATAATGATGATTCATTTTAATAATCATCTTAGCGTAACATGATCGTTCGCTAGAAATTAAATAATTATAAAATTTACATACATAATTAGAAACTGACTATATTACCATACTTGTTAAGATTGATGACACATTTTAAATTAGCTTAGTACTATATATAATAGGATGTGCGTTGTGGTACAGTGGATATCGGCTTGGTACGAGAAGCCGGGGAGCCGAGTTCGAATTCCAGCTGAATCCATTGTATTCACTTACGCGCAAATACCCTTGGGAAAGATATTAGTCTCTTCCTTCCAGTTATGGGTTAAATAACAGGACAGATTGGGTTCTATAGCCTTGGTCGGCAACCAGGCTACCGCAGAAAGCAATGGCAACCTACTGCGGGATAATCTTCTGCCCAGTCAGTCATGTATCTTTCGAGACATGATCGCCCAAGCATGTATCACGTATGGCACTTAACTGACTGACTATATATAATATTATATTAAAAGGATAATATATTTCACAGATAATTAGCATCTGAGTACGTTGCAAAGCACTTAAAAAATAATGATACAAAATAAAAATTAATTTAGTTCTATATTAATGAACGAATCGTAAAACCCACATGTATAATTAGAACTTGAGTATGTTATGATACCTTTAATAATGATGATACTTTTTAAATATTAATATTTATTTCCTTATGACCGTTCTATAGTAATGAAAGAATCATAAGATTCACATACATTATTAGTATCTGAGTATTTTACGATACCCTTAAAGAATGGTGATACATTTAAAAAAATTACCTTACCACACATTGTCATTTCTATAATAGTGAAAGAATCATATAATTCACATTAATAATTAGAATCTTAATATGTTACGATATCTTTACAAAAAGATGAAGTTTTAAAAATATAGTTCTATATGACAGTTCTCTAATAGTGAAAAATTAATAAAATTCACAGAGATAATTAGAATCTGAGTATGTTTCGAAAGTCTAGAAAATTCAGATATATTTTCAAAATTAGAATAGCTCTATATGACCGTTCTATAGCAGTGAAAGTGTCGTAACACTCATATTCATAAAAAGGGTATATGTTACGATACTCTTAAGGAATTATGATGCATTTTTAAAATTAGCTTAGCTTTATATGATCATTCTATAGTAATAAAAAAATCATAAATTTCACACACATGGTAAAAATTTGAATATGGTACGATATGCTTAATGAATGACGGCACATTTTAAATATTATCGTAATTGTATATAACCGTTACATATTAGTGAATAAATTGTAAAATTCATATTCATAATTATAATCTGAGTATTTTACGATACTCTTAAATAATGATAATATTTTTTTATAGTTATCTTAGCTCTATATAACCGCTGTCTAGAAATAAAATGATCATAAAATTCACATTCACAATTAGAATCATGTTATGATACACTTAAAGAATGATGACATATTTTAACATTAGATTGGCTTTACATGACCGTTCCACAGTAAAGAAAGAATAAAAATGTCCCACTTATATGTAGAATAGGAGTATGTCACGATTCACTTAAT
This sequence comes from Ascarosepion bandense, assembly GCA_037127315.1. Taxonomy (NCBI): domain Eukaryota; kingdom Metazoa; phylum Mollusca; class Cephalopoda; order Sepiida; family Sepiidae; genus Ascarosepion; species Ascarosepion bandense. Next base: position 1,095,239 of record JBBBDQ010002204.1, on the reverse strand, counting down.
GTACGATGATGCATTCTTAAAACTATAATAGCACTATATGAACGGTCTATAATAGTGAAAGTGTCGTAACACTCATATTCATAAAAAGGATGTGATTATGTTACTATACTCATAAAGAATTATGATTCATTTTAAAAATTGGATAAGCTCTATATGTTCATTATATAGTAATGAAAACGGTACATTTTAAATATTATCTTAGTTCTATATGACCGTTCCATATTAGTGAACAAACTGTAAAAATCACATTCATAATTAGAATCTAAGTATTTTACGATACTCTTAAAGAATAATGAGACATTTTAAAAATTAGCTTAGCTCTATCTGACTTTTCTATATTAGAGAAAGTGTCATGAAATTTACACGAATAATTAGATTATGAGTATGTTGTGATACCATTAAAGAATGGTGATGCATTTGAAATATTAGCTTCGCTATATATAGTAGTGAAAGAATCATAAAATTCCCATTCATATTTAGAATCTAAATGTTTTATGACACTTTTAAAGAACGATGATATATTTGAAATATCAGCTTACCTCTATATGACCTTCCTATATTAGTGAAAGAATCATTAAAATTCACATTTATAATTAGAATTTGAGTATATTACGATACTTTTAAACAACGATGATATATTTAAAAAAGCAACTGAGAACAATATGAACGTTCTATAATAGTGAAATGATCATAAATATTCGATCATCATTAGAATCTTAGTATGTTACGATAGCATTAAAGAATGATGATACATATAAAAATTTAGCTTAGCTCTATGACCGATCTATAATAGTGTAAAGAATCATAAACTTCTCATTCATAGTTAGAATTTTAGTATTTTACGATACTCTTAAATTTGAGGATGCATTTTATAAACTAGCTTTATTCTATAGGACCGTTCAGTAGAAATAAAAGAAACCTAAAATTCACACACATAATTAGTATCATTACGATACCCTTAAAGAAAGATGATACATTTACTATACCCTGAAAGAATGAAGATACATTTACCATACGCATAATGAATGACGACACATTTATGATAACCTCAAAGTATTATGATACATTTACGATACGCATATAGAATAATGAAAAAATTTACGATACGCTTATAGAATGATGAGAGATTTACGATACCCTTAAAGTATAAAGATACATTTACGATACCCTTTTAGAGTGATGATACATTTACGGTGCCCTTGATGAATGATGATACATTTACGATATCCTTAAAGAGTGATGATACATTTACAATACCCTTAAATAGTGATGATACATTTTTTTTAATCATATCACCCCGTTCAAGGCGGTAACGCCACTGATGTGCAGGGGGCTACATAAGAATAAAAAGATTAAAGGAGAGTGAAGAGAAGGACGAACCAGTTAGAAAGGAGCAAGAGAAGGAAGGGAATACATGTGTAATGACAGTTGCAGAGGTAGAGAGAAAGGAAAGGATATACAGGGTGGTGAAGAAAGAACTAGAGTCAAGTGATTAAGAGATGAGTATTAACCTTGTATTTCAATTCCTGGAGGTTGTAACCGTCAGAAAAGCAAGAATAAGGAAGTGAGTTCCACAGGCGGAAAGTGCGAGAAAAGAAGCTTCAGGAGTAGAATTGTCATCTGCATTTGGTTGATCTAACTGTGTATGGGTGAGAACCAGTTAGCAGTCTGGTTGCATGAGTAAACACCTGTTGCAGAGGCACCAGTCGGTGGAGAAGTGGCTGTAGTCGAGCTACCAAGTCGGTATCTGTCACATTACTGATTTTCCTGTGGAGCCTGTCAAGAACACCGAAATGAACAGCGGGGGCACCTGACCATATATGGCAGCAGTACTTCATGCACGGACGAATGGTTGATTTGAATATATGCAGGATGGTTTCAGGCGGGAAAAACATTTTGGTCCGACACAGTGACCCAACCTTCCTAGCAGTGGATTTAGCTATTGACACAATGTAGTGGTTCCACTTGAGATCAGAAGAGAGGGTAAGGCCGAGGAGGCGCAGTGTATTGCTCTCGGGGAGACTCGCTTGGTGCATGCTTATGGGAAGCAGGAGGGGTTGCCTGCAATGATTGACAGACAGCAGCTTGGTCTTAGACGTATTGAAATTTACAAGCCACTTCTTAACCCAAATCACCACAGAATGTAGATCCCTTTCAATATCAGCAGCGAGATTATGTTTGTCTGCCACGCCGGGTTTCTTACTGATGCGGGAGTAAATTGTGGTGTCGTCTACGTAGATACCTACTTGGCACTTGATCTCATCTAGGAAGTCATTTATGAAAATAAGGAAGAGCGTCGAGCCAGAGGGACTCCAGCGTTTGTACAGTAGGGTGTGGAGGCATGCCCATTCAGGACGACCTTCATTATGTGGCTATGTAGGAAAGATTGGATCAGATCATGCAATCATCCGGAAATACCGTAACCCCGTAGCTTGCATAGAAGGCCAGCGTGCCAAACCCTGTCAAAAGCCTTGGAGAGGTCCAGAGCAACAGCACGAGCCTCGCCAAACTCCTCAAGGGCCACAGAACATGTACTTCGTAATGGTCGTTAACATGCCGGCCGTGGACCTGGCAAAGCGGAAGCCATACTGCCTGTCGGAGAAGAGTTTATGGGCAGTAAAATGCTAACTATTTTCCCGAAAATTGTTAGAAGACTGATAGGTCGATATTACACGGGATAATACTGTCGGGGTAATGTATATATCGAAAAGTTTAGCCTCGGTTCTAATAGGGAAGTCGGGTGAGAACACTCCAGATGAGTCAAATGTGGAGTTGGATGAGAATCTGCGAGCAAAGCACTCAGCCTTGTCGCTGATGATGTGAGAACCTCAAATTCATTGATTAAAGGAGGGATAGAGGATTTGCTATTGTTTAGTACCCGTTTGCATAAACGCCAATAGTCTTTGGAGCCAAACTTGCGGTCAGCTATGCGCTGTCTATTTTATCAGCAAACAACCGCTTGGCATCATTCAGGGTTCTCTTGCACTCATTACGAGCAGACATGAATAGGCGCCTATTGTGGTTAGATGACTGTCTCCGAAATAGTCGAAAGTAGTGATTCCTGTGAGCAATGGCGGCCAAACAGACAGGAGAGAACCAAGCGGAGGAATGAGGTTTGAGACGAAACTTCCTGGTAGGTATGAAAGTATCAATGCCAGCTTTCACCCAGGACGAAATCTCAGAGACACAGTCATCACCTGGGAGATCGAACACTTTTCCCCAAGGGACGTCGCAAAGGAAATCGCGGAAGGCGTCCCTGTCAGCTCTTTGGTAGCACTAGAAGGTCCTATAAGTAGGAGGCTCCTGGGTGGCGGGGAGTGAGAGTGGAGAGAAATATTGAGACAACAGCATGGTCGGAGTTGCCGAGAGGGCAAAGCTGCGAGACCTGGCAGAATTCAGGTGCAGAGGTAAAGCATATATCTAGTAGAGAGGTGTGTCCGGAGGGAGTGCTTAGAAAGAGTGTGGAGAAGTCCACTACTTGCATAAGGGATTGGGAAATAGCAAAGTTCATGGCGTGGATGCCTGCTGAATCAGTCACAGAGTCTTTAAGCCACTCAGCATGATGGGCGTTAAGATCTCCGAACACAAATATGTGAGTAAATGGGTGGTAGGAAGTAGCCTTATTTATATTGTCATAAATGCTGTCTAAAAGTCGGAAGAAGAGGGGGAACGGTAAAGGAAGAAAAGGTAGCTAACTGAACTGAGAAGTCATAGACGGAGACATACATATTAGTGGGCAGTGGATTCGAGTGATATCACCCTAGCTACAGGAAGATGTTCATTAACGTAGACCCCCAGCCCATGCATGTGAACAGTGGAATCCTTCCTTAAGAGGAGAAGATAACCAGGGACCGAGAAGTCAAAGGAGGGAATTGATGAGTTGAGGTTAGTCTCACAGAGCGTTAGGATGTCAGAGGACTTTTCGTGGAGAAAACACTTCTACACTAGAAAAGTTAGTACGAATACCCCGGATGTTATACATTCACGATACACTTAAAGAATAATGATATATTTACGATACACTTAAAGAATAATGATACATTTAAGAAACCCTCAAAGAATGATGATACATATACGATACCCTCAAATTATAATGATACGTTTATTATATGCTTATAGAAGGATGATAAAATTACGATACCCTTAATGTATGAAGATACATTTACGATATCCTTTTAGAGGGATGATACATTTACGATACCCTTAAAGAATGATGACTCATTTACGATAGCTTAAAGAATGTTGATACATTTATGATACCCTTGAAAAATGATGGTACATTTACGATACCCATATAGAATGATGATATATTTACGATACTCTTAAAGTATGATGATACATTTACGATATCTTTAAAGAATGATTATACATTTATGATGCCCTCAATGAATGGTGATACATTTCCGATAACCTCAAAGAATTATGATACATTTACGATACCCTCAAAGAATGGTAATATATTTAAAGTACCCTTAACGAATATTCGAAATTATTTTATATTTCTTGGAAGTTTATAATCGTTAGAGAATATCCAAATATTTCTGCAGTTATTGGTTTAACTCAAGGTAATGCCTATGACAGGTCTGATTTTCATGTAACTGGGATCCATCACTTGGCGTCCTATGCTTTTGCCTTGTTCCACATGTCATTTGCGCTTAGATGTGCGTTGTGGTGCATTGGATATTGGCTCGGAAAGAGAAATCGGGGAGCCGAGTTCGAATTCTAACCAAATTCATTGCATTCACTTACGCGCAAATACCCTTGGGAAAGGTATTAATCCGTCTATTCCTTCCAGTTACGGGTTAAATAACAGGACAGATTGGGTTCTATAGCCTTGGTCGGCAACCAGTCTACCGCAGAAAGCAATGGCAACCTACTGCGGGATAATCTTCTGCCCAATCAGTCATGTCTCTTTCGAGACATGATCGCCCAAGCGTGTATCACGTATGGCACTTAACTGACTGAAATCAACTTCATGACTCTTGACGGATATGTAAAAATCCTAAGTAGTACTAAATAACAATGATAGTGAACAGTTTATCAACTTGTTAGTTATATCGAGTTATTAGTTAATTAGCAACTATATATATTACAACATCTTAAAAACTATTAGCAATTACTGATTTATTTCTATAATTGCAAATGCACAGAAAAAAGAACAAAGCCACACTCCTCCATGAATTAAATGCACAAAAAATAACTTTATTCACTAGAAATTAGGAGCCCATAAATTATATTTAGGATACGATTAAAGTCTATGTATCTCCTTTACAACCCCTTTTTAACATAATATGACAATTCTTAAGGATGTCATATGCCATAAAGATGCATTCTTTGAATACATTTTTTTTTAATCATCTCACCCCAAGTAAGGCATTCCACTGCCACTATTGCGCATGGGGCTACATAGGGGAAGGTAAAGAGAAGGAGTGGTTAGACATAGGGAATGCCAGGAGGAAGGTGACAGATGAGTAAGGATAGCGAGGATGAGGGTTGGGCAGATAGGAAGAGTGTTTGATAGAATGGGAGCAGGTTAGTGTGTTAGGAGGTGTCTATTGACCTTACATTTAAACTCCTGGAGATTGTAGCCGTCGGGAAAGCAATCATTTGGAAGAGAATTCCATAGTTGGGAAGTGCGAGGAAAGAAACTGTTGGAGTAGAAGTTACGGTTGCATTTTATCGGTTTCACTGTAAAAGAGTGGGATCTAGTTGCTAATCTAGTATCTCGTTCAAATTCGTATTTAGGGGGCACTAGTGATCTAAGTTCATCGGAGCAGAAGCCGTGAAAGTATTTATAGAAGAGACACAGGGAAGCCACGTCGCGCCGGTGGGAGAGAGACTACAGGCGGTCTGCCAAGTCAGTATCTATCACATTACAGACCCTCCTCTGAACCTTATCGAGAAGCCCGAGGAGAACAGCAGGGGCACCCGACCAGATATGGCAGCAGTATTCAATGCACGGGCGGATGGTAGATTTATAAATGTGCAGGATAGATTCAGACGGAAAAAACTTCCGGGCCCTACACAGAGAACCGACTTTCATAGCAGCGGAATTAGCAATGGATTTGATATAGTCATTCCATTTGAGGTCCGCTGAAAGTGTGAGACCAAGGAGGCGCAGTGTTTTCCTCTCTGGGAGGCAAGCCTGGTCCATGCTAATGGGAGGTAGGTGAGATTGTCGATGATGGTTAATTGAGAGTAGCTTCGTTTTAGAAGCATTAAAATTTACTAACCATTTCTTACCCCAGTCCAATATGGATTGGAGGTCTTTTTCAATCTCGGCTGCTAAGTTAGCTTTGACGCCTACACCAGATTTTTGTAGGAGGCGAGAATAAACTGTGGTGTCATCGGCGTACAAACCTATTTGGGCTCTTATGGAATCAGGGAGATCATGAATGTATATCAGGAATAGTGTAGGACCTAAGATGGAGCCTTGGGGGACACCTGCGTTTGTATGGTAGTTCTGAGAGGCATGTCCGTTTAATACCACCTTCATTGTGCGGTTAGAGAGGAATGACTGGATTAGTTCAAACAAATGTCCAGTTATACCATAGCTCCGCAGTTTACATAGAAGGCCAGCATGCCAAACTCTGTCGAACGCCTTAGATATATCCAATGCAACGGTTCGGGCTTCGCCATTCCTGTCAAGTGCCTGGTATATGTACTCGGTGATGGTCGTTAGCATATCAACAGTAGATCTGGTGAAGCGGAAACCATATTGCTTGTCCGAGAGGAGCCAGTGTGCTGTGAGATGCTGAACCACCTCGGCGTTGATAATGTCTTCGAACACTTTGCCAAAGATCGGAAGAAGGCTGATAGGGCGGCAATTTGCAGGGTTAGAGGGTTCTCCAGTGTTTTTAAATATAGGAACTACAGAGGAAGATTTCCAACAGACAGGAAAGCAGGAAGCAGATAGGCAGAGGTTGTAGAGCTTAGAAAGGACAGAGGAGAGTTCAGGGGCACATTTCTTTAAGACTATGGTTGGGATTCCGTCACCACCGCTCGCTTTGTGAGGGTCAAGTTTTAAGATTATCTTAGAGACAAGCGAAGGTGTAATGTGGACGTAATTCAGTTGTGCCTCGGTTCTAGGTGAGAAGTCGGATGTCAAAACTCTAGACGAGTCCAGACTCGAATTGTTCGAGAATCTGCGGGCAAAGCATTCAGCCTTATCTGCTGGGGAGGTGAGGACCTCAAATTTGTTGATCAGCGGGGGTATTGTGGACTTGCTCTTGTTAAGTACTCTTTTACAGAGTCGCCAGTAGTCTTTAGAGCCGAATTTAGAGCATGCTATGCGTTGCTTCATTCTGGCAGCAAACAACATCTTAGCTTCGTTAAGTATCCTTTTACACTTATTACGAGCTGAAGTGAAAAGGCGCCTGTTTTGGTCCGACGCGTAGTTACGATAGAGTCGGAAGAAATGATTCCGGTGGGCAATGGCAGCGGGTGAGAACCATGGAGACGAATGAGATTTAAGCTGGAATTTCCTAGCAGGGATGAAGGCATCGATGCCAGCCTTAACCCAGGAGGAGACCGCGGATGCACATTCTTCGAAGGGAAGACTAAAGACGTTGTTCCAAGGGATGTCACAGAGGAAGTCTCGGAACGAATCCCAGTCTGCTCTTTGATAGCAGTAGGATATTCTACTTGTCTGGGTTTCATGGGTCGGGCGGGAGTGGAGTGAAATATTGACGGACACTACAGTGTGGTCAGAGTTTCCGAGTGGGCAGAGTTGTCTGGTAGTGCAAGAGTCTGTGATGGAAGTGAAGCAGAGGTCTAGAAGTGAGTCCCTTCCGTTAGGGTTGTCGGAGAAACGCGTGGGGAAGTCCACTACTTGTGTAAGGGATTGGGTGATTGAAAAGTTCATGGTGTGGACACCAGCAGGGTCAGTGACAGCGTTCTTCAGTCACTTGGTGTGGTGGGCGTTAAAGTCACCAAACACGAATACATGGGCAGAGGGATGGGAAGAAATGTCTTTGTCAATATTTTCAGAAATGATGTCAAGTAACGAACAGTCAGGGGAGGAAGGAGAGCGGTAGAGAAAGAAGAGATAGCTAATCGAACTGAGAAGTGAGAGGCGGAAGCACATGAAAGAATGATCTGGGGATTCAAAAGATGACACCCTAGCTAATGGAAGGTGTTCGCTGACATAGACACCAAGCCCATGCATATGAACAGTGGAGTCCTTCCTGAAGAGGGGAAGGTAGCCAGGAACGTAGAACTCAGATGAGGGGATAGAATGGTTAAGATTAGTTTCACATAGAGCTAATATATCAGGTGAGTTATTATGGAGGAAAGAATCTACGCTAGGAAAGTTGGTGCGGATGCCGCGTATGTTAGTGAAAGAGATGCAGATAGGTTTGGGCGTTTTCAAATGAGCTGGTTTAGTTTTGCTATTATGTTTGCTTTTTTCCATAGTTATTCAGTTAAGGAGAGGTCTTAGAATAGAATCAGTCGGTCAATCATTTGCAACTTGTGAAGGATGGAGACTGGCGCAGCCTACAACATAATGTGGCCTCGGGGTTGCCCACCGAACGTTCATGCAGGGACGCCCGTCCATGCGCGATATGGCACTACAAGAACCCCGGTATTATTCAGCTGTTGATCAGAGCAGCCTCTCAAGACGCTACGCAAGAGTTCGGGCTCCTAAATACCAGTCGGAAGCAGCAACCAGGAAACTGCCAACCCGGTACCCTCAGAATGTAAAGACGTTGCCACCATACTCCGTAACTGCAAAGAGCTTCCAGCTGAAATAACACTAAGACCGGAGAAAGGGGATGAACCGGGAACCCCTTCCTAAATAAGAAACAAGGCGATCACCTCTAAACTCATTCAAAAGAAGGGGGTGGAGTGTGAGACCGGGCGATAGAAGGAACTATCTACTCCAATTTAAAAAAAAAAAGAAAAAAAAAGTCACTGAGGTTTACAAAGTTTTAACTTAGTAAAAGTCAAAAATACCCTTGAATTGCAAAATAATTTACACAAATTAAGTGACGAAAATAAATAAATAAATAAAATAATTTCCAAAAAATTACACAAAAAACAGACTGAAAAATGGACTGAATCCCGGTTGACTTACCACAAGCAGCTAACACTGTAAAGTTGATTTAATTCAATTTCTGAAGACAAAAATAGACATGATTAAAACATGTCAAAAGTGCTTGAAATATACTTGCTACAAAATGAAGTGTGTAGAAGTTGATTTGCCAGAAAAGAACTTATATCATTAAAAAAAAAACATTAGGGTAATAGGATTAGAGATACAGTAGCGGCCATAATATAAGGTACGGAAACAACAAAGACATAAATATGTGCATTACTTAAAAAGTAATGCATGATTAGCAATGAAATTTTTACCGAATAAAAATTAGGGTGTATTGCATAAATACTATACAAAAATTTACACAATAGTTTGTTTTTTTTAATAATAAAATTAAATGAAATAAAGGAAATAAGCTACTGGACAAAAGTTTATTAAAAGTTTATGCAAATTATTAACATCGTTCCTTAACTTTTGTTCAGTAGCTTCTTTCCTTTGTTCCATTTAATCTTTATTAAAAAATACCATTATGTAATTTTTTGTAACTTTCTATAATATTTTTGCAATACAACCTAATCTTTATTCGGTAAAAATTTTCATTGCTAATCATGCATTACTTTTTAAGTAATACACATATTTATGTCTTTATTGTTTCCGTTCATTATATTATGGCCGCTACTGTATTTATTAAATATTTGTCATTACAGATTCTTAAGAGATAATGTACTATGATATTATTTTTATACTCAGAATAGGGTCTATGGATATGTTATAAGGTAAAAATCGTACAATCTTTTTGGGTAATGTTATAAATAGCATATCATTTTTACTTATAAAACTAAAATGTACAAAGTTTATTTTTGTATTCCACATAATTTAATTGGAGTAGATACTTAACTATCGCCCGTTTCACACTGCACCCATATCTATTGAACGGGTGAAGAGGTTCATTCCTTGTTCCCTGTTTAGGATGTGGTTTCTGGCTTTCTCTTTTCCAATCATTTTTCTCTTAAGTAGCCCCATGCGCATCAGTGGCGTCACCGCCCTGCTTGGGGTGATATGATTTAAAAAAAAATCTCTGTAATGGATGTGCGTTATGGTGCAGTGAATATAGTTTCGGAACGATAAATTAGAGGCTTGAGTTCAAATCCCAGTTAAATTCGTTGCATTAACTTACATGCAAATACCCTTGGGAAGGGTATTATTCTAGCTATAGACTGAATAGCAAGACAGAATGGGTTCTATAGCCTTGGTTGGCAACCAGTCTACCACAAAATTAATGGAAACGTACTGCAGAAAAATCTTCTGCTTAGTCATGTCTCTTTCAAGACCTGTATGCTCAAGCGTGTATCACGTATGGCACTTAACTGACTGACTGAATATAATAGTTGGAAACATGATTAAGCCTTCAAGTGAGCATAAATTAGGGGATCAGTTTTTTATTGTTATGAAGTAATAAACTGATCCCTCCACCAATTAATACTTAATAATATAATACATCTCTTCCTCTTCTAGCCATAAGTCAAATAACAGGACAGGTTGGGTTCTGTAGTCTTGGCTGGCAACCAATCTACCGCAGAAAGCAATAGCAATCTACTGCTGGATAATCATCTGTCCAGTCAGTCATGTCTCTTTCGTGTGTGTATCACGTATGGCACTTAACTGACTGAATGATCTTTGTAATTGACGGTTGCTAAAAAAATAAAAAAAAGTGCTTAAATAAAATATGATTTTATTTACTGATCATTTCTCTCTTTGTTTTATTATTTTTTTTATTATTTTTGTTTTATTATTTTTGTTTATTATTTTTGTTTATTATTTTTGTTTATTATTTTTGTTTTATTATTTTTTTATTATTTTTGTTTATTATTTTTGTTTATTATTTTTGTTTATTATTTTTGTTTTATTATTTTTATTTATTATTTTTGTTTTATTATTTTTATTTATTATTTTTGTTTTATTATTTTTGTTTATTATTTTTGTTTATTATTTTTGTTTATTATTTTTGTTTTATTATTTTTATTTATTATTTTTGTTTTATTATTTTTATTTATTATTTTTGTTTTATTATTTTTGTTTATTATTTTTGTTTATTATTTTTGTTTATTATTTTTGTTTTATTATTTTTTTATTATTTTTGTTTATTATTTTTGTTTTATTATTTTTGTTTTATTATTTTTGTTTATTATTTTTGTTTTATTATTTTTGTTTATTATTTTTGTTTATTATTTTTGTTTATTATTTTTGTTTTATTATTTTTTTATTATTTTGGTTTTTGGGCTTAACGAAATACTTTTTCAAAAATTATCAGCATGTTTTTCGAATGCGAAACAGTTTTTATTTAATGTAATGCAAATGTTTAGAAAAAAAAAACCTTTTTCTCTAAAAGTCTTATAAAAAAACGATCACCCTGACATCATTATATAATTGGTGTTCGAGTTTGAGATGAGAATCAACAAGTGTGTATGTGATAAGTTAATAATAAGTTGTAAATGCAATTCTTAATTACCGTCTTATAAGAACTTAATCATTGGGTTATAGATTTCTGGAGTCAGAGAAATTTATTATACTTTCAAAGTAAGAAAGCTTTTTTATGAAATAATATAAGAACTATTAGGTTTTGGAGGGTTTGAAAATGTATCTTTGGTAATTAAGCTGAGATTTTAAAGTTTAGCATAACTTTACATGTAAATTACTTCTCCAAAAAGAGAAAAGGTAATTTTAATTAAGCTAATTCAAAGCCTTTTTCTAGTAATATGCAATTTAGCAATGTTTTTGAAAGTTAGCAATTATAAAATGTAGAAAAACATTGCAAGCGTCATCAGTTTTACATCTATCTATCTATCTATCTATCTATCTATCTATCTATCTATCTATCTATCTATCTCAGTCTGTTCATATCTATCTATCTATCTATCTATCTATCTATCTATCTATCTATCTATCTATCTATGTATCTCAGTCTGTTCATATCTATCTATCTATCTATCTATCTATCTCATCTCAGTCTGTTCGTATCTATCTATCTATCTATCTATCTATCTATCTATCTATCTATCTCAGTCTGTTCATATCTATCTATCTATCTATCTATCTATCTATCTATCTATCTCATCTATCTATCTCAGTCTGTCGTATCTATCTATCTATCTATCTATCTATCTATCTATCTATCTATCTAGTCTGTTCGTATCTATCTATCTATCTATCTATCTATCTATCTATCTATCTCAGTCTGTTCGTATCTATCTATCTATCTATCTATCTATCTATCTATCTATCTCATCTATTCTATATCTATTCATATCTATCTATCTATCTATCTATCTATCTATCTATCTATCTATCTCAGTCTGTTCATATCTATCTATCTATCTCAGTCTGTTCATATCTATCTATCTATCTATCTATCTATCTATCTATCTATATATCTATCTATCTATCTATCTATCTATCTATCTATCTATCTATCTATCTCAGTCTGTTCATATCTATCTATCTATCTATCTATCTATCTATCTATCTATCTGTCTGTCTGTCTGTCTGTCTGTTTATATCTACGTCAGTCTGTTTATATCTATGTATATGTTGGGGTCAGTGTTAAGCTGCTAGTGTACGATCTAATTTAGGAAGCTGGTGTTACTAATTATTCCTGATGTCCGGAATAAGACGACCTTGAAACTGCGTACTAAAAAAAAAAAAATAGCACAATATTTTTTATGCAATACGATAGAATTAAGTAAGGGGATTTAGAATAAAATTCAAGACAAGTATTATTTATAACATTTAATTCATTTGATGTTTCTACAAAGTAAAACCAGTCAGTTAAGTGTCATACGTGATACATGCATGAGGCGATCATGTCTTGAAAAAGACATGACTGACTGGACAGAAGATTATCCTGCAGTAGGTTGCCATTGCTTTCTGCGGTAGACTGGTAGTCAGCCAAGGCTATAGAACCCAATCTATCCTATTATTTAACCCATAACTGGAGGGAAGAGACGGATTAATACCTTTCCCAAGGGTATTTACGAATTTAACTGGTATTCGAAATCGACAACCCGATCTCTCGTTCCGAGTCGATATCCACTACACCACAACCTACATCCACAAACTAGAATAAGTTTCATAAAACCCCTGAGAATAAAAGAAAAGGTGTGTTTAATGAAACCATTGAGAAGAAGATACAAGTATTTACTTAACTTCACTGAAGAATCTACATCGGATGACTGAGAAATGTCGATTCAGTTGGTGAGAGATCTATATCTATATCTATATCTATATCTGAGGTTACACATAACGGAATGCCCCATTGAACAACATCCTTTGATATATTTAGCAAGTGCGGGTTAAAAAAAATGAAACCCTTAAAAATGCGAGAGAAGCATTGCCAGTGGTCGAAAAATAGTATCAATTTTATCAAGTTCCATTCGTAGCCTGTGCGTATATGTTTGATCTTTTAACTTTGACTCGGCAACTTTCGGTCGACGATATCCACTTTCCGAAGATTAAAATGTTCATGCTACCAAACTCTCTCCCCTCATTTTATGGAATGCGGTGCTGTTTTTTTTTTTGTTTTGTTTTTGTTTTGTTTTTGTTTTGTTTTGTTTTTGTGGAGCGATATTCACTTTCACCTGTTGTGACTGTGTTGTGGGTGATGCAATATCACCTGAAAATATTGATACTTGTGAAATTGACATATATTTTGTATCTATTTAAGTTGATTTGATTCTGTCAATGGATATAGTTTTTTTCTCTTATCATTGAGCAAAATTGTAAAATACGGTATGTTCCTAAAGTTTGTGTGAACTTTAAAAATGTATAACTTTATTTGTATTTACGATAGAAATTATTTGTAAAAAGGATTAGAAAGAAGTAAATATATATTTTTAAGGTTTTATTGAAATTTTATTTACGTTTTCACATGTCCTCCATCATTAGCGATACAAAGGGTAATACGATTTTACATTTCATTGATTTACAGTAATACTTGAAATCACATTAATTATTTTAGCTTTCAAATCTTTTAATGAACTAGGTTTGGTTGCATACACAATTGTTTTCACATGTCCCCATAAAAAATCTAATGGTGTCAAATCTTCCAAACGTAGAGCCTAATAAAACAGTCCACTCCTTCCGATCCATCTGTTATGAAATTCCTGATTTAGAAACTGTCTAACACGCAGAGAAAATTGACAAGGAGCTTCATCTTGTTGATTTATAACATTTTTACCGCAAATATATCGCAAATACAAATAAAGTTATAAATTTTTTAAAGTTCCCACGAATTTTATGGACACCCTGTATTTTTCCGCTTTGTCCCAAATGGCGTATAGTATGTTGCGTACAAGACTTGTTCGCTCTTATACACTATTATGAGATAGAAATTTGCCTGGGGTATAGAATTTGGTTGGTTGATGAAAATTGCAATTATTGCATTTTTTTATTTTAATTCTTTGTCAAATATCGTTGAAAGGTGAATGTTGATATTAAACCCTTGAGAAAAAAGGAAAAATTCATTTATATACATTAGAGTGGGTTTAATAAAGCCCATGAGAAGAAGGGACAAATTCAATTACACACATTGAGGTGTGTTCAATAAAACGCTTGAGAAAAAGGGAAAGGTTTACTTACATGCATTGTGGTGTGTTTAATAAAACCCTGCGAGGAGAAGGGAAAAGTAGTTACATGACTTTATTGGAGAATCAACATTAACAAAGCGGGAAATGATGCAATTGATGAGTGATCAGTTAAGTGCCATACGTGATACACGCTTGGGCGATCATGTCTCGAAAGAGAAATGACTGACTGGGCAGAAGATTATCCCGCACTAGGCTACTATTGCTTTGTGCGGTAGACTAGTTGCCAGCCAAAACTATAGAACCCAATCTACCCTATTATTTAACCCATAAGGGAAGAGACGGAGTAATACCTTTCTCAAAGGTATTTGTGTATAAGTGAATGCAACAAATTCAACTGGAATTCGAACTCGGATCATCGATTTTTCGTCCCAAGCCTATATTCACAGCACCATAACTGACTGACTGATCAGTGATACATGTCTGATTTTACACATAACCGAATCCACCTCTGTGGCTCTTCCTTTGATATATTTCGTATTTATAGTTTCCAGCTAGCAAGTTCTGGCTAAAAAATGAAATCCTTCAAAAATGCGAGGGAAGAGCTCTCAGTGGTCGTATAAAAATATCAATGATATTTTTAAGATCTTTCAGAACGCTGCAGTAAGTGCCACTCGGAGCATCTGAGTAGATGTTTGATTTTGATTATTCGAATCCTGACTATGAGACAACGATTTTCGGTCGAACTGACATATCTACTTCAATCTGTTTTTATTATAATTAATTAATAAAATAACGAATGTCCACTAAATGGTAAATGTCGACAAAAGAACGTAATATGCGAAGCTACAGTGATATCTAAACGAAAGCTCAGAAAGAAATATGTAGCAATAAAGAAATCAATCAAAAAACATAGAAAATGAAAAAAAAATAATATGCAAAAAATGTCAAGGGAAGTATGAAATAACAGCTCTAACTTACGATATCTGAAACTGATTTATTCAAATACAGAAACGAAAACAAATTCCCACTATGCTATCTAAAAAATCACTTCTATAGATTCCAAAATAAGTGGTGTACGTACAATAACCCGACACAATATTAATGCACTGAATGTCTTTCTTGAACGCTGATACAAACTTGTGCTCTTGCATGCTTACACGGGAACGAACAGTGAATACCACTCTGATACATTATTCAAAACTGTTTGCACCTGTTAATAAAATCGAACAAGAAATATAAGAGGGTCAACTGAATGATTCAGATGTCACACAGTAACGTCCTATACATGTCCAAATGAAGATGCTTTTGTCAATAGTTTCGATTAGAGATGTTAAACATTTAAAGAGTATGTTGAGTAATATAAAAATCATGACTGTTTCAAACATCTTAAGAAAGTTGGGACATAGGGATCTACATTATGATACCGGGGGCTGGGCCTGTGTGTCGTGTGGGAATGTTAAGAAGTTATCGTTTTCTCTGGTCTTCAACTACTACTACTGTTACTACTACTACTACTATTATTATTATTATGTTGTCATTTTTCATCATATTTCGATTTCTGCTAAGGTCGCACTACCAACCAAGTCTGCGGGAAAACCTAAGGAGAGGTCGGGCTGTGTTGTTATGGCTCCATTTTATGTTTTTTTCTATCTCTCCTATCATCCCTAGCGTTACATAGACAAAGTTCTCTTTAGTGTGTGGGCTGTACTTAATAAGACAATTGTTGTTTATCTCTTAAGCTGGGGTTTCCAGGGATTCTTTCAATGTGTTGTTTTGTTCCAATGTTTATCATTCCAAGTGCACCTACTATCACTGGCACAACTCTTGTTTTCAATTTCCACATTTTTTCTATTTCAATTTCCAGGTCTTTATATTTTGACAGTTTTTCAGATTCCTTGGTTGCTATATTACAATCCGCTGGACAAGCCATATCAATTAATAAGCAAGTTTTTTCTTTCTGATTTTTAACAATAATGTCTGGCCTATTTGCTTCAATTTTTCTGTCTGTGTAGATGGCGTGATCCCATAGAATGGTGACATCTTCTGTTTCTGCAACCGGTGCTGGGTGATGTTCATACCAGTGTTTGTTTAGATATTTTCCATAGTGTTTACACATTGTCCAGTGTAAACATTGCCTCACTCTATCGTGACGTTTTTTATATTCATTTGGGGCAAGTACAGAACTGCCTGAGATTAGATGGTCTATTGTTTCTTGGTGTTTATCACAGAACCTGCATTTTGGATCCATATTATTATGTATAATATTTACCTGAAAGTTTCTTATTATTCATTTTTTTTAATCATTTCACCCCGAACAAGGCGGAAATGCCACTGATGTGCGGGTGGGGGGGCTACATAACTGTAAAAAGATTAATTAGAAGAGAGTGAGGAGTACAAACTAGTTAGAAAAGAGCAATAGAAAGATGAGAATGCAGGTATGATGACAGTTACATAGGTGGAGGGAAGGGGAAGGATATACGGGGTGGAGAGAGAGCTAGAATCCAGTGGTTAATAGATGAGTATTGACATTGCATTTAAATTCTTGGAGGTTGTAGCCATCAGGAAAGCAAGAATATGGGAGCGAGTTCCACAGGCGGGAAGTGCGAAAGAAGAAGCTGCAGGAGTAGAATTGTCGTCTGCATTTGGCTAACCTGACTGTGAATGGGTGGGACAATTCTGTTGCACGAGTAAACACCTGTTGTGGAGGCTTAAGTTCGTCCGAGCAGAAACCATGAAAGTATTTATAGAACAGACAAAGTGAGGCCACATTTCGTCGATGGGGAAATGGCTGCAGTCGAGCCGCCAAATCAGTACCTATCACATTACAGACTCTCCTTTGGAGCCTATCGAGAACACTGAGGTGAACGGCAGGGGCGCCTAACCATAAATGGCAGCAGTACTCCATGTACGGACGGATGGTTGACTTGTATATATGCAGGATGGATTCAGGCGGAAAAAAACATCCTGGATCGACATAATGACCCAACCTTCTTGGCAGTGGATTTAGCTATAGATTCGATACAGTGGTTCCATTTGAGGTCTGAAGAGTTGGTAAGGCCGAGGAGGCGCAGTGTATTGCTCTCAGGAAGAATCGCTTGGTCCATGCTTATGGGAGGCAGGAGGGGTTGCCTGTGATGGTTGACAGACAACAGCTGGGTCTTAGACGCATTGAAGTTGACAAGCCACTTCTTGCCCCAGTTAACCACAGAGTGTAGATCCCGTTCAAGGTCAGCAGCGAGATTATGTCTATCCGCCCCGAGAGGTTTCTTACTGGTGCGGGAGTATATTGTGGTGTCATCTGCGTAGATGCCTACATGGCCCTTGATCTCATCTGGGAGGTCGTTGATGAAAATAAGGAAGAGTGTCGGGCCCAGGATAGAGCCATGTGGGACACCAGCATTTGTGCTGTAGGATGAAGAGGCATGCCCATTCAAAACGACCTTCATTTTGCGGTTATTTAAAAAACATTGGATTAGATCAAGCAGGCGACCGGTAATACCGTAACCCCGTAGCTTGCATAGAAGTTCAGAGTGCCAAACCCTGTCAAAAGCCTTGGAGATGTCCAGAGCAATCGCGCGAGCCTCGTCAGACTCATCAAGGGTCTGGAACATGTACTCAGTTACGGTTGTTAGCAAGTCGGCCGTGGACCTGGCAAAGTGGAAGCCATATTGCCTGTCAGAGAAGAGTTTGTGGGTAGTAAGATGTTGAACTATTTCAGCATTGATTATGGCCTCGAACACTTTCCCGAATATCGGTAGAAGACTGATAGGGCGATAGTTGGATGGGTCCGAGGGTTCACCACAATTCTTAAATACAAGAACGACTGAAGAGAACTTCCAGCATGCAGGAAAACAGGGAGCAGAAAGGCAGTAGTTAAACAGTTTAGAGAGGACAGGAGAGAGTTCAGGAGCACACCTCTTAAGGACTATCACCGGGATTCCATCGCCTTATGGAGGTCAAGTTTTGAAATTAAGCGGGATACTACTGTCGGGGTAATATATACGTCGTCCAGTTTGGCCTCAGTTCTTATAGGGAAGTCGGGAGGGTAAATTCTAGAAGAGTCGAATGTGGAGTTGGATGAGAATCCGCGGGCAAAGCACTCAGCTTTGTCCGCAGATGACGCGAGAACATCAAATTCATGGATTAAAGGAGGTATTGAGGATTTGCTGTTGTTCAGCACTCGTTTGCAAATTCTCCGACGTAGACCCCCAGCCCATGCATGTGGACAGTGGAATCCTTCCTTAAGTGGGGAAGATAACCAGGAATGGAATGTCAGAGGAGGGAGTAGATGAGTTGAGGTTAGTTTCACAGAGTGCAAGGATATCCGGGGACTTTTCATGCAGGAACGCTTCTACACTAGGAAAGTTCGTACGAATGCCACGGATATTAGTGAAGGAAAAGTTTAGGGTTTTAGCTGGTTTGATTTTACCTGGTTTAGGGTTGTTTCTGATTTTGTTCGTCATATGTTTATAGAAAGGGACCTAGAGTATAGGATACAGGCGGTCATTATCATTGTTATAATTTTCCTTTAATTTCTATGGTCACACTACCTACTCAAGTCTGCAGTATGACCAAAGGTACGTAGTGGTGTGTTGTTATGGCTATATTTCATGATTTATTCTTTCTAAATCCCTTAAAATCACTAGCGTTTCATGGACAAAGTTCTTATCAAGAAATTCTTTTTGTATTTCTCTTAAGCTGGGGTTTCTAAAGATTTTTCAGTCTGTTGTATTCATTTTTTATTATTCCAAACGCATCAACTGACTGATACTATTATTGTTTTCAATTTTCATATTTTTTTATTTCGATTTCCAGGTCTTTATACTACGATAGTTTTTCAAATTTCTTCGTTGCTATGTTACAGTCCGCTGGGAAAGCCATGTCAATTAGTAGGCATCTTTATTTTTTCTTTTCGGCTTTTGACAGTTATGTGCAGCCTATTTCTTTCAAACTTCTGTGGATTAACTCTCATATTCGCATTATTATTTTGCTTCACTATCACTTTTCATCACTTGGACAACTTAATAATTGGATATTGAAGATGTTTTATGCTAATAATGTTACAATATTTGTGATTCTCTAAAATTTTGGTAATATTTGTATTTAAATACTTTCCATGAAGGACTTGTTCTTTTCTTGTTTAGTATTTGCAAATCATGTAAAAGTAGTATGTTTTACATAAAATATGACAATTTTTCTCTTAGGTTAATGTTATACATCAAAATAACTGATCTTCAGCAATTGGCATGGATATTTTCAAATTTCTCATTGTATATCATTGAATGTGCGTTGTGGTGCAGTGGATATCGACTCGGAATTCCTTGCATTCACCTACGTGCAACTACTCTTGGGAAAGATATTAATCCGTCTCTTTCCTATGGGTTAAATATCAGGACTGATTGGGTTCTATAGCGCTGGCTGGCAACCAGTCTAGCGCAGAATGTAATGGCAATTTACTGCGGGAAAATCTTCTGCCCTGTCAGTCATGTCCCTTTCGAGACATGATCATCCAAACGTCTATCACGCATGGCACATAACTGACTGACTGATCTGTGAAGATCGTGTAACTGCATAGAATTGTGATTTCTTCTATTTTTGTGACTTGTTCTGCGTGATGTTCATACCAGTGTTTGTTAACATCTTTTTTAAAGTGTTTGCATATTGTCCAGTGTAAAAATTGCACCACTATATCGTGATGATTTTTATATTCATTTGGCACAAATACAGAACATCCAGCGATAGTCTATGTTTTCTCGATACTTGCATTTTTGAACTACACTATTATTATTATTATTATTATTATTATTATTATTATTATTATTATTCATTCTCCTCTTCTTCCTTCTTGTTCTGTTTTCTTCTGTCTCTCTTGATTTCAATATGTCCTGTGAATTTTATAAGCTCTCTTTCCTCATTATGGGTCTAAGAAACTTTAATTATCTGTTTCTGTTGTCAAATATACGTGTCTTTTGTTACTTTTTTTTATAACTTATTCTTTGCTCACATTTTCAGTTCATGGTATTCACAGCATCTTCCTGTAGAACCCCTTTTCTACCGCCTCAAGTTTAGTCATCATCTGTGCAGAGATTGTCCAACATTCACTGTCATATGACGTACCCACAGCTCTTCAGCAAATAAAAGATTTATAACAGTCCATGTTGAATTGGAGTAGATAGACTAAACTATCACCCGGTTCACACTCCACCCACGTCTATTGTACAGGTGTAGAGGCTCATCCCTTGTTTCCTGTTTAGGATGTGGTTTCCGGCTTTCTCTTTTCCAAATCTTTTCACTCTCACATAGCCCCCTGCACATCAGTGGCGCTACCGCCTTGCTCGGGGTGATATGATTAAAAAAACAAAACATTCAGGTTAACATTTGCTTTGATCTGTGTTGTCTTTACAATGGATCGATCTTAACGGACGTTTGTCATGCGTCGCTGTCCAGAATCGAAGGACCACCGATGCAGCATGTCAAACATGTGTGGCAATTCTTCGAAATGACTATTCTCTGTAGATTCCATTATAACCCACGCCAAACGTAATTTTTTTTTCACTGTACTAAACCTTATTGCATCATATATAACAATCAGTTAATTAATTGCCATACATGATACACACTTGGGTGATCATGCCTCTTTCAAGACATGAATGATTAGACAAGATTTTTCCGCAGTAGGCTGCCATTCAAAAATAAACGTGCACTGATGCGATCAGACTGGGTTTTTAGCGTGTGAATGTAAAACATATTTTTTTATAAATTCACCCCAAGAAAGATAAAAATGAGGAAACGAAAAATGAAAGCATAAAAAACCTCTAGTGAGGAAAAAAGAACAATAAGAGAACAAGATTTAGGAAAACAAAAGATGACAATTGAATTTGCACACAAATTTGAAAAAAAATGTTTGCTGCAAGGAAGCATGAAACCAGTTCAATAAGCGGGAGTTGCGGGAAAAGGAACTATTAGAATAGAACATACGGTTAGATCTAGATAATTAAACAGTAAAGTAGTTGCCAATCTAGAAGTACGTTTAAATTCTTGATGAGACTGCATTAGAAAAATTGAAATAAAATTATTTGTAGAAAATATTTGAGGAAGCCACATCACGGTGGTGGGAAAGAAGCTAAAGCCGAGGTACTATAATAGGACTAATAATATTACAGAATCTGCTTTGAACTATGTTGAGAATCCTGATGAAGCATAGCAGTAATAGTCAATGCACGAACGAATGGTAGAATTTTTTTCCCGCCTGAAGCAATCCTGCACATATACAAATATACCATCCGTCCGTACATTGAATATTGCTGCCATATCTGGTCGGATGCTCCTGCTATCCACCTGGGTGTCCTTGACAAAATTCAACGGAGAATCAGTAATGTGATCGATCCCGACTTGGCAGCTAGGATACAGTCGCTTTCTCACTGACGCAGTGTGGCTTCCCTGTGTCTCTTCTACAAATACTTTCACTGCTTCTGCTCCGATGAACTTAGCTCACTGGTACCCCCTATATATGAATT
Source organism: Ascarosepion bandense (assembly GCA_037127315.1). Lineage (NCBI taxonomy): Eukaryota > Metazoa > Mollusca > Cephalopoda > Sepiida > Sepiidae > Ascarosepion > Ascarosepion bandense. The sequence continues at coordinate 1,073,103 of JBBBDQ010002204.1, read as the reverse complement.
TCCTCGAGCAACAAAATTAGCAACTAGGTCCCAACTCTTTTACTGTGAAACCGATAAATTATAAACGCAAATTCTACTCTACCAGCTTCTTTTCTCGCAATTCCCGCCTGTGGAATTCCTTTCTGTTTACTTGCTTTCGCGACAGCTACAATCTTCAAGAATTCAAATGTAAAGTCAATAGTCATCTCCTATCTCACTAACCTGAATCCTCTCTCTCATGCTCTTTTCTCCGTTCACCCCCATCTCATCAGTATTTTTATCATTCTCATACCCTCTTTCTGACACCTCCTGTAACCTGTCACTTTTTCTCATAACATTCCTCCTATGTAACCCCCTGCACAACAGTGTCAGTAAAATTCCTTGCTTGGGGGCCACACGATTATAAAAAAAAAAGATAGATTCTCACAAGAAAAACTGACTTGCTTGTACAACACAGTGAACCAACTCTTCTAGTAAAAATCTGGCAATTGATAAAGTATCATTTTTTCACTTCATTTTAGGGTAAAAATTCGAAACGAAGAAGGCGTAATGAGTTGCTCTTCTGGAGGTTAGCTTAGATAAATAACTTTTGTTTATTCTTAATACAACATGTAAAAAGAAAAAAAATCATTGAATATAGTAAGAGCTATTGCTATGACAAGAATCTGACCGTTCTGCTTTTGAGTTTTTAACTTTCTTGTGTTTGCTGATAGATTTATTACGATACCAAGCTAAATCTTGCTATTATATTAGTTGGTAGCAAAGAATTTTGTTGCGCCGAAAAATCTATCTAAAGATCATGCTTTTTACAAGGAATTCATCTCGATCGTTTCATTGAAAATAAGCTCAGTTTTGTTAATATTTATCAATATTAATATTTACTCTAAGGGTGTTTTCGAGAATGGCGTTTTATATGTTTCTGTTTCTTTGTAAATAAATTAATCTTTTATTAGTCTGTTATTTCTTTCTCGCTTGTTTTCCAAAACATTTAATTTTCCTTCCTTCCTTCCTTCCTTCCTTCCTTCCTTCCTTCCTTCCTTCCTTCCTTCCTAAAACATTTATTTTTCATGCTTTCTTTGCTCAAAATAATTTTAATTTTTTCTTTCTTTCTTTCTTTCTTTCTTTCTTTCTTTCTTTCTTTCTTTCTTTCTTTCTTTCTTTTTAAAACATTTAATTTTCTTTCATTTCTTCCCTGCAAATAATATTAACATTCTTTCTTTCTGTCTTTCATTCTTTCTAAAACATTTAATTTTCCTTCTTTCTTCGTTGCAAATAATTTTAAATTCTTCTTTCTTTCTTTCTTTCTTTCTTTCTTTCTTTCTTTCTTTCTTTCTTCATAAAACATTTAATTTTCCGTCTTTCTTCATTGCAAATAATTTTTTCTTTCTTTCTTTCTTTCTTTCTTTCTTTCTTTCTTTCTTTCTTTCTTTCTTTCTTTACATGTGATCTATAACGGTATGGGGACATGCACAATCATAGTAGAATGATTATTAAAGTGTTGCAACAAACGATTGCAGAAATGATGCAAATTATATTATTTGATGTAACATTCAGGACCAGGACATATGATGACATTTTTTCCTTGTTGTTAGTATTACTATTTACCATTGCTCATTTTCCCTGTTCTGTCATCATTTCACACAAATTCATTGTGGTGGTTTCTCTCTGTTTCTCTTGCATTCCCACTTTCAGTATTTCTTATAAGTTAAATTTTCTAATCCTTTTCTACTCATTCTTTATCTATATCAGATTTTACCTTCCTACTAAACGATAAGGATGTGCGTTGTGGTGCATTGGATATCGGCTCGGAACGAGAAATCAGGGAGCCGAGTTCGAATTCCAGCCGAATTCGTCGCATTCACTTACGCGCAAATACCTTTGGGAAAGGTATTAATCAGTCTATTCCTTCCAGTTATGGGTTAAATAACAGGACAGATTGGGTTCTATAGCCTTGGTCGGCAACCAGTCTACCGCAGAAAGCAATTGCAACCTACTGCGGGATAATCTTCTGCCCAGTCAGTCATGTCTCTTTCGAGACATGATCGCCGAAGCGTGTATCACGTATGGCACTTTGTTAGGGCGCCGCTCCTATTTGACTACAAATGGACTGTTCCCATTGCTATATATAGCAATGGTGGATTCTCTACAGGAGAGTCGTAGAGAGTCACTTGAGAGTCTCTAATGAGTTACTGAAGAGTCAGTGCGAGTCAGTGAAAAGTTAGTCACACTTCCGGTGGCGGACCGGAAGTAATCACGTATACACACGTCTTACGACGGATTGGACTCTTGTATCTTTCTATTGTAAATATTACTAATCACTTCTGTACATACTAACCGTCTTTCCGCGGAATACAACTTATATTCTGATTCTGTTGTTGAGTTATTCATTTATACTTGGCGACATAACACACTTAACTGACTGACTAAACGATATCAAAAAATTATTACCTATTATTATTCAAAGTAATTTGTTACCCTTTAGAATTTGTCTTTTTTTCAGTTAATCATCTATTCATACAAACTGACCAAGTAAATTTTTCACTATTTCCCTATGTCCTATAGCCTTTAATATGCCATTAAATTATCTATTTCCTCATTATGTGTACTAGGACTTTCAGTTGTCTCTTTCTGACGGAAGCAATCTTATTTCTTCTTCTTCTATGTGCCTTGTCTCTTCAGGACGTAGGCAATTATGGCCTTCCACGTCTTCCGATCCCTGGTGGCTCTCACCACGCTTTCCCCTGTTACACCACGCAACCACCCTAACCGCTATCCACCCACACAGGACAGTCAAGTACAATTACACGCTTTTTTCCCCTGACTTTCCTTCCCTCTATCTGGCCTGTTAGTATCAGGTTCTCCAATACCTCCTGCCTCATTGCCTGTCCCAGGAACATTAGTTGTCTCTTCCTGATGCTCAATATTAATTTTCTTTTCGTTTCCAAAACCTCATCATTGCTCACATGTTCTGTCCACGATATCCGCAGCATCCTTCTGTAGAACCACATTTCGGTTGCTTCAAGTTTTTTCTTCATCTTTGATGATATTTGCCTAGCATTCACTGCCGTATTGAAGAAATGCCATCACATAGCAATCTAATACCCTCTTCTTTGTTTCTAGTGAAAGTTTCCTGTCTACTTTACTTGTGGTACGCGTTCCTCGCCATATCAATTCGTCTTCGGATCTCTGTGTCGCACTTTCTGTCCTCTGTTAGAACAGATGGTAGCGTTTTGAGTAAAAGAAATAGACAATAATAAAACATTTGATGGTATCAATAAAGGTCTTATTATTGTTTGTTTTCCTTAAAACGCTTACTCTACTTATGTTATAATAAATATCCTACAGCCTTTCATTTTATTCGTTTGATGATATTGATGGCTGTATTTAAAGACAGCTAACACTAACACTGTATTCGGCTATATCGTGTTGAATGCACCGGTTTCCGCCCGATCACCGAAGTTAAGCAACATCAACATTGGTCAGTACTTAAATGGGTAACAATTTGGGAATACCAGATGCTGTAAACGTAATGACCAAAAATGGTCCACCGGTCCTCCAGGTTTGGGGGTTGGGTGCAGGGCTAACAATCTTGCCCCGTAAAAAAAAGTGTGTTACAGAAACAGCAACAAAAAGTTGCTACCCTATGCACCAGCTGGTGTGATGGATAAATGATGACTACTAACACCACCTAATATACTAATACCACAGAGCCTTGACCTTGATAATATGTTTAATATCAACATTACTGCTACCTCAACTAAACTTGTATATAGTTATTCCCTTTTAACTATCAAAGTGAATAATAATAATGATGATGATCATACTTCTATTAATGGTGATGACAATGATAATCGATAATCAATATTAATAACCACCAAGCTATCGCAAATAATCGATGGTGATATCATACTTCAGAGATAAACAGACGGTCAGATAAATGAAAGGAAAGGCTCACTCTTGTCTGTCTCCTGACTCGGAACCCAATGAGACGTGACCCAGGCACGTTGGCATAAATATTGGAAAACATTTCTCCATGAAGCAACCGACTCGAAACATTTTGAAAGACGTTCGATACTATAGCAATAAGTTGATTAATTTAAAAGTAAATCAATCAACACTTCTACATTCTTGTCAGGTCTTTTGCTAATGTATGTCTATGTATTGATAGATTGCCTTCAAGAATGAGACTGGAAGATTCAATCCCATTCGTCGTTGAAAGTGGTTCATGACACGATGGCGTGTTTTGCGACAAGATGAATCACGAAGTACTTCCAATTCTAATACTGAAATTTCTTGTGGCAGAAAAGATATTCTGTAAAATAATGCTATCAGAATATAATATCTATCTTTACATTGTCAAATAATATAATCAATCAAAAATATCTCTCTCTCTCTCTCTCTCTCTCTCTATATATATATATATATATATATATATATATATATATTGTTACGAAATTATACGGAAATTTTACGAAATAGGCATTAACCGAAAGATAGATATTTTGCACCAAGAATACTTGAATATTCAGATCGGTTAATATTTAAATTATACGTTTTATTTATAGAAACCCCCTTAAAAAAAAACAAAAAAAACTATCCACTCAAATACGAGTATAAAATAAAAAATGATGTTAAAACAAATATTTAGTAATAATAGAGCAATAAAAAACGTTTATTAACCCATAACCTATAAGAACCCTTAAGAAAAAATTTGGTTGAAAATACAACAATAGTATTTAAATCACAATATCAAAGGCACCTTGCTATAAAAGAGGCACTATATATCAAACAATTTTTCTTACCATTAATCTTACATTATTTATCAGTAGAAATAACGTTTTAAATGTTAAAAAAAAAATAAGACGGACGCACACATGATGCCCAACCACACACATCATGCGATACCTTTAAAGAACTATCCTTAAAAAAAAAAACACACACTAAAACACAAAAAATTACATTATAGTCAAACATGAGAACATAACAATAGCGGAAATATCCTTGAAAATGGCCTATGAAGAGGCTGAAAGCGCTTGGAAAGTCAAAAATTATGGAACATTTTTACATTTCTTATCTCCAGCAAAAATAGAAACGTGTAAAAATACAGAAAAAATTAAATCAAAACTTGATAAAATTTTTTCTTGTCTATCGTTTTTAACGAAACATGATTAAAGGAAAGATTGTTGCCTAAATGCGCGTGTGTGTGACAGAATTAAATAAACTACAAACCTTGTGCCTGCTTATTTTCATTAAAATCCGTTCGAACTCATGGATAATCTTTCGCGTACTGTAATTGAACGATATAAGAAATGACCTGTAATTTTGACAGATTATTTTATTATTCATTTCTCGATTGTTCCCAAGTACTTTTACTCTCCTTCCAAGATCATTTTCAGAGCTGTAAGTTGTGTAACAAAAAAATAACCGCAAAACTCTATCGCTAAAAATGACTGCAAATTTTCTTCTTCTTTCAAATGCAACAGTTGAACCTTCATAAAAGCTTGAAAATTATCCAAAATGGAATTTTTTATGAATATATATATATACTCTCATTACGGATATATATATTACGCTCTCATTACGATTGAGCTCCCTAAAGAAAAAAAAAATTAAAAACGGCTTCATCTCTGCGATATATGCGTGATTCTTTGGAAATGAATTGAGTTCTTTCGGTGACTGGCGTGTGTATACACTGCCTATATACAGCACGTTAAAATTTTCCTTCTCCAATTTCAGGCTCCTATGGCTTAGTGGGTAGTGACTCCGACTGACACCAAATCGGTCGAGTTTCGATCCTGGCCAGCAGCAAATGATGTTTAGAAAACACTGATGAGCTGTGATACAACGAAACAGGCTTGTATATATATAATTATTACGTTAGAACATGTGAAAATCTACTAAAAATTGTAAATGTCTCATCTAATAGTTAACAATGATAGTAAAAAATGTTTGTTGCCATCATTGCTAAGTACCTGATGAGACATTGTAATAATTAATATTAATTGGACTATTTTTATAATAAGCCCTGTTTTAAGTTAATGTTTTGAACGTTGCAATTTTATCCTTCGTTCTTCTTCATTTGTATATATATATATATATATATATATATATATATATATATATATAATCGTATCACCCCGAGCAAGGCGGTAACGCCCTGATGTGCAGGGGGCTACGTAATAGTGAAAAGATTGGGAAAGATAAAGCCGAGAACCACATCCTAAACAGGGAATGATGCCTCTTAACCTGTTCAATAGACGTGGGTGGAATGTGAACCGGACGATAGATAGATCTATCTACTCCAATTGTATATATATATATATACTTTTTTTTATAATCGTGTGGTCCCAAGCAAGCCATTTTACTGACACTGTTGTGCAGGGGGTTACATAGGAGGAATGTTATAAGAGTGACAGGTTACAGGAGGTGTCAAGAAGAGGGTATGAGAATGATGAAAATACTGATGAGAGGGGGGTGAACGGAAAAAGAGCATGAGAAAGAGAGGATGCAAGTTAGTGAGACATTAGATAACTATAGACTTTACATTTGAATTCTTGAAGATTGTAGTTTTCGGGAAAGCAAGTAAGCAGAAAGGAATTCCGCTAGCAGGAAGTGCGAGAAAAGACCCTGGTAGAGTAGAATTAGCGTTTACAATTTATTGGTTTCACAGTAAAAGGGGTGGGAGCTAGTTGCTAATCTTGTGGCACAAGAAAATTCATATATAGGGGTTACCAGTGAGCTATATTCATCGGAGCAGAAGATGTGAAAGTATTTGTAGAAGAGACACTGAGTCGGTGAGAAAGCGACTAATTCCTAGCTACCAAGTCGGGATCGATCACATTACAGATTCTCCGTTGGATTTTTTCAAGGACCCCTAGGTGGATAGCAGGAGCACCCGACCAGATGTGGCAGAAAAATTCAATGCACGTGCGGATGGTACATTTGTATATATGCAGGATTGTTTCAGACGGGAAAAACTTCTTGGCCCTGCACAGAGAACCGACCTTCTTAGCAGCGGATTTAGCTATGGATTCTATATACTTATTCCACTCGAGGTCTGATGTGAGAGTTAAGCTGAGGAGGTGCAATGTTTTACTTTCAGGGAGACCAGCCTGATCCATGCTAATGGGCAAGAGCAACAATTGTCTGTGATGGTTAATATATAGCATCTTCGTTCTGGAAGTATTAATATTCATGAGCCATTTCTTACGCCAGTTCACCCAGGATTGGAGGTCTTTTTCAATCTCAGCAGCAAGATTTGCTTTGTTATCCTTCCTGTTTTAAAAATCTGGCAAAAATAAAATATACGTCGCTGACACGTTATTGAAGTCAATTTTTTAAATTAAAAGCTACCTTTATCTGATTTCCAACATTGTGCTTGCTTACTCTCAGAAAAATTCCCTGTAATTTGTTATCAGATTAGGTAGCCCGAGCCTGACAGCTCGTATCATGCCTTGAAAGATTTAATGACAAGCGGAAGGGGGCACCCGAAGGCGACAAAAACATATGAATGTAATTTATTATGTAAGAGAAGACGATACTTGAATCACTGAGTTTCACGCTCTTGAGATCGTCAGACAAACTGATTAATTTTTGTAGGGTTGCGTATATTCGTGTATTTTTGTGGAGGTGGGGGAAATCTGTCGTCACGATAGATGCAGACATATATATATATATATATATATATATATATATATATATATATACATTTGTACACACATGAACGCGCGCAAGGACACACACACACGCACGTTCGCTCACTGGGGCTTGCATAAACATACACATGCGAATCGTGCGGGGCTCGGCATATATATGTATATGTGTGCCGTTGCGCATATACATACGCATTCGGTTGTTGTATTCGAACATTGTAGCGATGTCAACGCGCCGGACAGTTGTCGATTTCTCGTACGTACATATGTACTTATGATGGGTTCTGTGTGAAACTATGGTAGGTAAGAATTGCTATTATTTTATTTAAGGCTGTATTGTTATTTTTTATTTTAAAGTCGGTTATTAGCTTGATTTTTATTTTTTGTGGTTGCGTATATTTAAATGGTAGAAATACTAATTTGTAATTCTTGTTAGTGTTTATGCGTGGTGTATTAATTTTACTACAGCAGAGATGTGTAATTTACGTTAATGATGATTGCGGACTAATATTGTGATAGTAAATATTTGATGATAATAACAGTTGTGGTAGTAAATAGTTATTGTGAAACGGTAGTAGTGATTAGTAATGGTGGTGTGATGATAATAACAATAAATGCAATTATTATGGTGGTAGTTTGAACTAGAGAATAATTGATAGGATTATTTAATCAGTGGTTCCTTTTTTTATCCGTTTGGTATAAATTGTGATAATAGGTATTTATTTTCATATTTGCATTTGGAAATTAGTTCTGATCTCGTGTTTAGTAAGTTCTTTTGTGGGGTATGTGATATAATTGCTACTTTTTCATGCAGGCCAAGTAGGCATTTTTTGTAATATTGTTGTAGGCTGGTGCTTTTTTCAGCATTTTCCAGCTTATTGTTGGTGAAATATTTCTGTCTTTTAGACGCCATACGTATGTGAATGGTGTAGTGCTGTTCAAGTATTTTCTGTTGGAGAATGAAAGATTGTGGTTGTTATTTCTTTTCTTAAATGGTCCCTCAGTGGCACCGATGTAGTACATAGTGTTGTTGTTTGCACTTACCTTGGCTTTATATACTATGTTTGTTTGCTGGCAATTTCTCTGGAGTGGACATGTAGTTCCGTTTCTGCACTTTCATTAAGCTTCTTCGATTGCATTATTGTAGGTTGTTAATTTTTTGTTGTGGCTTTTTATTATTTGTGTAATATTTTTTGTGCAGCTGTAACTAATTTTGACGTTGTTTTTATTGAATATTTTTGCTAATCGGTTTGTCACCGGGAAGTGGTTTCTACCATTTAAATATACGCAACCACAAAAAATAAAAATCAAGCTAATAACCGAATTTAAAATAAAAAATAACAATACAGCCTTAAATAAAATAATAGCAATTCTTACCTATCATAGTTTCACACAGAACCCATCATAAGTACATATGTACGTACGAGAAATGGACAAATTTCCGCGCCTTGACATCGCTACACTATTCGAATACACCAACCGAATGCGTATGTATGTGCGCAACGGCATACACATACATACATATGCCGAGCCCCGCACGATTCGCATGTATATGTTTATGCAAGCCTCAGTGAGCGAACGCGCGTGTGTGTGTGTGTGTCCTTGCGCGCGACAATGGGTGTACAAATTTATATATATATGTCCACTTCCACAAAATACACGAATATACGCAACCCTACAAAAATGAATCAGTTTGTCTGACGATTGCAAGAGCGTGAAACCTAGGGTTACAAACTCACACCTGTCTATATGAATATATTTATTAATATATATATAATAATATATATGCATGTCTGAGTGTATATGTACCTATGTATATGTACGTAAATGCATATGTGTATACGTGAATGTATGTAGGAATGCTGGGGCAAACATGCGTGTATGTATGTATGTAGGTACGTGTGTATTTATGTGCATGTATGCATGTATGCATATATATATATGTATGTGTGTGTGTGTGTGTGTGTGTGTGTGTGTGTGCGTATTTCTACAGTTGCGCATCTGTTAGGTTATATACACTATTTTATGCTTATATTTATAATGTTTTAAATTATTTTTTTAAATCTTTAAAATTAATTTCAATTATAATCCCTAAATTTAAAAAGTAAATTCTAGTTTTCGAAATTCCTTAGTCAAAAATTCTTCTCCTCTTAGCAGCAATAATTTCTATTATCTTTGTTTATTTCTATATAAGTATATGTATGAGTATGTGAGTAGGGTAATTTTTATTAGTGTATATATGTGTGTCGTTCTGTATATATGTATATGTATGTATGTGTGTGTATGTATAGATGTGTGTGTGTGTGTGTGTATATATATATATATATATATATATATCATCTTTGATAGTTTAATTCGCAAATGATATATATATATATACTACCGGCCACAATTATCAGGCTACCCCATGTTTTTTAAAAGAAATTATGTATTTCATACTATTTTTATTATTTATTGCCAAGTGGATAATTCTAAATGAAAATAAAATGGTTCGTTTGCTATTATTACTTTGCAAAATTATTACAAGGCAAGAAAGCAAAGATGAACTCATCCGAATCACTCTATCTATCTATCTATCTATCTATCTATCTATCTATCTATCTATCTATCTATCTATCTATCTATCTATCTATCTATCTATCTTACTTTGTTAATATATACGTTATGTTTCTCCATTCTCTCTCCATCTCTCTCTCAACACACACACACACACACACACACACACACACACACACACACACACACACACATATATATATATATATATATATATAAAGTCAGTAATGTTTCTATATTGTGCATCATGTGATGTTGATATGAATACTGTTTGATAGTTTAATTCGCAAATACGTTTCCAAAACAGAGTTACATGTTCCCCATTATACAAATTGATCAATGCATTGATCGTAAGATAAGAAATCGTTACAGTGCAAAGGTCACATAAATAGATATTCCGGTTGGACAAAACAATAGAAACTACGTTGTATTTTTTCTATTGGGAATATGACAAATTCAAAACTGTGCTACTCTGTATATATGTATTCATAAGCATTATTTATGCCTGGTAGTTCTTGATGTAATCCTTGATTTATTTATTTTTCAGATTTTTATATTTAACTCATTTATTTTTTAAATAATTTCAAATCCACAGCATATCTTATTTCTAATGAAGATGAATTGTTCATTCTGTTACGGAAATTGTTGAATTGTTTAATGTTTCAAAAGTTAGTCTCTAAAATTATGGTGGCATTCTAAAACCATAGCAAGACCAATTCCGTCAAGCACAATTCTGACGGAAAGTAAATCTAATAGAAAGGTGTAAAAAAGTGAAACTTATTGTGTCTTTAACTCATTAAAATACATAAGTAAAATTGATAGCAGATCTTACCGATTCTGCATTAGCCAAAACTCTTCGTCGTGAGCTCCTTTAAGCTGGATACCGTGAGAATTCTGTAATTGCTGATCATCTGTTCTTCATCAACATTGATGAGCATATAGATAGTATATAGACTATAAGAAGTGGCTAGTGGTGTAAAGATTCAAATGACATACACTACCGGCCATAATTATTAGGTCACCCCAGTGTTTTACAAAATGATGTATTTCATACTATTTTTTAGTATTTATTGCTAAGTGAATAATTGTAAATGAAAATAGAATGGTTCTATTGTTAATACTGCACACTAACATGTGCATCAAATGAATTTATAAATATTTAATAATTACCTATATTGCAGTTTTATCAATGAAAGAATGAAAAAAATTTAGGGTGATTTGGACGAGTTCATCTTTGCTTCGATACCTTGTAAAATCTCGCAAAGTAATAGTAACAAAAGAACCAATATATTTTAATTTAGAATTATCCACTTGGCAATAAATACTAAAAATAGTATGAAATACATCATTTCTTTTTCAAAAAATGGGGTTTCCTAATAATTATGGCCGGTAGTGTAGTCTCTGATGAATAATAGTTTACTGTTTTCCCCATTTTTCTCACAATTTTCTCATGTTCTCTAATAATCTGTAACCCCCTTGTGTCTTAGTAGATTTATTGCCTTGATTACGAGAAATGATAAATAAAAAATTAGATAAGAGTTTATATTTGGAGACTATCGAAAGAAGCCTTTAACGCGGACATTTTGAGCACTACTATGATCCATAGCGAAAACTCTGTGCTGATTTGGACAGCCATATCACGGAATTCTTTTAATTTTGTTTAATTATTTTTCATAATAGAATTTTACCATTTTTTGCTGATCATGTCAAACTGATGGTTCCTTGATGTCAGCGCAGTATTCAATATCCTTACGATTTACACAGCTACTGTTATTCAAAAATTGGTCCTCCCATCTCATTAGTAAATCTGCCAAATCTTTTAGGAAAACTTGACTTCTGCTCTTGAAAAATACCTGAAGTCAGTGGTTAACTGGGGCAGGAAACGGCTTGTAAATTTGAATGCCTCCTAAACAAAACTAATCTCTTTTAACCACCATAAACTTTCCTGCTCGCCATCAGCATGACTGAATCTAGTCTCTTTGATAGCAACACATTGTCGCTCCTTGGCCTTAGTTTTTCAACCAAACTGAAGTAGAATGTCTACATCAAATCTATAACCGAATCTACTGCGAGGAAAATGTCATTGTCTCGGGTCAAAAAGTTTTTCTCGTCAAAATCGTCTTGTACATTTATAAATTTGCCATTCGTCTGTGCATTGAATACTGCTGTCATATATAGTTGGGCGCTCTTGCATCACAAGGTTCAAAATTGAAAGAAGGACTTGCAATGTATAATTTGGCATAGTGGCTTTCTCAGTGACGTGACGTGGCTTCCCTCTGTCATTTCTACTAATATTTTGATGGCAAATGCAATGATGAGCTTTTTCCTCCAAGAACATAAATTTAAATGCGCTACTAGGTTGGCATCTAGTTCCCATTCTTTTTGCCATTGAAATAGTTAAATGTAACTTCCACTTCTACTCTAATAGTTTCTTTTCTCGCACTTCCCACCTGTGGAATTCCCTTCTGTTTACTTGCTTTTCTGATAGCTACAATCCCCAAAAAATTAAATGCAACGTCAATTGCCATTTTTTATCTTTTTGAATTCCGTCTATCTTTTATTTTTTCCTTGATACCACTTGTACCCAGTCTTTCCTCTCACTGTAACCCCCATGCACACTAGTGGCGGTCCCGCTTTGATTAGGGTGAAATGATTGAAAAAAAACAAAATCACAAAACTAAAATAGTTTATTTGTATTTGTCTAAACAATCGGATTCTAATATCGTTGAACATCTATTTTGTGGAAGAAAGTGAAGAAATTCTTCTCTCCTTCATCTTCACTGAAAGAGCAAAAGCAGGTTTCTTTACGAAGAACATATTAACATATTAAATCTGTGACTGATGTCAAAAGTTGACCAATTCCGTATTAAATAAAAAAAATTCCAGTTAAAAGGTTGTTTCTATTACTTTCTTTAAAGCTTCTATATCGATAGGTAGGTAAATTTGTATAATAAAAATTAAATTTTTCATAAATAATAAATTAACATGGAAAATACTAGTGAAGTAAAAATTTAAAAAATTCTTACTTAAAATAGTGCATTCAAATTTTATTTTTATTTGCAATATTTTAAGTGAGAAATTTCTTATTTTTTACTTCACTAGAATATTTTGTCCTTCATTTTCCAAGTTTAATAACTTGTTCTGTTCTTTTCCAGGTTTAATATAATATTAAGAATATTACTTTTCATGCACGCATTTTTTTCATGTAATCCATGAATATTTTAGTCATTGCTATTTAATATAAATTTAATTTTAAAGACCACATAAAAAATATTTTTAAAAATTATATGCAGTTCATTAAAAACAATTAAAAAATTGATAATTTATAATTAATTTTGATAATCAATTCTGATAAAATTATAAGTGATAAGCAAAGTTTGATTGATAAAAATGATAAAAGATATTATCAGAACTGAAATATTGAAAACCGCATGCAAAAACAATAAGCAGAAAAATTTATAAAGAATAAAATTGATTATTAGGAGCTTTGTCACTTAGTTATGTACTTACATAGTTAGTCTCCCTTTTTGGATTTCACATATTTTGATGTAATTTTTTTCTTCTTCTTCTTCTTCTATGTGCCCTGTCCCTTCAGGACGTAGGCGATCATGGATCTCCACGTCTCCCTATCCCTTGTGGCTCTTAGTATGTTTGCTCCTGTTGCTCCTGGCAACCCCCGTTCCGTCATCCACCTGATCAGACCATGCAAATATGTTATCCGCTGCCTTCCTCTGTCTCTCCTTCCTTCTATCTGTCCAGTCAGTATCAGGTTCTCTAGGCTCTCCTTCCTCATTGCATGTCCCAGGAACTTCAGTTGTCTCTTCCTGATGCTCAGCATCAATTTCCTTTTTGTTGCCATTCTTTCTAACACTTCGTCGTTGCTTGTATGTATCAGTCCACGATATCCGTAGCATCCTTCTGTAGAACCACATTTTGGCCGCTTCCAGTTTTGTCCTCATTTTCGATGATATTGTCCAGCATTCAAACCAAAATTCAATTTTTTTTCAAGATGTAGCTAAGGAGATGTCCTATCTAACTCTATACAATCTTTAAAAATTGTTTGAGAACTGAATTAGTAGTAAAGCTTGAAAATGTCGGACTTGAGAATATATTCAACTGCTGGTTGAATAATTATTGTCTTGAACCCCTTAATAATTAAACAGATTTATTTCGGTTGACCGTGAAAACCAGATTCATTTTAAATTGTTAATACTAGTCTTAAATGTTATTTCTTAAGTGTCTCTGACTAATATTCCCAACATTGGGTTTTAATGTTTTCTTCCAATTTATTTTTATTATAAATTTTGAGATGAGTCATAGTCATTATTACATAAATTCTTCGCACTAATATTATCATTAGTGTTAGCCTTATGACTACGTTGTATTCGATATATTCATAGAGACCTTTAACACTGTTATATATTCTGAGATGATTATTATTTACAATTTGTTTTATGAATGTTCTATTAAACGAATACTTCGTCTGTTACAATTATCTACTATTGGAAGATGGAATATGCTCACATAATTCTGCTTGTTACATTGTTTCTTAGTACATACATTATGCGAGGAAAGACAGAAAAACATATTAGAAACGCTGTTTGGTTTCATCGAGAAAAAGTTAAAAAAGAAAGATGATAACGAAAACGATAGCAAATTCTTGTGCTTAACGTCTACTAAAATAAAAATAGTAGCCAATATAAAATATTTTTATTGGCCTCCACTTTTCTTCAAATAATGACCTACATACACATTTATGTTTGCTAGTGCAGTGGATATCGGCTCGTAACGAGAAACCGGGGAGCCGAGTTCGATTTCCAGTTGAAATCAATGCATTTACTTAGAGCAGTTACCCTTTGGAAAGGTATTAATCCATCTCTTCCCTCGAGTTATGGGTTAAATAACAGGACATATTGGGTTATATAGCCTTGGCTGGCAACCAGTCTACCACAGAAAGTAATGGTAACCTACTGCATGATAATCTTCTCCCCATTCAGTCATGTCTCGAAAGAGACATGATCGCCAAAGCGTGTATCACGTATAACATTTAACTGACTGATTACAACATTTAGTTAATTTAACAACGAAATATGGGAATTTCCAGAATATTTGATAGTCATGTGACTCAGAAGATCATTATTAAATCATGTTGGGACGCCCGGACTTTTCCATTACTATGTAAAGTAATGGTGGCATCTACGTAGGGAGAGTGTTCCGAGCAGCCGATCGACAACTCAGTCGTAGACTTCCGGTGACGACCCGGAAGTACCCATTGCTCATACTACGTCTTACGACGGTTGAGACGATTAACCTTATTTCTTGTATTGTATACTAATAACCTTTGTAAATACTATTTTCACGGAATACAACAATTAACCTATTCCTGTTGTTGAGTTATTTATTCTTACGACATAACAAATCATTAACCTAAAAATTATGATTCAGTATGTGATTCAAAAAGCAAAGCCGTAGAATTTTCACTAATATTTTAGTAGTCATTTTTCAGCAAATCCATTGGAGTAATATTCCTCTATTTGTCAGATTACGACTATCTTATGGTCGACGCATTCTTCAGCCTTCATCATTATATGAAATTCTCATATCAATTATAGATATTACCCGACAAATCATTCAGGATATTTTTTAAATCTGTTGAATTACTATCGACATATTCTTTGACCTTGAAAATTATCTTAAATACGGAGATACTATAATTTATTTGGACTAATATTCCCATATTTAAATCTATAAATGGTCGCCCAGTGTAACTCGGATATAAGAGAGTTGTCGGAACCGGATAAAAGTTATCTTATATCTCTCTTATATCCGGGTTTCTCTTATATAGGGATCTCTTATATTCGTGTTCTGCTGAAATTCCATCAGAGGTCGAAACGTGTAAACTAAGATAATGTTTCCTTTCTAATTCATATCGTCTTTTTAGAGATATCTGTTATATCTGTATTTACACACTGACACACGCGCACACACACGTACACATACACAAACACAAACACGTACACACGTGATAATAAAGAAATATAGTCCACGTATACCTTTTTTTTTTTTAATCGTTTCACCCCGAGCAAGACATTCCACTGCCACTATTGCGCAGGGGGTTACATAGGGTCGAGGAAGTGATGAGAAAAAGGATGGTTAGATATAGGAAATGTCAGAAGGAGGGTGATAGATGGGCAAGGGTACCAAGAATAAGGGTTGGTTAGATGGTGAGAGTGTTTGAGAGAATAGATGCAAGTTAGTGTGTTAGGAGGTGTCTACTGACCTTACATTTAAACTCCTGGAGATTGTAGACGTCGGGGAAGCAGGCATGTGGATCTGAATTCCACAGGCGGGAAGCGCGAGAAAAGAAGCTGTTGGAGTAGAAATTACGGTTACATCTTATCTGTTTCACTGTAAAAGGGTGGGACATAGTTGCTAATCGAGTATCTCGTGAAAATTCGTACCTAGGCGGCACCAATGACCTAAGTTCATCGGAGCAGAAGCCTTGAAAGTACTTGTAGAAGAGGCACAGGGACCATGTCACGCCGGTGAGAGAGTGGTTGCAGCCGGTCCGCCAAGACAGGATCGATCACGTTACAGATTCTCCGTTGTATTTTGTCAAGAAGCCCGAGGAGGGTAGCAGGGGCACCCGACCAGATGTGGCAGCAGTATTCAATACACGAGCGGATGGCAGATTTATATATGTGCAGGATAGATTCAGACGGGGAAAACTTCCGGGCCCTGGACAGAGAACGGACCTTCATAGCAGCGGATTTAGTAATGGATTCGATATAGTCATTTCACTTGAGGTTCACCGAGAGTGTCAGGCCGAGCAGGCGTAATGTTTTACTCTCAGGGAGGCAAGCCTGGTCCATGCTAATGGGAAGTAGGTGCGATTGTCTATGGTGGGTAATTGATAGCAGCTTCGTTTTGGAAGCATTGAAATTCACGAGCCACTTCCTACCCTAGTCCACCACGGATTGGAGGTCCTTTTCAAGCTCGGCAGCGAGGATTGCTTTGTCGCCCACACCGGGTTTTTGATAGAGGCGAGAGTAGATTGTGGTGTCATCGGCGTACATGCCTACTTGGGATCTAATGGCATCTGGGAGATCATTAATGTAGATCAGAAAGAGCGTGGGGCCTAGGATAGAGCCTTGAGGGACGCCAGCGTTCTTATGGTAGTTTTGGGAGGCATGTCCGTTTAATACTACCTTCAATGTGCGGCTAGAGAGGAATGACTGGATTAGATCAAACAAATGTGCAGTTATACCATAGCTCTGCAGTTTGCACAAAAATCCAGCATGCGAGACTCTGTCGAACGCTTTGGAGATATCCAAGGTAACGGTTCGTGCTTCACCATTCTTGTCGAGAGCCTGGTATATGTACTCGATAATGGTCGTTAGCATATTTGAATATGTAGATTTAATAGGCCGTTTAATAAAAATCAGAGAATTAAAAACAACAACAAAAAAATATTGTCAATAAGACTAATAATATTTATTTTATATTACAACGACCTTTCTTTAAACAGGAGCATGATGAGAATATTTTACAGATTTTAAAGTCGCAATTATCGGATACAGCATTATTCTTTATCAATGAGACAAAAAATAAACAATAAAATGGAACCCTTCCCGGAAATTTGTTGTTGTATTTCCCCATGTACTGTATTACTAGATCGGGTAAAAAACACAACAACAACAAATTAACAGAAAAAGAGAATTTTCTCCAACGCAAAAGGTCAAAGAGAAATGCATATATTCTGACCCTTGGTAGTTGCCTTCATCTAAACTTATTTATAAATGAAACTTTGTCTGTGTGTCTGTGTGTGTGTATCTGTTACCTATAGACTTTGAAACGGTTGAACCGATTTTCTTGAAAATTTACACAGTTGTACTATAAACGTCAGCCAGTTCTTAGCTAGGTTTTGTGTCCAGGTACCCCCAATAAATATCGAAAGTCGATAATCGAAAAAATCGAGTTATAGAAGAAGTGGTCCGATTTTAATCAAATTTGATACACTCATAGACAAAGACATAAGAAACGATATTCAGGAGTTTCAAGGTTGCAGTTCTTACAATAGTGCAGAATATATATATATATATATATATATATATATATATATATATATATATATATATAAATAAAAGGCAAGATGTTTGTGAGTGTGTCTGTTTATCTGTCTGTATGTCCTTTATACAAATCCACAATTTTTATCCGATTCTCACCAAACTCCACACAAATATTCTTTGGGCGGAGTCTGAGCTCCAAGACAATGGATTAGTTTTAAAGCTTTCATTACACCCGAGCAACACCGGGCTATACTGCTAGTTCATACATAATATAATAGTGCCATTTTTAACGTATATTAAAAGATATTTGACTGATTCCTGCGAATAACAGTTTCAAGGATTCTATGACCGATTTCGCAATTCGAATAAAATATTTTTTTCTTTCAAGTTTTTTTATCTACATATGCAAAACAATGTGTGTGTGTATGTATGTGAAATGCTTTGTTCATTTTTTTTTTATATTATAATTGATGTATTTCACATGTTATTCATTTTTAAAATTATATTTAAGCTTCATTTTGTTATCGGAAAACACGAAGAGTTTCACTTATACGCGGAAAATATTATTCCACTTTGCACAAAACAATCTTAATTACTAAAAACAGAATTAAATGAATTGTAAAGATATATCGATGTCCTAGTTTTCTAGATGGTCAGAAATTGCATTCATTGTTTGATTAGAAATAGAACTCATTTTGATATTTGATTATTATTTTTTTCAATATAAAGTGTTTTAAAAGGTTTTCATGACTAATAATTGACCGCCAAACTGAAAAAATAAGGCAAATACTGAAAAAAGATTATTTGTGAGCTCATTTACACACATTTTTCTGTTGTTGATGAAGTTGTTTTTGAATAAATGATATATAGTAAAAATGGCTTTTGCCTAAACTGATTTTGGAAAGAAAAAAAAAAAGAAACTACGACAGAAAAGACATTCCGTACTATTTCAAGACCAGGTTTTACTATGCTCTGATCGTCCCCACAGTAATTTTTGTCAGTGAAATTTGGACTCTAATAAAGGCCATAACTGTTCGAAACCAACTTCATCAATGTGATAGTTGAAAAAATATCAGAAAGATGATCAGAGTGGCTGAAATAATGAAAAAGTTTGGATGTTCAGACTGACGTGGTTACCCTGATGAGAAGAATGATGGACATTATAAGGGTAAATTAATTGATTTTATTTTACGACATAGTTTTTAAACACAATACAAATAACGTTAGTTTTTCAGAAGTTTAAATTTAAGGGCGCTCATAAATATATTTCAGGTTAACTGAAAATCTAAGTACACTATGGAGGATACTAAATGGATACTAAATGATGTAATACTAATAAACAAAAGACAGTAAAGGTTATTATAGTGGTGACATTGTTTTACTATATAATTATTATTTATACTATTTTAGCTTGGTAAATGAATTTATGTATTTTTTTAAAAGTCGTATCACCCCAAGCAAGGCATTCCACTGCCACTATAGCGCAGGGGGTTACATAGAGCGATTGGGTATGGGAAATGTCAGAAGGAGGGTGGTAGACGAGTAAGGAGGTACATAGGAAGAGTGTTTGAGAAAATGGGTTTGAGTTAGTGTGTTAGGAGGTGTCTATTGATCTTACATTTAAACTCCTGGAGGTTATAGGCGTCGGGGAAGCAAGTATGCGGAAGGGGATTCCATAGTCGGGAAGTGCGAGAAAAGAATCTGTTGGAGTAGAAATTGCGGTTGCATTTCATCGGTTTCACTGTAAAAGGGTGAAACCTAGTTGCTAATCTCGTGCAAATTCATGCCTAAGGGGCACCAGTGATCTAAGTTCATCAGAGCAGAAGCCGTGAAAGTATTTATAGAAGAGGCATAGGGAAGCCACGTCACGCCGGTGAGAAAGTGACTGCAGGCGGTCAGCCAAGTCGGTATCGATCACGTTACAAATTCTACGTTGTATTTTCTCAAGGACCCCGAGGTGAATAGCAGAGGCACCCGACCAGATGTGGCAGCAGTATTCAATACACGGGAGGATGGTAGATTTATATATGTGCAAGGTGGATTCAGGCGGAAAGAAATTACGGGCTCTGCACAGAGAGCCGACTTTCATAACAGCGGATTTAGCATGGATTCGATGTAGTCATTCCACTTGAGGTCCGCTGAGAGTGTCAGGCCAAGCAGGCGTAGTCTTTTACTCTCTGGGAGGCAAGCCTGTTCCATGCTAATGGGAGGTAGGTGCGGTTGTCTATGGTGGTTAATTAATAGCAGCTTCGTTTGGAAGAATTGAAATTCACGAGCCATTTTTTACCCCAATCCACCACGGATTGGAGGTCATTTTCAAGCTCGGCAGCGAGGTTCGCCTTGTCGTCCACACCAGATTTTTGATCGAGGCGAGAGTAAATTGTAGTGTCATCGGCGTACATGCCTACTTGTGATGTTATGGCGCCGGGGAGATCATTGATGTAGATCAGAAAGAGCGTAGGACCTAGGATAGAACCTTGAGGGACACCCACGTTTGTAGGGTAGTTTTGGGAGGCATGTCCGTTTAGTACCACCTTCAATGTGTGGTTAGAGAGGAGTGACTGGATTAGGTCCAACAAAAGTCCAGTTATGCCATAGCTTCGCAGTTTCCGTAGAAGGCCAGCATGCCAGACTCTGTTGAACACTTTAGAGATATCCAAGGCAACGGTTTGGGCTTCACCATATTTTAAATAATAGAAGTTATCAATTTAACTGTTTTCTTTTAAATCTTTTATAGTCATGTATGTTGGATTTGGAAAAGAGTATATATTTACAAAAAGAGATATTTGAAAAAACTGCTCTGCAGATTTATATTTTAGTAACATTTGATAGTATGCGTTGTGGTGCAGTTGATATCGACTCGGAACGACAAATCGGGGAGCTGAGTTCGAACTCCAGTTGAATTTCTTGCATTCACTTACGCACAAATACCCTTGGGTAAGGTATTAATCTATCTCTTCTCCCCAGTTATGGGTTAAATAATAGGACAGATTGGGTTCTATAGACTTGGAAGGTAACCAGTCTCCCACAGAAAGCAATGGCAACCTACTGGGGGATAATCTTCTGCCCAGTCAGTCATGTCTCAAAGCGTGTATCACGTATGGCACTCAACTAACTGATGGTGGCACTCAAGTTGTTTAAAAGTTTGCTTTTATTTTTAATGGTCATGTATGTTGGCTTATGAAAAGAGTATATCTTTTAGGAAAAGAGATATATGAAAAAATCTTGGGTGGAGATTTGCATTTTGGCAAGATTTGATAGTAGCACTCAAGTTGCTTAAATAGTAGTTTTAATTTTTAATGACCTTATATATCCTTAGGAAAAGTATTAATCCGTCTCTTTCTTCCAGTTGTGAATAAATAACATAATAGATTTTTGGTTGACAACCAATCTAACGCAGAAAGTAATGGCAATCTACTGCGGGAAAATTTTTACCTAGTATGTCATGTCCCTTTCGTGACATGATCACCCAAGCGTGTATCACATATAGCACTTAACTGACTGACTGATGTTGGCTTAAGAAAGGAGTATGCTTTTAGGAAAGGAGATATTTTAAATATCTGTGGTGAGGATTTATATTTTTGGTAAGATCCGATGACAGCATTCTCAAGAATTTTCTGTCGAAGTTACCTTCTATTTCATTAGGTGTGACATTCTTTAGATTAAAGATATAGTTATAGTTATATATATAGAACTATATTTCTACGCATTTCTAATGCCATAAATTGTTATACAAAAAGAATCTTATACATAGCAATAAAAGTGTCGGTTAAAAATTTTTCATTTCGTCTTTATTCGTAAAATCTTCTGTACAATAAAAACGAAAGCCTGAAATAGGTCTATACTTCCGCTTAACCATGGAATAACGTGTCTGTCTTAATTTTTGCCTCTCTCTCTCTCTCTCTCTCTCTCTCTATATATATATATATATATATATATATATATAGCATAATCAACTAGGACACACATTAGAAAACTGCAAATATATGCCTAAGGGGCACCAGTGATCTAAGTTCATCAGAGCAGAATCCATTAAAGTATTTATAGAAGTGGCACAGGGAAGCAACGTCACGCCGGTGAGAGAGTGACTGCAGGCGGTCAGCTAAGTCCGTATCAATGAAAACAAAAAAAAATGGACAACAGTCGGAACATTGTAAATGATCAACATTCAGCTATATAATTCATACGAGGGATCAAAAATTTATCGGAAACATAAAAAGGAAAGATAGAAAAAAAACAATGATAATAACATGGAGGGAACATGTCATCAATGCTGAAGTTTTAAAGAAAATAGAAACAAAAAAAGAAACAGATACTTAAAATGAGAAGGAGAAAACTGAAATTTATGGGACACATAAGGAGGAAAGATAAAAAGAAATGATGAGAATACCATGGACAGAACATGTGATCAATAAGGAAGTTTTAAGGAAAAGAGGAACTACAACCAAAAAGATATACTTAAAATTAGAAACAGAAAAATGAAATTTATGGAACACATAAGGAGGAAATTCAGAAAGAAATGACGAGAATACCATGGACAGATCATGTGATCAATAAGGAAGTTTTAAGGAAAATAAGAACTACAAAGAAACAGATATTTACAATAAGAAAGAGAAAACTGAAACTTATGGGACATATAAGGAAGAAAGACAGAAAGAAATCATGAGAATACCAGGGATAAAACTTGTGACCAATAAGGAAGTTTTAAGGAAAATAGGAACTACAAAGAAAGAGATACTTACAATTAGAAAGAGAAAACTGAAATTTATGGGACACATAAGTAGGAACGAGAGAAAGAAACAATGAGAATACCATGGACAGGACATGTGCTCAATAAGGAATTTTTAAGAAAACTAGGTACTACAAAGAAACAGATGCTTACAATTAGAAAGAGAAAACTGCAAATTCTGGGATACATAAGGAGGAAAGATAAAAAGAAATGATGAGAATGCCATGGACAGATAATGAGATCAATAAGGAAGTTTTAAGGGAAATATGAACTACAAAGAAACAGATACTTACAATTAGAAAGAGAAAACTAAAATCTATGGGACACATAAGGAGTAAAGAGAGAAAAAAATGATGAGAATACCATGGACAGAACGTGTGATCAATAAGGAAGTTTTAAGGGAAATAGGAACTACAAAGAAACACATACTTACAATTAGAAAGATAAACTGAAATGTATGTGACACATAGGGAGAAAAGAGAGAAAGAAACAATGAGAATACCATGGACAGGACATGTGCTCAATAAGGAAGTTTTAAGGAAAATGGCAACTACAAAGAAACAGATACTTACAATTAGAAAGAGAAAACTAAAATTTATGGGACACATAAGTAGGAAAGATAAAAAGAAATTATGAGAATACCATGGACAGAACATGTGATGAATAAGGAAGTTTTAAGGAAAATAATACCTACAAGGAAACAGATACTTACAATTAGAAAGTGAAAACCGAAATTTATGGGACACATAAGGAGGAAACGTAGAAAGAGAGAATCAGAATACCATGGACAGAACGTGTGATCAATTAGGAATTTTTAAGGAAAATAGGAACTACAATGGAACACTACTTAAAATTAGAAAGAGAAAACTAAAATTTATTGGACACATAACGAGGAAAGACAGAAAGAAATGATGAGAATACCATGGACAAAATATGTGATCATTAAGGAAGCTTTAAGGAAAATAGGAACTACAAAGATACAGATTCTTACAATTAGAAAGAGAAAACTGAAATTAATGGGACAGATAATGAGGAAAGATAGAAAGAAATAATGAAAATACCATGGAGAGAACAATTCCTCCAGATACTTAAAATTAGAAAGAGAAAACTGAAATTTATGGGACACTTAAAGAGGAAAGATAAAAAGAAACGTTGAGAATACCATGGACCGAACATGTGACCAATAAGGAAGTTTTAAGAAAACTGGGAAATGCAAAGAAAGAGATACTTACAATTAGAAAGAGAAAATTGAAATTTGTCGCACACATAAGGTGGAAAGATGAAAAGAAATGATGAGAATACTATAGTCAGAATATGTGATCAATAAAGAAGTTTTAAGGAAAATAGGAACTACAAAGAAACAGATACTTACAATTAGAAAGAGAAAACTGAAATTTATGGGACACATAATGAGGAAAGATAGAAAGAAATGATGAGTATACCATGGACAGAATATGAGTTCAATAAGGAAGTTTTAAGGAAAATAAGAATAACAAAGACGCCGATACTTACAATTAGAAAGAGAAAACAGAAATTTTTGTTACACATAAGGAGGAAAGATAGAAGGAAATGATGATAATACGATGGACAGAACATGTGATCAATAAGGAAGTTTTAAGGAAAATAGGAACTACAAAGAAATTAGAAAGAGTAAATTGATACATGGGACACATATGAAGGAAAGATAAAAAGAAATGATGAGAATACTATGGACAGAACATATGTTCAATAAGGAAGTTTTAAGTAAAATAGGAACTACTAAAAACACATAATTAAAATTAGATAGTGAAATCGAAAATATGTGGGACACATAAGGAGGAAACGTAGAAAGAAATAATCAGAATACCATGGACAGAATATGTGATCAATTAGGAAGTTTTAAGGAAAATAGGAACTACAAAGAAACAGATACTTACAATCAGAAAGAAAAGTGAAAATTATGGGACACATAAGGGGGAAAGACAAAAATAAATGATGAGAATACCTTGGACAGAACATGTGATCAATAAGGAAGTTTTAAGGAAAATAGGAACCAGAAAGAAATATATTCTTACAATTAGAAAGAGAAAACTGATATTTATGGGACACATAAGCAGGAAAGTTAGAAAGAAATGGTGAGAATATCATGGACAGAACATGTCATCAATCAGGAAGTTTTAAGGAAAATAGGAAATACAAAGAAACAGATATTACAATTAGAAAGAGAAAATTGAAATTTATGGGACACATAAGGAGGAAAGACAAAAAGAATTGATGAGAATACCATGGACATAATATGTGATCAATAACGAACTTTTAAGGAAAATGGCAACTACAAAGAAACAGATACTTACAATTAGAAAGGGAAAACTGAAATTTATGGGACAAATAATGAGTAAAGATAAAAAGAAATGATGAGAAACCATGGACAGAACATGTGATCAATTAGGAAGTTTTAAGGCAAATAGGCAATACAAAGAAACAGATACTTACAATTAGAAAGAGAAAACTAAAAATTCTGCGGCCCATTATCTGGGACGATACCTAGAAATAGTGAATATACAATCCCTAGGACATGCGTGCAATAAGGAAATTGCAAAGGAAATAGTAATTACAAGGAAACTGATTTTGTCATCAGCTTGAGAAAACTTAAATTTTGGGGAGACGTAATGTGGAGAGATACTTAGAAATGCAGAGAATGCCTATGGACAAATGTATTTTAAAACAATCAGTTTGATATTACTCATATATTTGTTATATGATCAACCTTGATTCGTTTAGGTCTTCAAAACAACATACTGTTTGATAGAACAATAGCCTGGCAATGAAAGCCTGATATTTGAACTATCTCAACAGTTAGCATTTAACCGAAGCTAATGCATAATTTTACTAAAACTTTTTGTATTGTCTTTATCTCGTATCTTAGTTTATTTTTTTATTCTCTAATCACTTCCTTTATGAAGATGGCATTGATAACTACGTAGACCAATTCTTGTACAGAAGGGTCGATTCCAGTGACTGCATGGTAATGTTGATGGTGGAGCAGGTCGATTTTGTCGCGTCTTTCTCTGTTAGTGTTCGACTTCTTCTATTTTCTCTGGTGGCTTCGAAGTTTTTTTTATTCCGATAGTGATGTCGTTCTACAACATCAGTTCATATGTTTCAAACGATTTAGGCTCAAGTCCAGTGTCCCACAGTGTTGCTTTGAGCTCGTCCTTGTATCTTCGAAAAAAAAAAAATGAAACATTGATGTCTTACAAGAAGACACGGCATGTCGAGAATCAAGTTACAAAATATAAATTACCGGCCATAATTAATAGGGAACCCCGTTTTTTTTTTAAAGAAATGATGTATTTCATACTATTTTTAGTATTTATTGCCAAATGAAAATAGAATGGTTCTTTTATTATACTTACTTTGCAAAATTTTACAAGGCAAGGAAGCAAAGATGAACGCGTCCGAATCACTCTAAATTTTCTTCAGTCTTTCATTGATGAAACTGCAATATAGGTAATTATTAAATGTTTATAAATTCATTTGATGCACATGTTATTGTGCAATATTAACAAAAGAACCATTCTGTTTTCATTTACAATTATTCACTTGGCAATAAATACTAAAAAATAGTATGAAATGCATTTTTTTTTTAAACATTGAGGTTGCCTAATAATTATGGTCGGTAGAGTACATCAGTCAATAGGTCTTGATGTGGATGTAATCAAGAAACACATATTATATATGTTATTTCTTGTTAATTGTTATTTTTAGTGGTACACGTATTTGTGGGGGTTATCCATGTTTTTGTTTTTGCTTTTTCTGTGAAATTAATAACAATCTGTTTAAAATTGAGAAAAATCTACTAAAAAAAAGTATGCCTCTCACAGCGAAACCACTTTGGAGGTTGAAGTTTACCGCAGTTTTGGTCACAGAGAACAGTTCGAGAGAACAAGGTTTCAGTTACCTATTTAAGGAAATTACGTTTCTCGTTAGGACTTCTACGAACTTATATCTTCTAGATATTTTATGACTTTTTACGCTCGAAACGTAAACAACATTAATTTGGACATTGTTTCTTATTATTAGTTTGCATTCAAAATGTTTTTTTCTTTTTCAATCGTTTCAACAACATTGATAAAAATGTGAAATACTTTTTGTAATCATTTCTCCCCAGGCAAGGCGAGACCACCACTTTAGCGCAGGGGACTTCAGTGAAAGAAAAAATGGGTAGAGAAAATGTCTAAGAAAGGATTAAAGAAGGATGGGAGGGATTCAAAGAGAAAGAAGCTGACAATTGACTTTGCATTAAATTTTTGGAAATTGTATCTATCAGGGAAGAAAGAAAACGGAAAAGAGTTTCACAGGCGGGAAGTATGAGAAAAGGAACTAATCGAGAAGAAGTAGTGCTTGCATTTAGCTATTTCAATGGTAAAATGGTGGGACCTAGATGCCAATCTAGTCATTTAGTCAGTTAAGTGCCGTACGTGATACACGCTTTGGGCGTTCATGTCTCGAAAGAGATATAACTGACTGAGAAGAAGATTATCCCGCAGTAGTTTGCCATTGCTTTCTGTGGTAGACTGGTTGCCAATCAAGGCTATAGAACCAAATCTGTCCTATTATTTAACCCATAACTGGAGGGAAGGGACAGATTTATAGCTTTCCCAAGCTTGTGCGTAAGTGAATGCAAGTAATTCAACTGGAATTCGAACTCGGTTCCCCGATCTGTCATTCCAAGTCGATATCCACTGCACCACAACATCTAGTAGAACGCTTAAATTCATGTGGTCAGGGAACCAGGTAAAAAAAAATCGTCAGAGCAGTTGCTAATAAAAAAACATTGTAGAAAAGACACATGGACGCCACATCATGTTAGTGAGAAAGTAACTGACGTCGTGATGCAAATTCAGGGTCGATTACATTACAGATTTTCTTTGGATTTTCTCACCCGACCAGATATGGCAACAGTATTCAATGCAAAGGCGAATGATAGATTTGTAAATGTGCAAGTTGGATTCTCACGAGAAAAACTTTCCGTTCCGACACAGTCTGTCAACCTTCCTAGCAGGAGATACAGTCATAGTTTTGATGTAGTCGTTTTGAAATTTCTTCTCCTTAATTCAGTCTTATTGTTTCTATATTTTCTAAACAAAGTGAACGGTGGTCTAAAACTTCAAGTAGTGTTATGTTTTTTATTATTACTGGGAAGACAAATCACTGAAATAAAATAACATGAAATATCTGAAGCATGACACTTAATATCATCTAAATTCGTATTAAGTATAACAGTCTCTATACGTAGACGTATACAAATAGTATAACTGTTTATTCCTGGTAGTAGTATAGTTATTAATCTCTTATTAGTAGAGTTAGTAGTAGAATTAGTCGTCTATAATGAATCCTTTTACATTCAGGAACGTATTGAAAAGTTTTTGTCCTACTTACTGGTGAGTGAACATCTGGAGAAACAACTGAGTTAAAATTAGCCATAACTTCTATATACCGTGTCCGATCATATTTTATTCAATGCAAAGGCGAATGATAGATTTGTAAATGTGCAAGTTGGATTCTCACGAGAAAAACTTTCCTTTCCGACACAGTCTGTCAACCTTCCTAGCAGGAGATACAGTCATAGTTTTGATGTAGTCGTTTTGAAATTTCTTAGCAAAATTTGTCCTATTGGCAAATCTCACACCCCACGTTCTGCTATCTACTCGCACAAGGCTCGCTGACATCTCCTGTCAGTTTTATCTTCAATATGCTCTGTGATTGTCATATTCTCTAAGCTTCTTTCTCATTGTGCGTACGAGACATATTAGATATGATTTCTGCTTTTAAGTATACGTGCTCTTTGTTATTCTGTTTTTCCTGTGACTGTTTTCGTTTCCTACGCTCTCCGTCAACGGCATTCACAACATTCTTCGGTATAACCATATTTCTATTGCTTATATCCATATTATTATTACCTATAACCATATTTACATTGCCTATAACCATATTTACATTGCCTATAACCATATTTCCATTGCCTATAACCATATGTCTATTGTCAGAACCATATTGCTATTGCCTATAACCATATTTCTATTGCCTATAACCATGTCTATTGTCAGAACCATATTGCTATTGCCTATAACCATATTTCTATCGTCTATAACAATATTCTTATTGCCTATAACCATATTTCTATTGCCAGAACCATATTTCTATTGTCTATAACCATATTTCTATTGCTTATAACCATAATTTTATTGCCTATAGCCATGTTTCTATTGTCTATAACTATATTCCTATTGTCTATAACTATATTCCTATTGCTTATAACCATATTTCTATTGCCAGAACCATATTCTATTGTCTATAGCCATATTTCTATTGCCTATAATCATGTTTCTATTGCCTATGACCATATTTCTATTGCCTATAACCATTTGACTATTGCCTATAACCATATTTCTCTTGTCTAGAACTATATTTCTATTGCCAATAACCATATTTCTATTGTCTATAACCATATTTCTATTGTCTATAAACATATTTCTATTGCCTATAACCATGTTTCTGTTGCCTATAACCATATTTCTATTGTCTATAAACATATTTCTATTGTCTATGACCATATTTCTATTGCCAGAACCATATTTCTATTGTCTAGAACCATATTTCTATTGCCAGAACCATATGTCTATTGCCTATAACCATATTTCTATTGCTTATAACCATATTTCTATTGCCTATTACCATATTTCTATTGCCTATAACCATATGTCTATTGCCTATAACCATATTTCTCTTGTCTATAACTATATTTCTATTGCCTATAACCATATTTCTATTGCCTATGACCATATTTCTATTGCTTATAACCATATTTCTATTGTCTATAATCATATTTCTATTGACTATAACCATATTTCTATTGCATATAACCATATTTCTATTGCATATAACCATATTTCTATTGCATATAACCATATTTCTATTGCCTATAACCATGTTTCTATTGCTTATAACCTTATAACCATAATTCTATAACCATATTTCTATTCTCTTCTTCATTTACGTTGAAATTGTCTAGCCTTTAATTTAATGTAGAACGATTGATATGATATAGCAATTCAGCTGTCTTTTCTTTATTGCTAACAAATTATTCCTATTTTTTAGCTTTTAGAGTCCACTTTTTGCTATCCAAATTCGGATTTGGGTATCGTATTTACCGTCGTCTGTTAAAATACTTCCCATATAACTTCTATACTTGCTTGGTGCTGATATCTTCATTCCGCAGTTCATGTGTATGGTTGTTGACTAATAGAAGTTTCTTTTTGGAAGCATTAAAGTTTGCGAGTCATTTCTTACCTCAGTCCCCCACAGATTGGAGATGAGCAGCGAGGTTTATCTTTGTCTGCCTTGACAGATTTCTGACTGAGGCTGAAGTAGATGCTAGTGTCGTGAACATAAATGTCTACCTGTGATTTGGTCACATCATGGATATCGTTGATGAAGATCAGAAAGAGCGTCAGACCTAGAATAGAGTCCTGGGGAAAGATCTGGAGGCATGTCCGTTCAAGATGACCTTCATTATAGGATTTGATAGAAACAATTGGATCAAACCAAGCAAGCGTTCAATGATATAATAGTCTTGTAGCTTGCGCAGAAGGCCAGTGTTCCATACCCTATCAAATACTTTGGCGATATCCAAGAAAACACCTCGAGCCATACTGTCTGTGCGACAATAGTTTATTGGCGCTGAGATGTTGAGCTATTTCAGCATTGATGGAAGCCTCGAATAATTTGCTGAAAATTTGTAGAAGGCTGATAGCGCTATAATAAAAGGCCCGTGGGTTCTCATGAGTTCTTAAATACAAAACAACAGAAGAGGACTTGCAGTAGGCAGGGAAACAGGAAGCAGAGAGGCAGTAATTATAGAGTTTAGAAGGAGGACAGTGGTACATTTCTTCAAATCAATGACCGAAATTCCGTCGCCTCCGCTCGTTTTATGGAGGTCAAGTTTTAAAATTATTAGACCAGAGAGGGAGTTATGTAAATATCACTTAGTCGAGCTTGAGTTATAGTTGAGAAGTCTGGTGCGGATACTTCAAACGAGTCAAATGTGGAGTTGGTGAGAATCTGCAAGCAAAGCACTCGGCCTTGTCCGCTATGGCTGTGAAGACCAAAATTTATTGATTAAAGGAGGGATGGAGGATTTTCTGTGTCCAGCATACATTTGTAAAGTCGCCAGTAGTCTTTGGTGCCGAACGTGTACTGCTTCATTTTCTCGGCAAACGACAGCTTGTCGTCATTCAAGATCCTCTTACACTCACGAGTAAAAGCAGTTAGGTACCTATTATGATCCGACGCGTGGCTCCTATATAGTCGGAAGAAGTGATTCCTGTAAGCAATTGCTGCTGAGCAGGCAGGAGAGAACCAGGCGGATGAATGAGGTTTAGGACAGAACTTCCTGACCGGAATGAAAACATCGATGCCAGCTTTCACCCATCAGGAGACTTCAGGGGCGCAGTCTTCACAGTGGCGGACTAGGTCTAAAAATACTGGCTACTAGGCAGAAAAAGAAAACCAAACCAACAATTACAATATTATCATTTCATTTACATAACAAATAAATAAAATTTTCTAAAAATACATATGGAAAAAGGGTACAATTATATTTTTTTTATGGAAACAATGTGTATTTCTACGAATTTTTAGTGCATATATATTGTACTTATTACTGGCAGGAGATACTAAATGTAAATGCAGAATATTAAAACATAATTTATTTTTAATTTTTAATTTTAAGTAAATGGTTGATATTTTATATGTATTTCTTAGTAATAACAGTGTACATTTACTGTACATATTAATAGACAATAGATACGAAAAATAATAACAGAATTTTATAACTTATAACTGAATTTTTTTGTATCTTTATTCATTTTAAGTGACTGGTAATATTTTAAAATATTTTATTGCACAGTTGACTTATTAACAGGTGCTTCAAAAATACAATAAAGAATTCCATGCAGTCCACACAGTTAGGAGCAACTGTTTGCGTTCATTAGATGATTGCTTAGATGATAAAAACATAGACGATTACAAATATTCCTCAGCAAGTTCATTAACCTTTTCTTTATGATATTTATTTTTGAAAAATGTCCACTCACATTGCAACTTGCGTAAGGGATAGTCTTCAGATGAGTTTATAAACCTTCCTAAAATACTTCTGCATCCAATTCACCTAACAATAATTTTTCAATGGATAAAAACATGGATGATTCCAAATTGTTCTCAGTAAGTTCCTTAACTTTTTATGATTTTTATCTTTGAAAAAGTCCTCTCACATTGCCACTTGAGTAACCGATAGTCTTCAGATAAGTTTATAAATCTGCCTAAAAATGCTTCTGCATCCAATTCATCTAACAATTCCTTTTCAATGGATAACAACATGGATGATTCCAAATTCTCCTCAGATAGCAAATTTTGTCTTGTCTTTATGATCTTTAGATTTGAAAAATGTTTTCTCACATTGCCACTTGAGTAACTGATAGTCTTTTGATGAGTTTATAAACCTGCCAAAAATGTTTCTGCATCCAATCCACCTAACAATTCCTTTTCAATGGATAAAAACATGGATGATTCTAAATTCTCCTCAGATAGCAAATTTTTTAACCTTGAATTTATAATCTTTAGTTTTGAAAATGTCTTCTCAAATTAGCACTTGAGTAAGTGAAATTATTCAGATGAGTTTATAAATCTGCCTAAAAATGCTTCTACACCCAATTCATCTAACAATTCCTTTTCAATGGATAACAACATGGATGATTCCAAATGTTCCTCAGAGAGAAAATTTTGTCTTGTCTTTATGATCTTTAGATTTGAAAAATTCCCTCTCACATTGCAACTTGAGTAAGGGATAGTCTTCAGATGAGTTTATAAACCTTCCTAAAATGCTTCTACACCCAATTCATCTAACAATTCTTTCATTTATTCACAATAGAATTTGTCTTTTACATAAACGAGATTTTAAAATTTGGTGAATCAGTAACCTTTTCCCTTTCAACTACCACTGTTAACCCGGTGGTCAAGCTACATGCCTCCCACAACCAAAATTACTAGTAAGATTTCTCTAGCTTGACCCTATAGTA
>JBBBDQ010002204.1:995000-1037500 GCA_037127315.1 Ascarosepion bandense | reverse complement strand
ACAAAGTTATTAACTTTGTATTATTGAAGAGATTCTTCTCCTTCGTTCTCTTATTCAAATCCACTTTTATTATTAGTCTGACATTATTTTATTATTATTACTTTTATTGATAAACGTATATTATTATCATTATTATAAATGAAATACACTATTATTATTACTCAGACGTGTTATTTTTTTTATTAGTATTGATTACTATACATTCTTCTTATTGTTGTTGTTACTGCTTTTCTGACAAATATCTTATGTTATTATTTTTATTATTATTATCATTGTTATTATCGTCATCATCATCATCATGATCATCATTATAGATTTCATGTTGGCGTGAGAGAGAAAGTGATAGTTGCAATGAAAAAAAGAGAGAAGATAGTTATGGCAATAATAAAAAAATAAAATAAAACGTGTAAAAGACATCAGCGATGAAGATGACGACAAGGTTTGACAATAAAAATAAATAACGATAATTTCAATGATGATATGATAGTTTAATAATGGATGTCATTTATCAAAATGTATCATCAGTGAACACATTGCCGAACAACGATGACGAGGATGATGATGATGATGATGATGGTGGTGGTAAAGATGATAGCGAAAATAATGATGATAATGATAATGACGAGGATAATGAAGATGATGATCATAATGATGATCATGATGATAATGATGATGATAAAAATGAAGGGTAAACAGAATCACAAATTGATGAAAAAAAAAAAAAATGACAAAAATTGATACAAAACGGACGATATAATTTTATTTTCTTTCCCCACCCCCTTTTTATTTTAATCAATGATAGTGAGCATTTTTGTAGGGTCGGGTAAGTAAACATGTATGGACCATTAGAATAAACTAAAGTGTAGAATTTTAGTTAACCATAATGACGTAATGACGAATAAAAGTGTATGCAGTTAAACAAATTTTTTGTTTGCTTTTGTGTTTAAAAGTAATATAACAGTTTAAAACGTTTTTTAACTTTCACAATGTTCACAATGTTCATACAGATTCATCATAGTTGCAATTTCATGATATTACAAATTATAATATAAAACCCAAAAATATATTTAATATATTTTATATATATATATATATATATGTATATGTATATATATATATATATGCAAATGATAAAAATATAAACAATACTCCTAATAATAGCTGAACATGTCAACGCCAGAAACAGTCTTTATTATTATCATCATCCTCGTCGTCATCATTTTGCATTTCGTGTTTAACTTTAAAAAAAAATATTCATCTATTTTTTATTTGTACTTGTCTTTTTGCGTGTTCAGTAGCCACATTATCATTTTTATCAGTATTATTAATATTATCATTATTATCAATTCACTTATTTTAGTCAAATATTATTATCGTCATCATAAAATCAAAACAAATCATGTTACTCAGTTATTTTGAAGAAATCTTACCGGATATTTAAACTAAATTTATTTAGACCTAAATAAAAATTATTACATAAAATAATATGAAAACTCAGTAATAATAATAATAATAATCATAATCATAATAATAATTATAATAATAATAATAATAATTGTAATTATATTCTAAGAATATCAACTGGAGCAAAACGAAAAATAAAATTGAGATTCTTAATCAATTACACAAACTTGCATTCAGATTCATCATCATTCATTCTCACAAACTATATCTATTATTAGGTTTTTAAAATTTTCTCTCAAATCGTCAAAAATACTTTATTAATGGAATGTATATTGAATTTTTTAAATTTATTTATTTAATTTTTTTTGTTTTTGCTTGGGATGGGGACTTTCATAAAATTTTGAAAAAATGTGAATTCCCATACACGAATTCACTTGTGGCAGGTAATTAAAAATTTTGCGACATACCTTTTCAGAAAAAGGAAAAAATTTATTTTTTCATTTTGTCTAATAAATATTGAACAAAGAAACGACGCCTCCTATGATTTTCTTTTTATAACCGTGCGTGTTATCTAGCGAAACAAGAATTCGCTACAATTGTGTAATAGTCTTATATAATTCAAAAAACGAATTTGAAATCAATAAATTTAATACGCATGCAATGCCACAGTTTTTTTTTTTTTGTTTTTTGTTATTGTTTTTGGTTTTTGGTTTTTTGAAGAAAAAAAGATTTGTTTAATCCCTTCGGGAGATACGTAAGTTATTACAATATGGCACTCATTTGGTTCAGATATAGTTGGGTTTTTGTCCGATATATTTGGGATATATAACGGAGCCTAACTAACAGAACCGTCACACTCTCTGCTCAAAATATTCCACCTGCAAGTGCACTGGCTTTGTCGGGATTTCCTGTCGGGCAGAAGTCTGAACCAGAATTAATGAGAATAGTGGAGTAAGGCCCCGGCAGTGGGGGTGCGTTTGGAAGCGACACAGGGATTTTCCCAGTTTCTACCGGGCACGGCCCGTTCCACTTGGAATTCGGTTCTGCAGTTTGCACTTTGACTGGAATGAGAAGAAAAAAAATAAAGAAACGATTATTTTCATATAACACAAGAAGCATACAAATAGCTATTGATCATTGATTGACTATTCCGGATCATTTCTGCTAATTCATTCCCAAATAAAAAGAACTTATATTTACTAAAATTCACACCAAATTCTCTCAGATTGAGGTCCTTCCATTGCACTCCGGTAGAGTTGACCTTAATGTGGACAATTTGCGTGGGCTTTTAATGTTTAGAGCCAAAATAGTTGTTTTTTCAGTAGTTTGTTGATAGAAGATAATTTGGAAAAGAGTTTTTTTTTTTATCGTAAAGTGCTCATTATAGGGCCCGAGATGGAGCGTTGATAGTTTTAGTGCAAATAATTTTTTACTTTAATTGAGCAGGTTCATGCCGACTTCGAAGTTTTGTGAAGGCACCGTTATGTTCCTTCACTCATCGATGCTGGGTTTCAGTTAAAGTGACAAATTAATTGCGCTATATATATATATGTGTGTGTATTACATGCCTAAAAAAAGGATCTTAGACTTCTAGAAACATTAAGCAACAACAACAATACTACCGATAGCTCAATAGTTAGAAACAAATCTAAGTATTTCTCAAATAAGAATAATAATTAAAAGAAAATTAACATATTCTTTGAGAAACTCAAGTGTTTTTTATAAGTGTGGGGTCTACGTACGCACTCAAATTGATAAACAAAGCAAAAAACAGATTTAATTTTTTGTATTTTTTTGTAAATTGTAAAATATTCTTTGTAAGCATTTTGAATATAATCTGCATTCAAGAAATGTGAATAACTCCCTGATTTTTTTTGAGTTTTTATTCTGTAGGATGACGTTGTTGCAAGGCATATTAAACAAATTTTGATCTCAAACTTGCAATTTCAAATGATTGCCAAATATTTAATAAAAACAAACAAACTTTCTAAATTTATAACTTCTTGAAGTGATTTATAATATGCGACAAGTAACTTTACATAATTTTTGGTGAATTAACAAAAATGATCCGAATATTTCTAAGCCGTGTTTTATGATGAATATTATTTTTATGATGAATTACATTTCTTTTGATTATTTTGGCTTGCTTTATTTGTTTAATGGTATATCATTTTCTTATGGGTCATTTAATGCCGAAATTTTTTTTTTTTTTTTTGCGAGCCTTGGCTGATTTTTTTCTAAAAAATGTATTGCTGGTAATTTATTTTTAATGTATTGTTATATTTTCATGTTTTGACCCCAGTTTAATTTGCCCATAGTTGATACCCTAACA
Source organism: Ascarosepion bandense (assembly GCA_037127315.1). Lineage (NCBI taxonomy): Eukaryota > Metazoa > Mollusca > Cephalopoda > Sepiida > Sepiidae > Ascarosepion > Ascarosepion bandense. Next base: position 1,033,764 of record JBBBDQ010002204.1, on the reverse strand, counting down.
GATGCTACCACCCTGGGTCAAGGTGGATTTGAGGACAACGGTAATTAAAAGGTGATTTCGCACTCATCAAAACTTCCTGATCAGAGGCCTTGGTGCCGGATGTAGCTTACTGACATACCAAGGATAGTTTAATTAATAATATGATCAAAGTTAGTAATAAATGGCAGATTTGTTTGTAAATAGACAAAATGAAGACAGAAGAATAAACAAGTAAATTATTGGTTCTCAATCATTTTTTTCCCTGCCCGACTTTCATGTCAAAATGATATTCCTCAATTCCATGATTATTTAGTTCCAATGATACATATTATAGATAGAAAGATCAATATTTCACCAGTTTTAATCTGCCAATCAGTGTTTCCAGATACTCTACTGAATCACTAAAATTCTTTTGGTGGGGGAAATTCCTATTGATTATGAATCACTGACATAAAGAGTATGAGAGAAAAGAATTAAGCGAATGTAGAAGGAAAAAAAGGGTGAAAGAGACAAAAAGAATGAACGAGAAAGCGGATAATAAAAATAAGGAAAGAGAAAGAGAGATTCTTCATTCTTGCCAATCTAGGTATTTGATTAATTTCTTTTCGTCTGAGGCCAGATTGTGGTAGCAACAAATGGGTATTTAAATCAGTAAGCACAATGATAACAAGTATATATTCCATTAATATATCTGTACATATATATACATATATCATGACTCACCGATAGCATTTTTATGCTCAACGCAATCTTCAGATAATAAGTATAGATTGGCCAGTACATAGTTTAAATTTTAACAAAAAATCTTGTTACCGCAGCATTTTTGGGCAGTCGTACATTATAGAAGGATTACAATTATTTAATATATATATATATATATATATATATATCCAAGTATGGGTGGAATAATATTTTATTTTGTAGTGATATTATAACATATCAATGTTATAATTTATTAATAAATATTATTATTATTATTATTATTATATATATATATATATATATATATATATATATATATATGATAATCTTTAGATAATGTTTAGAGCCAAAATAGTTGTTTTTTCAGTAGTTTGTTGATAGAAGATAATTTGGAAAAGAGTTTTTTTTTTTTATCGTAAAGTGCTCATTATAGGGCCCGAGATGGAGCGTTGATAGTTTTAGTGCAAAGAATTTTTACTTTAATTGACCAGGTTCATGCCGACTTCGAAGTTTTGTGAAGGCACCGTTATGTTCCTTCACTCATCGATGCTGGGTTTCAGTTAAAGTGACAAATTAATTGCACTATATATATATATATATATATATATATATATATATATATATATATATATTGCAGACCTCAAAAAAGGATCTTAGACTTCTAGAAACATTAATAACAACAAAAATACTACCGATAGCTCAATAGTTAGAAACAAATCTAAGTATTTCTCAAATAAGAATAATAATTAAAAGAAAAAACATATTCTTTGAGAAACTCTGGGACGCAGACTATCGAAACAATCACAACCCCCATAACAATCTCAAACAGAAACAAAAACTAACATTAGAAAACATCCGTGAGAAGAATTACACAATAATAAAGGAAACAGACAAGGGCAGTGTTGTAGTCTTTATGGATAAAACTAGCTACAAAATAAATATTCCAGAAGACGAAAATAACTGCAAATTAATCAACATTGAAAACATAGCATCAACAATAAAAAAGCCCTGCCTTACACACAGCAGAATACTAACAAAAAAAGAAAGAGATTTTCTTACAGACTTTGTTTCAAAAACCAGCAATTTTTACGGGCTTTCAAAGATACATAAATAAAACAAAATTAAAGCAGCTATCAAGAATATAAAATCTGAATATATTCAAACCCGAAAGTGATCTTAATTTCAGACCCTTTGTAGCAGGGTCAGCCTGTCCAACAAGCAGACTGAGCAACCTAATATATAAAATATTACAACCATACACCACAAAAATAAAAAGCTACATCAGAAACAGTATACATTTCGTAAGCTTCATACCACAAAAAATAAACTGAGGTACACTCATAGTAACATTTGACGTGAACTGCCTATACAACAACATACCCCATGAACTAGATAAACAGGCCATTACATTTTGGATTGAAAATCACCCAGAAAGACTTCCAACACGCTCCAGAAAAGAATTTATTACACAGAGTATAGAACTAATTTTAGGCAACACTTAATTCCAATTTAACAACCAAAATTATATTCAAACAACAGACACTGCAGTAGGGACAATAACAGCACCGACATATACAACATTCACTCTAGGATATCTAGAAGAAATCCTTTACAACAAAAAAGGACATAAATATGGGAAAAACATAAAAACTGAATTCACTAAATCATGAAAGATATATCTAGATCATTGTCTTATCGTTTGGAGATCAACATGGGGAGGTAAACTACACAATCTACTTCAAAACATGCACCCCAAAATTAAGTTTACACTAGAATATAGCTATAATGAATTGCCCTTCTTAGACATACTCATAAAAACAAAAACAATTACATTATCACAGACGTTTACCATAAACCTACAGACACCCAACAATGCCTCCATTTCAGGAGTTACCACTCTAAAAGTTGTCTAAAATCCATCCCCTACTCCCTAGCAATACAAATCTGCACAATAGTACCCGACGAAACTCTTCCTAAAATACGCCTAGAGGAACTACGAAAATCAATACAAATAACAGGATACCCCACTCCACTAATAAACAAGGGTTTCCAATTGGAAAAAAAAAAAAAATCATTAGAATCTTTCCGTAATAAAAAACAAACAAAAAAGAAAAACATGAAAAAGAAGAAAGCATTGACGCATACGTCTCCACATACAAGAAAAGCAATCCAGAATTATTTACAAAGATAAAAAGACACACCGAATTAATCAAGAAAAATTATAAAATGAAGGAAATCTTAAAAACACTAAAATAATTAACGCTAACCCCCAAATTAAAAAAAAAATACTAACCTCATCAAAATTCGAGCAACACAACACGGAGGGAGGGGGGTAAAAATGCAACAACAAGAAAAGATGTTTTGTATGCAACATAATAGAAGAAAACCGCTTCAAGTTGGAAAACGCCATCTACATTCGAAATCAAACATATCTGAGCTGCAACTGTAAACACGTAGTTTATGCGCTAAAATACGATGAATGCACAAAAATATACGTGGGTGGGGGCTGCATAAAAGTGTACCTCTGTAGAGAAGTAATATTAAACTAGCGAATAACAGGAAATTGTACGTTTCCCAACATTTGCACGAATGTCGTGGAGGTAAATTCAGAGTGATGTTTATCTACCAAAATTCAGGTTATGACACGCTCACGATGCAGGAAGAAATATTTATAAAAAATACAAGCCTTCCCTCAGCAAAACAACATGAAAAACTTAAACACCACAGATACAGACACATTAAATTCAAACGCGTTAAAAATAAATCGTGAACTATTGCAAAAAATAGTATTCCAAAAACATAAAAAAAGAACTAGATGACCTGTAGAGTAGAATTGAATCAAAATCGCTGAAAACAATTTTGAAGTATAAAGGCAAAATCAAATTTCGCAAGTCAGTTAAAAAAAAAATCTGTCCAACGAAAGGTGACTGACTTCCAAAACGGAAGAGAATTAACGAGCGTTTGTGAAAAAAACAAAAAAACAAAAAACAACCAAACAAACAAACAAACAAACACGCACGCATATGACCTTTTTGACCTGCTCACGGACCACTTATCTATATATCAATGATATTTCGGCCATCAGAAAAACAAACTTTGGGTACTTAATATATTCTACGAAAAGCAAATAATATTAATAATAATAACAACAATAAATTTACACTTAAAGCGTTCACGGATTTTCGCATTTTTTCTCTTTCTCAAATATATATGTTCCATTTGTAAACGAGAAAATATTAAAACGTTCTACAATATATTGAATTGAACACTTTTTAATACAAATCTTATTATAATTTTATTACGACCAGAAACTAAGTAATTACTTAATAATATATATATATAAACGATTTTTGATTATTACAATGGGTAATACATATTTCACCGCGTTTTGATGTTATTATGCTATTATGGCGGCTCGTCAGATTTTTGGAAATGACGAGTTGCGATAATAACAACAAAACACTGTGAAATATGTATTAACCATTGTAATAATCAAAAAACTTTTAAAATTATATTACTCTGTTAAATTGTATAAATGAATTTAACATTGAGTTCTCTTGAGTTCGTCTCTATTGGAATTTACCTGGATTACATACTAAGTGTACTATGTTATGTTATATATATATATATATATATATATATATATATATATATATATATATATATATATATATAAAGTATTGAATAGTTTATATTTACATTAATTGTTAATCGGTATGAATGAAATACAATCGGAAACTTATGTTATTGAGATCTAAGTAAAACACCTGTTTGACTTAAAATATTATCATTCAAATTATTACGTTTATTTGCATTTAATCACCGACACCAAATAAAGAAAACCGCATAACTATCTCAGATATCAAGTAATGTTTTGAATTATGATATTTAATAAACTTAGCTTAGTCTATCAAAACAGCGAATTAGGGCGAAATGGGATTTAGGATAATTGCATTGTGATAACTTTTCATGTGAAGAGAAACTTCCCACCTTGAAAACGAAGTTCAAAATATTGAATACCGATGACAGGCTTGGAAGTACTGCTTCATTATCTCAGCAAACAAACTTATAAATAGTAAATAGAGAAACTAAGAGAAGCGAATAGAATTTACCGGATATATATATATATATATATATATATATATATATATATATATATATACGTAATTACATTCTTAGTAAGTACATATATATATATACGTACTTACATTATTAGTAAGTACACACACACACACACACACACACACACACATATATATATATATATATATATATATATATATCGAAAGCTTAGGACGAACTTAAAAAATTATCCAAATGTTGGAGAATTTTTGTCTTTATTTTCACCTGAAATTGAAGCCAAAATACGATGTTTAGAACAGCTCATGATTAAACATAATAAGCATTCATTGTCTCTTATATTAACAGTATGTGTTTAGAAAAAAAAAATTTTGGAGCGTAAGTACGAACAAGGGTGCCAAACTTTGTCTTTGCCAGAGGAAGGCGAACTGTCATGAGACGATCGTTTATTCACTCCAACAATGCCAAACCCTGACATGGTAAAAGACAGGTTCTACGAGGATCTGAAGTAAACTATTGCAGCAGTGCTCCTGTCAGATAAGCTAATCATCCTTGGGTCTTCAATGCTCGTGTTGGAAGAGACCACACATCATGAGAAGGAGTGATAGGGTTGCATGGTGTAGGTGAATGCAACAGTGATGGCCTCCGTTTACTGGAGGCATGTAATGCTCATGAGTTACTTGTCACAAACACGGTCTTTCGTCTACCCAAAAGTAACAAGACCCAGATCTTCAAACTCCATAGTTACCTAATTCTCATTTTTGATTGAACTATCTTGATAGACCTAAAGTATTTTCTCTAACTACCACTCCCTAATTTTCTAAATAACTATGAATTCATCTTATATTTTCAAAATAAATCATTTTCACTATTTATTTTAACATATCACCTGAAAAGTAATATTGTTTTGAAACATTAAAATTTTTGTGTAGTGATACAATTCATCTTATAAACCATTGTCATAAATTGTTACCATTTTATATTTTTAATTTCGCGCATGCGCGTTGTTTGTTCTTGATTTTGTTGACTGCTCTTCATAGTAGGGCAGGGTTAGATACCATTTGCGAGAAAAAGGGTACCATGGCTCAGTTCACCCCGCCAGAAATTTGGAAATTGCATGCTGTTCTGCTTGGTGTTCGCACCGGAAGCTTCAATACAAACATAGCAGGGTGTGTCGGTATTAATCTGGTGACATTATAAAACATTTTAAAAGAGTTGGATGAGTCTAACAGTGATAATGAAGATACGACATTTCGGAAAATTCACTGTAATCGCTCTGATAAGAAAAAAACTACGAATTTGTTGGTGAATTCCAGGCCATGATTGACAGTAATCCCTTCAAGTCACTCAGGTTCATAGCCAGAGATACAGATTTTTTTTTTTTTTTTTATCAGGCGAGTACTGCATGAAGTTCGTATTCCAGCTGAATTCATTGCATTCACTTACGCATAAATACCCTTGTGAAATGTATTAGTTCGTCTCTTTCCTCCAGTTATGGGTTAAATAACAGAACAGGTTGGGTTCTATAACCTTGGCTGGCAACCATTCTACTTTAAATTATGTAAATGACAGGAAAGGCGACCATTTTTTTAAATTTCAGTTTATTTAGCAATCTTCTCTCTCATCTCCAACATGACTTTCTGTTTGTTAATTGTCTTTTGTGACGTTATGTACCTCTTTCACCTCGATATGCGATCAGATCTAGTTCTCTCGTTATGGGGGGAAAAAATACCTTTTTTTTGTGTGTGTATCTATACTCCCCACACCAATATCAGTAGCCAAATTTTATCCCTTTTTACCTTATCTATCGTACGATACAAATCGCCTGACGAAATCAAATAAGTCGAAACTATGGCAGCATTATCGACTGATCTCCTTACTTAAATATCTAAAGGGTTTACATGTTAAAGCTCCATTTTTAATACGACTGTTTACTGGTCTAATATAATAATATATTACCTATAACTGGTTAGTGTATATATATATATATATATATATATATATATATATATATATATATATATATATAAGAGAGCGCATATTTTTCTCTAATAAGATTTCTCGAATATTCAGGCCGGTAGATGAAAATAAGTATACTGTTTAATAAATAAACGGAGCGTCTACTCAATTACATACTCAATCTACCCAGTTAAATACTCAATCTACTCAGTTAAATAGAAAAATGCACACAAAAAACATGTAATCAGTTTAGATTTGATCATGTTATCTGGGTAAAAAAAATCATGTGGTCGTTTTAATTTGATGCCTTAGGACATCAATACAACTTAACAGAATATCACGAAAAGGTAAGATGCCTATTGTTTCCTATTAATATACTAAAGGTTACAAAATAATTAATAATCACAGGTGTTCAATTTGCAAATATTAAAATGGATCTACAAGATCTGTTTGTTTAATATTTAAAATAAATTTTCCATTTTGAATATTTGTTGCACAACCAGATCAGAATTGTAAATGTTTCAATAATATCCCCAGTCATTATCACTTCAATCGAGAAAGCTATTTGTCTGAGGAATCAGACAAATAGAATCTGACAAATCAGAATCTGACAAATCAGAATCTGGATAATAAATTTTTCCTTAGTCTTTAAATTATTATTTCTTTATTCTTTTTTTCTCAACAACTACATTCTTTGATTCAGTTTGTCCAATTTTTTTTCATATCGAAGAAGTTAAATAAAACAAACGTAAGAATCCACTCAATCATTGATCAGTCAGTCATTTAAGTGCCATACGTGAAACACGCTTGGGCGATCATGTCTCGAAAGAGACATGACTGACTGGGCAGAAGATTATCCCGCAGTAGGTTGCCATAACTTTCTGCAGTAGACTGGTTGCCGACCAAGGCTATAGAACCCATAACTGGAAGAAAGAGACGGATTAATACCTTTCCCAAGGGTATTTGCGCGTAAGTGAATACAATGGATTCAACTGAAATTCGAACTCGGCTCCCAGGTTTCTCGTTGCGACCCGATATCCACTGTACCACAACACACATCCCAATCATTGATACATACATAAATATACGGTCACGTAGTTAAGCACGTTCTGAACACAGACTCACACACGCACCTACACGAATATACATTAACACGTATTCTTTCTATTCTTCGACCTCTACCTTTCCCCGTATTGATGTAAACTCCCTTTGCGGAATGGTGTCTCTCTCTTCTAACACTTGCTCTGTCTGTCTGTCTGTCTGTCTGTCTGTCTGTCTGTCTGTTCATATATCCATCTGATCGTCTGTCTGTCTGTCTGTCTGTCAGTGTGTCCAACTCAGTTTTTTACCCTCCCCCTCTCTCTTTCTCTCCATTTTCTGTGTGCCGATAAAGAAACCAGGCGAATCTTAATGGCGTAAAGGGCGGGCGAAAAAAGTAATTAGACTAAATTATGAACAGCTGGTAGCGGTTGTCAGGGGTCTCAGTAAAGGTAGGAGAAAGGAACTGATATTAGTGTGTACGGGGCGGATCGCTGTGGTAGTGGAAGATGGATTGGGAGTTTCAAGCTGATGTGCAGAGGGGTGAAGATAGAAGTGATGTAGAGAAGAAGAAAAAGGGTGTCGGCCGCACGGACAGATGGAAGGGTGGTACAAGGTGATAGAAACGGGGTAAAGATGCAGAGATGTGATGGCAGGGTGGGTGGGTTGGGAAGTAGCAAGGCATTGAAAGATCTTAGGGATCCTGTGTTTTAGTAAGCAGGGGTTAATATAGACACCCTTACGGAGATTTAGGAAATGGTAGGGATGGGAAGAGGTAAGAAAGAATGATGGGTGTCAAAACGTGGATTAGGAGGGTACTGTGGGTGGGATGGTAAAACGAGTGTGTGACAAGAAGAATCATTCAGGGACCGGGAGAATGAAAACAGAAAAGGCCGATGGAGTATAGTGTGTGGGGGTGAGTATCGGGGAGAGAGAGAGAAAGGAAGGGAGAGAGAGAGAGAGAGAGAGAGAGAGAGAGGGAGGGAAAGAAAGAGAGAGAGTGCAGGAGAAAGAATGAGGGAGAGGAAAAAAGATGAGGTGTGAGTGTGTGTTTGGGGGGGGGAGTAAAGTGAGTGAGATTTCTGAGGTGCGAAAGAAGGATGTAAAAGGAGAATTGGAAGTTTAATTGTTTCAAAGATAGGCGTTCCGTGCCGTTCCAGTATCAAGGATCTTTCCACTGTCGCAAAACAAAAAACAAATCAAAAAAAAAAAAATGTAGAAAAAAAAATCGTAAGATAATGATAATTTATGTAGCAATAATGATGATAAAAGTTTTACAGCGACCCCAGTAATGATTTTCGCACCAACCGAAATAAAATAAATACCAAATATGAATATATAAAAAATAAAAATATTACAAAAAAAAAAAAAAATCACGACACTTTCGTAGCTACTCACATGAATAAATGAAGATTTTTACATCCAACCCTAGGGAGACATATAGAATACTAGTTTGGCAAAGGTATAGTTAACAATTCTTGGATTCTTCAAGTGTTGAAGGTCGTATCCTCCTCACAAATAAAAAGCAGAGGAATATTCCTCTTGTTGGTAAAATAGTTTATGAATATTTTAATGGCCAAAATATCTGCGATAGTGGTTAGAACGCGAGATTTCAAAGCTACTGAGATGGCTTAGTACTAATGGCTAACACATCCATCTATCATAGTCTGTTCATTATCTATGCGTTTCTTAATATCTATCTATCTATCTCAGTATGTTCATATTTATTTATCTATCTATCTATCTATCTATCTATCTATCTATCTATCTATCTATCTGCGTTGTACTGTTAATTAATTTCTCGTATAAAAATCAAAGGAAAAATGTCAATTATAATATATTGTTTGTAGGAGACTAGACTTTCAAGCCATTGTTAGTGAATTAATTTTTCATTGGTTAAGACCAAGATATATCTTGCATTATAGAATGTCGCTTACTAATTTCATGAATGTTATACGGATTAAAGAAAAAAACGTGAGTTAATATGATAGCAACTTAATTTATTTATTTCAATTAAAATCTAGAAAAAACATTGAAAAGTGTATTTGTGTGTCTTTGTGCACGTGTGTATGAATAGTTCCTACCTTTCTATGTTCTATGAGTGGCGCTACACAATCAGCTGGTACACCGTTTGAAAGTTTTTTTTATATGGAAATGGCTAATATTACCATTATCATTGTCACGAGGATAAAATTTCCTATTAATTGTCCTTGAGAACAATTGTCAACCATAATCATCATAAAGATTGGTCAGACAGTTCTGTTCCTGTGCCCCCATCAGTCCATCCACGTCAATTTCTGTCTGTCACCTTTTTGTACACACAGGGGCACACAATCACATGTGTGTATGTGTGTGTGTGCGTGTATTTAAATATATATATATATATATATATATATATATATATATATATATATATGTGTGTGTTTGTGTGGGTGTGTGGGTGTGTGTATATGAATGGCAGGTCACTCGTATCCAAGGGTGCCTGTCTACAAGGTCCGTTAGCTAATCCCCGTCGCTGACGCTTTCTCAGGTACATTTGTCCAACAATCACAGAGCCCACACGTGGTTTATACGGCAACTATGCTAAGCGGACCTTAGTTACAGTTTCTGGCTGAGAGCGCGTTATCTAACGTGAACAATAGTCTGAACAAGGTTAGGACGCTCAAACCCTTTTTCGTTTTTGCCTTGAAAAAGTCCACATTGGATGAAACGCGTTATATACTATTATAGTTTTCCTATTGTCTTTTATATATATATAAATTGGAGTAGATAGACTAAACTATCACCCGGTTCACACTCTACCCACATCTGTTGAACAGGTGAAGAGACTCATCCCATGTTCCCTGTATAGGATGTGGTTTCCGGCTTTCTCTTTTCAATCTTTTCACTCTTACGTAGCCCCCTGCACATCAGTGGCATTACCGCCTTGCTCTGAGTGACATGTTTAAAATATATATATGTATGTATGTATGTGTGTGTGTGTGTGTGTGTGTGTGTGTGTGTGTGTGTGTGTGTGTGTGTGTGTGTGTGTGTAACTAAAATTTCTCACTTAGTTGCTTGATGTTATATTCAGGTTTTCGACTCCAGAGTTTCGTAGGTGAATTTTTTTAAAATAAATTTTCAGTTTACTTTTCAAAAGTTAAATGTACTTGTATGTGTTCCAGTTTGTATTTTAATCCATTTATCAAATATAAGTTTATAAATAATGTATACTACTGGATCCCCGAGTGGACTCTGGTAGAATAAATTAGTCCTCAGCACAAAATTGCCTAGTTTTTTTTTTTTTAAATTTTTTTTTTTAATGCCATATTCCATCAGGGTGTATTGCATCATTACTCTCTATTTGTTATCTGTGAAATAGCGTTCCTTCTGATATATAGATAATAAGAAGGGTCCCTAACCTTCTCAGCATAGATATATTTTATTTATATCGAAATTTTGCACACGTATATATATATACATATATATTTATATAATTATAAAAATGCGGTTTTATGACGTCACACCGAGTAAAATGACAACAAAACCATGTAGTCAAATGCAAATCCGGAAATAACATATTACATTGTATTTGACTACAAGGTTTTGTTGTCATTTCGAGCTATCCCGCGGTGTGACGTCATAAAACCGCATCGCAAATTTAAGAACTGCGTTTATTATTTTTGGTAACTATTGCCGTTGCCAAGTGGAGTTTTATGCCAACACAAAATAAAATCGTCGGTGATGGTGGATGTTATAATATTTCAGTTTAAACAACCTCTCTGAAGATGGCTCATGTGAGCCGAAAGCTTAGAAGAAAACCAATAAATAATTATCCAAATGTTGGAGAATTTTTGTCTTTATTTTCAACTGAAATTAAAGCAAAAATACGACGTTTAGAACGGCTCATGATTAAACATAATAGACATTCATTGTCTCTTATATTTAACAGCATATGTTTAGAAAATTACTTGTTGCCTCGATACACTATATATATATATATATATATATATATAAAAATCATCTGTATACAGGCCTGTTTCGCTGTATCATAGCTCATCAGTGCAGCTAGATTCAATGCCTGCCTCAAGCCAGAACTGAAACCTCATTTATATTTTCATATAAAAGTTGAATAATATATATGTGTGTGTGTGTGTGCGTGTGTGTGTGTGTGTGTGTATATGTGTGTGTGTTAGAAATGTTAATTAACTACTACAAAATCGTACATTTTGTTTTGACATTGAAAAACTCATTAGGTAGTTGAAAATGATGGTTACTATCATTTTCAACTACCTGTTGAATTTTTCTAAAGAAAATGAACAATTTTATAGTAGCTATCTATATGTTCTAATGTAAAAGTTGAATAATAAATATTTATTGCCCTATTTTTTTTCATTGAGCCATGTATTAAATTAATGTTTTGAATGTTTGAATTTTATTCTTTGTTCTTTTACATTTATATATATATATATATATATATATATATATATACAAATGTATATATATATTGTAGGAATATAGATTGTAGGGAAGAGGACATATATAGAAGAAATTATGTACATGTTCTAAAACATAATTTATAATATATATATATATATATATATATATATATATATTAATGTTTATTTAGAGATTGAACTGATTTAGTCAGTTAAGTGCCATACGTGATACACGCTTTAGGCGATCGAAAAAGACATGAGTGATTGGGCAGAAGATTATCCTGCAGTAGGTTACCATTGCTTTCTTTTGTTCAAAAGCTTTCTAATGCAGTTTGTTCTTATGCCCTTCATGGCTTGGGATAAAAATTAACCCCTTCTCATTTTGTATGAGAAATACCGAATGTCTCCATGCACTCAGTCAGTCAGTTAAGTGCCATACGTGATACACGCTTTGGGCGATCATGTCTCGAAAGAGACATGACTGATTGGGCAGAAGATTAATTAAATAGTCGGTTGCAATTACTTTCTGCAGTAGACTGGTTGCCGACCAATGCTATAGAACCTGATGTGTTCTATTATTTAACCCATAACTGGAGGAAAAAGATTACTCAGTCGTATTAGCAACGAAATCTTGAGAGTTATTGCACCACGCCGAAATCACCGAATTTCGTTTATATAATTCTTTTCTTATTCAGTAACATTCAACCTTACTTTCATTCCCTTCCTTTTTTTGCTTCTTCCTGACATATACCTCAATCCTCTTTCATAGAGTATTTTGTTTCTTTTTCTTTTCTCTTTCTCTCTCCTCGCTTTCCTCCCTCTCTCACTCTCTCTCTCTCTCTCTCTCTCTCTCTCTCTTTCATTTGAGAGTGGATGCATATGGTATATAGGTTAATACTTATTTTAACCAAGATAATATTATCTAACCCTGACCACCCATAAACCCGTTGGTTTTTTTAAAAGCAGTTCATAATACAAAAAGATGACGTAGCAATAATATCAATTTATTATTGATTACACATTTTAATTTCTATTTAAACACTGTAAAAGATTTATTGTTCCACCGGGCTTCGTAATTAACACATTACGTGAAAATATTTAGTAATAGCGTAAAGCAGGTGTATACCTTTTCAAAATAATAAGTATATTTTTATTATATATACTTTTCTTCTTCGCATTTAATTTTAAATGCGTAATGACAGCAAACTAACATACATCTATTTATTTAACATCAAATCATCTAACGTATATTACATTATATGTTGTGTTATGCATATTTAAATTATTTAATAATGTTTTATAATATATTATGAAAGCTTATTATTTTTCACACGCATAATAGTCGGATTATAATATACAAATGTTTGTTTACATACACGGCTCTACCTGAAGAACCATTTGTCTAACTTTAATGAAAGATGTGCATTGTGGTGCAGTGGATATCGGTTCGGAACGAGAAATTGAGGAGCCGTGTTCAAGTTCCAACTAAATTCTTTGCATTCACTTACGCACAAATACCCTTAGATAAAGGTATTAATCCATCTCTTCCCTTCAGTTATGGATTAAATAGCAGGACAGATTGAGTTCTATATCCTTGGCTTGCAACCAGTCTACTGCAGGAAGTAATAGAAACTTACTGCGGTATAATCTTTTGCCTAGTTAGGCATGTCTCTTTCGACAAATGATCGCACAAGCGTGTATCACGTATGGACTGACTGACTAGATTGGCATCTAGGTCCCACTTTTAGCGTTGAAATAGTTAAATATAACCGTCACTTCTTCTCCAACAGTTTCTTTTCTCGCACTTCCTGCCATTTACTTACTTTTCTGATGGCTATAATCACCAATAATTTAAAGGCAATGTCAATTGTCATCTATCTTCTTGAAACCCGTTCGTCTTTTATTCTTTCCTCAATACCAATTGTACCCAGTCTTTTCTCTTCCCTGATAGCTACAATCTACAAATATTTAAATGCAACAACAATTGCTATCTTCTATTTTCGTGAATCCCGTTCATCTTTTATCCTTTCCTCAATACCCATTGTACCCAGTCTCACTGTATCACCTTGCGTAATAGTGGCTATCCCGCCTTGCTTGGGGTGAAATGTTTTAAAAAAACTATATAAGATTAGAATGTTAGTATTATATATATTAAGAAGAATAAAAAATTTATTAATATTTTTAAAATCAATTTAGATTGTAATGATATCTTCACAGAAATGAAAATTGTATTAAACATCTTAAAAAATCAATTTACATTGTAATGGTATTTTCACAGCAATGAAAGTTGTATTAAATATCTTAAAAATCGATTTACGAAATACAGTTATAACTTTTGGAATAATTGTGAATATTTTTCGTATTTTTTTTAATCAGCATTCAATTATTAGTCATATATATTGCTTTCGTTATTCATTAGTTTTAATTAATATTTTATTAAGATTTTATTGTATTCGCTGTAGATACTCATGTTTTGAAGACGGAAATAATGAAATATAAGAACAATAATAGAAATCCTGTTATTTTAAGGTTAGAATTATTGACATATTGGAAAATTAGTAAATCTGTGATAAAAACTGGCATAATTATTAAATTAATAATTAAATAGGAAAAAGTTAAAATTACAAAAAATTAACTGGAAATAGCGTATAACTATATAAAACATAGCAATGATAATAATATTAAATTCTAAAATTAGTCCAAAATAATTGTTTTGAAAACAATGAGCCAAACTGATGATTCAGTAGTAATTTTGATGAATAAAGAGATAAGGTTCAGAAACACGAACTATGATAGAAATATTGCGTCGTGATTTAAACGAAAACAATTTCTCAAAGTGAGTGAAGAAAAATATTTAAACTAAGAAATAAATAAAATGAAAATGTTTTTCATTAAATTTTAAAATAAATCAAGAAAACAATAATTGATTTTAATCTATTTCTAATGGCAGAGGGATACGATTTTCTTTTTGTATTCTCTTAAAATATTAACGACAAAATTGCCAAATTCTGTTATATAATAGCAGGTATATTTTGAAAATATATCGAAACAAACTGTAAATAGCAAGCAAAGATAATAAAACGAAAAACTATTTTTTAATGTATTTATTCGATAGATTCTTCAGGGTAAAGCTATTTTTAATCCTGCTCATACGTCACTATTTAGATCTTCTCATAATTCTTATAATTATATATATATATATATATATATATATATATATATATATATATATATATATTGTATCGAGGCAGCAGATAATTTTCTAAACATATAATGTTGGAGAATTTTTGTCTTTATTTCCACTTGAAATTAAAGCCAAAATACGATATATATATATATTGTGGATACCCACGTTTGAGTAGACGTCCGTTTTTTAGCAGACTAAAAAACAAAAACAAAATCAGAAAACAAAAAACGCTGTCTATGAAAGACGGGTTTCCACGCTTCATTTTCTTTAAATCGATATTATTTGTATCTACTGACTGCCCATTCGGTAGTTCTATTTGAGACTGATAAGTATAAGCACCCCAATAAACCTCCACCCCTACCCCCAAAATTGCTGTCTGTGATACATGAGGAATAAATTAACACTTGAAATATCTATCTATCTATCTATCTATCTATCTATCTATCTATCTATCTATCTATCTATCTATCTATCTATCTATCTATCTATCTCAGTGTGCTCATATCTATCTGTTTAAATTTGTTCATATCTATCTATTTAGCTATCTCTCTCTCCCTCCCTCTCTCTCTCTCTCTCTCTCTATATATATATATATATATATATATATATATATATATATATGAATAAAGACAAATCAAATCATTTCACAGATATATTCCAATTTTTTTACATATACAGAGTGTGATGGGTAAATTGTCGCCATTTTAAATTTAGCATTTGTGCGTTGCTTATAGTTTGATCTTTGTTTTTGATTGTTTTTCGATTGCACAGTACAGTAGGGTCAGTTGGACATCGTCTATAAGAATCATGACGCTGATAACTCCACCGGAAATTTGGAAAAAAGATGGAGGCCTACAGTTTCTGGAGAAGGTAGTACTGCCCTGGCTCAAGAGGGTGGCTTCTGGAAGACCCCATGTCTGGTTACAGGACTTTTCCCCATGCCACCCATGCAGGAGAACACAGTTCTGACTGCTAGCTAATTTCTGTGACCACATCAATCCTTATATATGGCCACCTAACTCTCCATAACACCAAAAATGAACAGAAGGCAAGGATTATGGGAGCAATTTGGAACTTAAACATGGAAACCGTATAGAAGAGTTCAAAAGCCTCCGCGGTTGTCTGGAGGCCATGATTGAAGCCAATAACGATTTTACCGAATAAATTTATTTTATTATTTCAATATATTTTTGTGCAATTTTGGTAATTGCATTGTACGTTAACAGTGACAACTCATTTTAACAGATATATTTACCAAAATTACAAAAATTTATCTTGCAAAACTAAAGTGTAAATTTATTCAATAAAATGGCCATTGGTCACAACCTCCAGACGACATCGGAATCTCCTACAACTCTTCTGGATGGCCTCCTTGTTAAAGATGGTGAATGTTGACATAACCATTACCTTCAGTTCATCTTTTTTGCTACAAGAATTTTATTTGGTTTCTTTCAGCTACGGTCGACACATAAAAATCAAGTGGTGGGGGGGTGCAGTGTGTGGGGTCAGGTGGTCAAATGTAAGGTGTTACGTGATCGCAGGAATTGTCTGAAAGCCATGACTGAATCTTTTTTTTCTCAATTGGAGTAGATAGACTAAACTATCGCCCGGTTTACACTTCACCCACGTCTACTGAAGAGGTGAAGAGGCTCACCCCTTGTTCCTTGTTTAGGATATGGTTTCCGGCTTTCTCTTTTCCAATCTTTTCACTGTTTTCTTTTTTTTCTCAATTGGAGTAGATAGACTAACTATCGCCAAGTTCACACTCCACCCACGTCTATTGAACAGGTGAAGAGGCGCATCCCTTGTTCCTTGTTTAGGATGTGGTTTCCATCTTTCTCTTTTCCAATGTTTTCACTGCTTTCTTTTGTGTTTTTTTTCAATTGGAGTAGATAGACTAAACTATCGCCCGGTTCACACTCCACCCACGTCTATTGAACAGGTGAAGAGGCTCACCCCTTGTTCCTTGTTTAGGATATGGTTTCCGGCTTTCTCTTTTCCAATCTTTTCACTGTTTTCTTTTTTTTCTCAATTGGAGTAGATAGACTAAACTATCGCCCGGTTCACACTCCACCCACGTCTATTGAACAGGTGAAGAGGCTCATCCCTTGTTCCTTGTTTAGGATGTGGTCTCCGGCTTTCTCTTTTCCAATCTTTTTTATTCTTACGTAGCCCCCTGCGCTTCAGTGGTGTTACCGCCTTGCTCGGGGTGATATGATTAATATATATATATATATATATATATATATATATATATGTGTGTGTGTGTGTGTGTGTGTGTGTGTGTGTGTGTGTGTGTGTGTGTGTGTCCTAAATTATGGGCAACCACTTTTTGTTTTTAGCATATATGAAATAAATACAAATTGAATGAGCTTAACTTCTGTTTGCGCAATTAGGATGAAAGTTGATTTCTGCGCAGGTGTCAACAAATTGAAATCATCTGTATAACCTGTCTTGAAATTCTAAGTTTCAAATTAATAGCCACGTTGTGAGTTAGACATTTTAAAATGCGCTGTTATACAGATTTTGAGAAATAAAAAACATCAGTAATAAATTCGGATCTTGGAAAAGCTAAAGCGACTATATATATTGCAAAAGTTTTCTGCAGGTATTATAAAGTTTGTTCAAGATCTGAATTACTTGAAAAATGCATGAAAAAAAAAAAAAACGAATGTATTAAGGAACAGTTAATAAAAGCTAATTTTCTTTTCACTAATGCTGTTCTCTCCTCGATGAATTAAAGGTGGCTACCAACGAAAACCAAACTCATATGTAGAGATTGCAACAAGGCGGAGGTTTGTGTGATGTATTTTGTTTGGGATTAAAGGTACTAAAGCGATGGATTCATGCTGAATTTCAGATGGCGTGAAGAAACAGCTCCAACATGCACTTATTTTTAAGGGTATACGTGAAAACATAAGGAGAGACAAAAGGAAAGGATGGCGGATCTGAAGGAAACTACCACCACCTTTAAATCTTTTTGTTTTTCATTTATTTTTTTTTTACTTTTTTCAGTGCAATCTTATCGATTACACCCTAAACTTTCCGATTGACAAAAAAATTTGGAAAAATTTCACTATTTAATCAATTTTAGTGGGAGCTCAGTTTTTCATACAACCTTACAGTAAATGGATCCTGTGCAATTAACTTTTTTGCTTGCGCATATTCAACAACTGAATCCTTTGCGAAATTTTTGAATAAAGCCATTCTTGGAGTTTCCGAGGAAGATGCCATCGTAAGAACTGAAGAAAACTTGAAAAAGACAAAAACAAGAGCCATAACTCATAAAAAAAAAAATTTATATATAAATTAAAACAAAGCAACCCCAACACGATTGGTTCTAAAATGGAGGATCGATTTACTATAACGTTGTATGAGAAACTGAATCCCCATCACCAAATTGTTTAAATATTAAAATTTTTCCAAATTTTTTTAATAATCGGGAACCTTATATAATACCTGCGCTGAAAAAAGTAAAAAAAAAAATGGAAAACAACAAATTTAAAGGTGGTGGTAGTCTCCTTCAGGTCCGCCAAAAGGATTTTAAAAATGAGTCATATGCACACGATACTCCATCATCGGAGAAAGTTAAAATATCTCCATATAATGAGTTTTAAATGAACTTATTTAAGGGTTTCAACTTCTTCGGTGGAAGTTAATAACCTTTTGAAGAAAGAAGTATTCTTTCAGTCAGTTAAATGGCATAAGTAATACACGCTTGGGCAATCGTGTTTCGAAAGAAACATGACTGGCTGGGCAGAATATTTTCTTGCAGTAGATTGCCATTATTTTCTGTAGTAGACTGGTTACCGACCAAGGCTATAGAAAACAATCTGTCTTGCTGTTCTGTTATTTAACCCATAGCTGAAGAGAGAAGAGAAGAATTCATACCTTTCCCGGGGGGTATTTGCAAGTAAGTGAATGCAACGAATTTAACCTGGATTGGAACTCGGTTATCCGGTTTTTCGTTCCGAACCGATATTCACTGCACCACCCACATAGTTCAATATATGTGTTTTAAAAGAGGAGCTACTCTATGAATTTATTCATGTTGTTCTTTTTAAGTATATTTGACTAGATGATCGACACGTCTCACTCTCACTCTCTCTCACTCTCTCCTATACACGCTCTTTTGTTTTATCTCTCATTTTCTTTTTCTTTTCTTCTATCTTTTAAACTCTATATTCTTCTCTCTCTTTCACACACTCTATGTCTCTCTCTCTGTTTCACCCACACCATGTCTCTCTCTTCCTCTCCCTCTCCCTCTCACTTGCACACACATTCTCTTTCTTTCGTTTTATCTCCCATTTTCTTTCTCTCGCCCTCTCTCTATCCAACTTTCTGCAGTAGACTGGTTGCCAGCCAAGGTTATAGAACCTAATCATTCCTGCTATTTAACTCATAGCTAGAGGAATAAGAGACGGATTAATACCTTTCCCAATAGTATTTGCGCTTAAGTGAATGCAACGAATTCAATTTTCAATTTTTCTCTCCGAGCCTATATCCACTGCACTATAATACACATCCTTAAGTATTCCTTAGCAGGCGGTAATTGAGCCTCAAAGATGAATTTTGGAAATATTTCCTGGATGCTGCATTGTCTATTTTATATGAAAAAAATATAAAATATAGGTGATAAACTTGATAAATGAATGACTTAAAATTACTTTCAGAACATAGATCGGACATTATTTTTTGTAAGTCTCATGTCAATACAATTGACACCGTATTTGCATTTGCAGACTTTGTTTTTGTATTTGTTTTACAATTATAGTTTTAATTTCAACATCATTTTTCACGGAGTTTTAGTAACCCGCCTCATATGAAGCCCAGAAAATTCAAAATAATTCATAAAACTTTGCCAAATCGAAAGAACGCATGCATACTACTATAATATTGGTAAAAAAAAAAAATGAAATGGTGTCGAGACACGAAATATCATCTTTTAGTTAATTTCAGGGTGCAAAATCTGAAAATAACCTTCCTTTTTCTTGGTTAGCTACGGTTTTTACCTCTTTTTTTAGGAAAAGCATTTTTTCCTTTTTTTCTCTTTTTTCCCTTTTTTTTTTCCTGGTATGTATGATATTGATCGATGGCAATATTTCTCAAAGTAAAATCGTATAAACCTCTCAATTCTTTTTTAATCCAACAAATATTGATCTGCTTATTAAAAAAAAATTTTTTTCCATAACAATCGGACCTTAAGTTTTTAAAAATAACACGATTGAATGTATCAAGACGAGCAAGTATTTTTATCAAATCATTTAACAGCAGAAATAAAACCTTCGTGAACCTAAAGACTATAGAAATTTTTTTTTTGATTGTCTGTCTTGTTCAATGTTATTTAAGTCGCTTTTGATAGCCCAGCAGTAGTCAGCCATCATTCTTTTGTGCCACCGTCTTTGGTAGCGCTATTCCATTGTTTTGATATCCTGATGGAATCGTTCACCTTGTTCATCACTCACATCACTGCAAATTTATCTAGACGGCTATGTAAAAAATGAACCTTAATACTCATGTTTGCGTATTCCTGATAAAGTGTATTGCTGATAAAGTTTATTATAAAGTTTATTTCAGGTAGTTGATATATATTGATCGGCTTACCTGAAAACTGGTGGGTTTCTGCGACCATTATCAACTAAATTTTTTTAAAAATGAGAAATTTCAGTATAGCAAAAACGGTAACTGACCCTGAAAATCTAAGGTCAATTTCGGAATCAGCGCCATTAAATTATCTTAAATACTTGTTATAATTAAATAATAAATTATATGTTATATATTAAATATTATTAAATTTATGTTATATATTAAATATTATTAAATAAGTTAGCTTAAATACGTGTTTTGACTCTTAGCACGAAAAATCGTGTTGACCAGTGTAATTTATGTGTACTTTATGAAATATCCAGTACATCTATATTGCAAATATTTAAAAAACAATTAGGAAAAATAAAAAGTGAAAACGATGGTAAATATTTTAAAAAGTAACAAAGACAAGAAGTCGTAGAGAGCTATCATCCTTTTTCCTAAAGTAGATAACAAATAAAAGAATTAGTATCGTTCCTGCAATAGTTTTATAGTCATAAATATTATTTACAAGCAGTATAGCCCGGTGTTGCTCGGGTGTAATGAAAGCTTTAAAACTAATCCCTGGTCCTGGAGCTCAGACTCTTTGGACGTTGGCACGAAAGACTAAAAAGCAATAGTTGTTTCCAGTTAAAGCGAAACCGTTGACTGAAAGAAAAATAAATGGATGTAAGTCAAATTTTGATTTCCTGGTACCGATATCAAATAAGTTTTTTCGTCGTAAACTGAATTTTGAAGGCTAAATAAGTCCTATGAGTAAATGGTATCATGGCTGAGACTAAGAACTACAATTATACCTACTTAGAGCCAAACCCAAAGCAAAAACTAAAATAAAAGGGGTGAAAAAATACAAACATACTGGCAGATAAACAGACACACACAAAAACATCTTGCCTTATATATATATATATGTATGTATTGTTGATTTTCTGCACTATTGTAAGAACTGCAACCTTGAAACATCTGAATATCGTTTCTTATGTCTTTGTCTATGAGTGCATCAAATTTGATTAAAATCGGACCACTCCTTCTAAAACCCGATTTTTTCGATTATCTATTTTCGATATTTATCGGGGGTACCTCGACACAAACCTAGCTAAGAACACTCGCAGGTGCTTATAGTACAACTGTGTAAATTTTCAAGAAAATCGGTTTAGCTGTTTCGGAGTCTATAGGTAACGGACACACACACACACACACACACACACACACACACACACACACACACACACAGAGAGTTCCATTTATAAATAAGTTTAGATATTGACAGAAAATAAACAATTTAATTAAAGTAATTTTATTTGATTTACACAACAAATGCTTTTAACAAGAAAAAATACTTGTTACAAAATAAATTTAACATTTAGTATAATAACTTTTTGCTTTGATCACAGCCTTCATTCTATCAGGCATTGACATCACAAGCTTCTTCAATGTACCCAACGGTATCTCCTGCCAAGCAGCTTGTATTTGTTCCCAAAGTGTGTCTTGCAAAGTAACATTAGATTTACCAATTCGAGAGGGGGAATAAGAAAAAAAATACAGTCATATCCAAGGATAATAGAATAATGAGTAGTTTCAAAATAACTTGTTTAATAGAAAGTAGGAAGAATTAAATGTAACTTCTTTTTAATACATTTCTTTTACACCTAGTTTTAAATAATCAATATTTATTAGAAGTTTTATTGCCATTTTACCCTGCATTTGAATTTCAGTAAGGTTTTTAGGAAAATCACCCATGTCTTAATACTTTTACACACTACCGTTAGTGTGCAAAAGTATTAGGACAAGGTGATTTTAGACTTTATTTTGACGCCTCACAAAAGATAAAATAGTCCCTGTCCTAATACTTTTGCACAGTACTATATATATATATATATATATATATATATATATATTAGAACATTTTTTAGATATTCTACAATTTCATGGTTAATACGTATTTTCTGGATTATTTTGAATATTAACTGTTGTATTATTTGTGTCGGAAGAGCAGGTTTAGTATTACCCATGAAATTGTAGAATATTTAAATTTTTTTCTAATATATATATATATATATATATATATATATATATATATGAAAATAGTTATAGATGGAAAGTGAGAGAGCGGAAGAAGGAAAAAGAAATGAATAAAGTGATGATAGATATATATAGAGATAGATGGATTTACTTTTATTTAAATTAAACAAATCGTATCAGCAAGATAAAACCACTCATGAAGTTATGAATAGATTTTTCCTTTTTGCCCTGGGTGATAGCAGCTGTTAATGTCCCAGCTAGGGGTAAATAGTAGCCATCCTAACGAAAAATGTAAAATATAAAATACATTTGTATAGAAAAAATTCCAGTAATAGATTTTAATAGTTAAAAATATATTCGCAGCAATAGCATTTAATAGTAAAAATATTTCCAGCAATAGAATTTTATAGTAAATATATTATCAGCAATAGAATTTAATAGTAAAAATATTTCCAGCAATAGAATTTAATAGTAAAAATATTTCAAGCAATAGAATTTAGTAGTAAAAATATTTCCAGCATTAAAATTTAATAGTAAAAATATTTCCAGCAATAGAATTTAATAGTAAAAATATTTCCAGCAATAGAATTTAGTAGTAAAAATATTTCCAGTAATAAAATTTAATAGTAAAAATATTTCCACCAATAGAATTTTATAGTAAATATATTATCAGCAATAGAATTTAATAGTGAAAAATAATTTCCAGTAATAAAATTTAATAGTAAAAATATTTCCAGCAATAGAATTTAATAGTAAAAATATTTCCAGCAATAGAATTTAATAGTGAAAAATAATTTCCAGTAATAAAATTTAATAGTAAAAATATTTCCAGCAATAGAATTTAATAGTAAAAATATTTCAAGCAATAGAATTTAGTAGTAAAAATATTTCCAGCATTAAAATTTAATAGTAAAAATATTTCCAGCAATAGAATTTAATAGTAAAAATATTTCCAGCAATAGAATTTAGTAGTAAAAATATTTCCAGTAATAAAATTTAATAGTAAAAATATTTCCAGCAATAAAATTTAATATTAAAAATATTTCCAGCAATAGAATTTAATAGTAAAAATGTTTCCAGCAATAGAATTTAATAGTAACAATCAGAATTTCCAGCAATAGATGTTAAAAAATAGAATTACCCGCAATAGATTTAATATTAAGATAAAAAAAATCATGCAATAGTAAAAAAAATAAAAAAAAAAATATAAATAAATTACCAAAGCTCCTAAAAAATAAAGTTTCAGCATTAAATGACCCATATAGGATTGATGTGTCATTAAACAAACCAACCGAACCAAACTTTTTATTTAACTGTAATTTTGAATCATTTAATTATTTTTATTTTTTTCATGTATTAACCTCGTGATGATATTTCGTTATGAAATATTTATGCAATACAGTTCTGGACGCACGCATATACGAGTTCACGCATAACTGCACAAAATGTTTCACCTTTTGATTTAGTATAAATATAGTATATATTGTTAAAGTATATTTATTTGTATTCTTGCGCGTATATTTTTCTAAAATACGTTTTTGACATTGTATATGAAGTCTATGTGTGTAGTATAAGTACATACGTTTACAGATATGCGATTTGATAGACACACACACATACATATATGTGCGTGCTTTGTGTGTATACCCATACTTCAAATAAATAAATAAAAATATAAGCATAACATGCACATGCACATGCGACATTACACATTTTTCTGATATTCTTATGATCGCTTGATCTTATGATCGCTTAATCCATAAATACTTACCATAAAAATCCGGGAGTAATTATTAAAAATTA
Organism: Ascarosepion bandense; assembly: GCA_037127315.1. Classification (NCBI taxonomy): domain Eukaryota; kingdom Metazoa; phylum Mollusca; class Cephalopoda; order Sepiida; family Sepiidae; genus Ascarosepion; species Ascarosepion bandense. The sequence continues at coordinate 1,008,990 of JBBBDQ010002204.1, read as the reverse complement.
AAATAAACACAAGCGTTAATTATAGATTTTTGTAAGAGACTAGTATAATTAATAGGTTTTAAAAATTTCGGTGTTATTTATTGGCTTTTGCCTATTCTCCATTAGTGTCAACTGCCATAAAAATGGAAGGGTGGACAACAATATGTTCAGTCGTGAAACAGATAGTCACCATGCTGTATTATATTCTGTTTCTACTTTTCACATACGCACATTAAGGCTGTCAACTCGTTTGACATGTATGACCATCGAGGACAAGATTTATCCATAATATTAAATCTAGTGAGAAACAGCGAGCAAGTGAATTACTATACATATTAAGTTGTTGTATAAAGGGTTTAGCTTGCTTTGTAAATTATTTTTAGCTTACATGTTGACATACATACTTAAAAAGTCACACACACACACACACACACACACACACACACACACACACACACACACACACACACACACACACACGACTTACTGTCGCTTCTTATTTAGTAAACCTTGCTATACAAGAGGATGTGCGTTGTGGTACAGTGGATATCGGCTCGGGACGAGAAACCGGGTGAGCCGAGTTCGAATTCCAGCTGAATCCATTGTATTCATTTACGCGCAAATACCCTTGGGAAAGGTATTAATCCGTCTCGTTCCTTCCAGTTATGGGTTAAATAGCAGGACAGATTGGGTTCTATAGCTTTGGTCGGCAACCAGTCTACCGCAGAAAGCAATGGCAACCTACTGCGGGATAATCTTCTGCCCAGTCAGTCATGTCTCTTTCGAGACATGATCGCCCAAGCGTGTATCACGTATGGCATCTAAACTGACTGACTGCTATACAAGACTTTACTCAGATTTCTATAATATAAAAATAACAATAAATATGGTTTTATGTACACTCAGTATAAAGGAAACATTTGCATATAAACACAGACACAGACACACACACACACACACACACACACACTCAAACACACACTCTCATATATATATATATACATATATATATATATAGTCATCCTCAGACAGATCTGTTTCGTTGTATCACAGCTCATCAGTACGGTTAGAATCCGATTGCTTTTAACCCAGTATTGAAACCCAACCGCATTGGCGTCAGTCGGCGATTCTACCGCTGGGCTATGGGCGCTCGGTAGAAGAAGGCAGACTTTTTAGCGTGTATATTATCATTATATATATATATAAGACTCATTAGAAGATATGAGAAAATACAAAAGAAAATCTGCAAGATTAAGTTGTCTCTATCGTTTAATGCAGCGTGTTTAAATAATATATATGTATATATATCTATACATATATATATATATATGTGTGTGTGTGTGTGTGTGTGTGTGTGTGTGTGTGTGTGTGTGTATTAATATATATATAGTATTTACATTATACAGACTATTGTCTTTATCTTTGTTGCCATTTGTACGAGGTTTCAGCCGTTGTACGCTCCGGCTTTCTTCATGTGCTATGAATTTCGAACAGAAGGCCGTAGCGTACAACGGCCGAAACGTCGTACAAATGGCAACAATGATGAAGACAATAGTCTAAATAATGTAAATATTGTAAATACTACCTTATCTCAGAAATATAGACAAATATTAATATATATAGAGAAGAAATTGTAAGACAAAATGGAAAAAAATACTTGTGATTTCGTCTGTTAGGACTTCATTTAACTGTATTTGTTAGTCTTTTTATGACAACACATGTGCATGAACGAGAAATTCTGGTTGTTTCAACACTTTTTAAATATTTTTTAAAGTAATTTTATTCTTTTGAAATCTAGCCAAGTTCATCTAAATTCTTTTTCTTTTCATCATCTTCCATTTTAGATATCCGACGTTGTGATAACAGAAAATCTACCAAGAATTGTGAAATAAGAGCCTGGATGAAAATTTTCTGTGGCTCAGCTAGTGATTAAAGTACCTTTTAGATAATTTTGTCTCGGTGAATTATTTTCTGTTTTAATTAGAGATGCACTTTTTATGTAAAAATTGTGGTTTCATTATGTTGAACGAATGCATTTTGTGCGTTGATTTTCTTGAATTTGGTTATTTCCAAAATATTTTGCTTAAACAATCAATTTACTTTCGATATATTGATGATTCATTTAGTCCCATGATACTGACTTACCAGGTTTTGTAGATAAACTAAGCCACGTCAAACATACAACAGAATTTACATACGAAATGGAAGAAAATAATATTTTACTTTTCTTAGACATCGTGTTACACCGATATGACAGCAACCTAAAACTTAGCGTACACTGAAAATCGACTAAACTGACCTTCTATTCCTATTATAATAACAAGATTAAAATCCAGAATGATCAATATTTAGACAAATATGTTAAAAATAAATTCAGGACACTTCAATAACCTATTTCATATTTAAAGTGAAACAAAAGGCTCATAAAAATTCCAAAATAGAAAAGCTGTTTTTCTGAAAAAATTAAATCCCAACGAATCAAAAATAAATATTATTCTACTCACTAACTCTATTACAACTACAACCAAAATAAATTTATTTATATTCAATATAAAAAGTTGTCACTTTTGTTCATGCGCATCTGTAGTCAGAAGAACGTCAACAAACTCAGTCGAATGACGTCGTAACGAATGAAATGCGTTACAATTTCATCAATACTGTTCTTAATATATAAAATATATATCGTTATAGCATTTATATATATATATGTGTGTGTGTGTGTGTGTGTGTGTGTGTGTGTGTGTGTGTGTGTGTGTGTGCAATTTACTTTATTTAAAAATTATTTTCAATCTATACTCGTACTTGAGTAGATTTCTCAGGCCAGTAGATGTAAATAAATATACTGTTTAATCATATGTGTGTGTGTGTATATATATATCTATATATCTATGTTGTTATCCGCAGACAGATCTGTTTCGCCGTATCACAGCTCATCAGTACGGTTAGACTCCGATTGAAAACCGACCGAAAATGGCGTCAGTCGGCGACTCTACCCCTGGGCTATGGGCGTTCGGTGGAAGTAGGCAGACTTTTTAGCGCATATTATTATACGCGCCTATTAGCTAGTGCGCTCTAATTCATTTCACTGAATGAGCGATGCGTACATGCCAAAGTAGCTACTGTTTATCAAAGTATACTATTTTTCCAGAGGTTATATATATATATATATATATATATGTGTGTGTGTGTGTGTGTGTGTGTGTGTGTGTGTGTGTGTGTGTGTGTGTGTGTGTGTGTGTAGAAAAACAGAGTATCTATTCAAATACGAGTATTTATTAAAATAATATTTCAAGAAATAAATTAAAAATATGTCCGACTTAATCCATTTCGTAACAGATTTTGTATAATTTAGTAAAGAGAAAGTTAATATAGATAAAAAGAATGAAAATCTGAAATAATTTTTTGTTAGCAAATCAAACAATAACTGAAACTGATATTTTTTCTTAATATATGAGGGATGATTGTTTAATACTTTGACATCTTTCCTGAAAATATTAAATAACATTTTGACACATATTTCGTGTTATCAAAGCTTTCACATTTTCATTTTTTTTACTTAACAATTATATTAGGCTTTCTGTGTCAAAACTACTTTCTTCTTACGGGCCCAAACAAAAGAATATGGAGAAGTGATATCAAGCAACGATACTGCCAAAGTTAGTGGTCATCAATTTTATAATTTTTTCCCCAAATTATTTTATAACACATAAATAAGTATTGTAAAAGTGTTTCCTCTAACGGAAAAAAATCATTGGTTTCAAAAAAAAAAAAAAGTAGATTCAAGTAGGTTTTCGCCTATAGCTTCCTCACAAATTTCAAGCCTTATATAAAACAATTTGATTAAACTTTGATTAGACTATAAAATCATTCGTGGTCGAGTGGCCTAAGACGCACCAGATCAGTTAGTGGTTTCCTCTGTGTTGTTAGGGGTCGCAGGTTCAAATACTGCCGAGTGACACACATTTTCGTAACAAAATTTATCGTAAATATTCAGTCCGGTAGAAATAAATATATAAATATACTGTTTACTGTTTGATCAACAAAAGAATATCTACTCAAATACAAGTATCGATTAAAAATAATGTTCAAACAAATAAATTAGATATGTCGGTTGTTAAAACCATTTTGTTATTATATATTAGTGTTTAATTGTGATAGTATTTGGTTGTTTTTTTAGTGGTTATTACCGATAAAATGTATTTTGGCAATCAGAATTCTTTATTGTAAAGTGCTTCATATCAGAGTATAGATAAAGCATTGATAGGTACAAAGAATTTATCTCTTTAATAGAGTAGATGCCAACTTCGACGTTTCGTGAGAACATCGTTATGATACTCTCACTCGTCAGGGCTATTTGTTAGCTCTTTGTAACCGTGTTCATAGTTAATGTCATTGAGTGTTGGTTAGTTCTTTTTAATTAATTTTATTAATTAATTTAATTTCGTGCTTCCATTATTTTTTATCTTTTTTTAACAGATGGAAAAGTTTATTATGGCTGTATTATATTGCAGTATATGTAATTATATACTCAATACAGAGTAGACTAAATAATATTTATTTAGAATTTATAACATAAGTATTATTATAACATACTTATACATATATACACTACCGGCCATAAATATTTGGCCACCCCATTTTTTAAAAAAATTATGTATTTCATACTATTTTTAGTATTTATTGCCAAGTGGATAATTCTAAATGAAAAGGCAGCCAGGAAGGTTTTGCTTCGGCCAGCCAATAATAAGAAGATACTAGCATGGGGAAGAAAGCAAAAAAACTGGACGCCATGTTATTGTGCAGTATTAACAAAAGAAGCATTCTATTTTCATTTAGAATTATCCACTTGGCAATAAATACTAAAAAATAGTATGAAATACATCCTTTCCTTTTAACAAACTCTCTCTCTCTCTCTCTCTATATATATATATATATACTTGGCGGTTTGGCGGTAAATTTTCTTTCAAACATCTTTCAATTAATACGACAGGTAAGGAAGATTGAATTATTTTCCCATTTTGTTGAAAATAAATAATATAAAAATGTTCCATAATTTTTATCGTTCCAAGCGATTTCGGACCTTTGTATACCCATTTTACATTTAATATATTTATAATTTAATATAATTATAAATGTGTATTTCGGAAGCAATCTCTGTTGTATACAAGTTCATTAAAGATGTTTATGCTTTTTATATAATTTTTGTTGCATTCGTATAAGTCTTTTTCTTTTCTGAATATAAATTCCGTAAAAATTGTCCGTACGTTTTGTATGTTTAATCGTTTTATGCTATTCTTTTGGGAATTATCAAGGATGTTATTCAGTTTTTAGTTTTAACTGAATGTGTAGTTTTTTATGTATATATCTAAAGTTAAATTTTTTTTTCAAACACGGTCAGCATATTGTAACCATGTTCATAGTTGATGTTATTGAGTATTAGTTATTTCTTATTAATTATCAATGCGTCCATTAGTTTTTACATATGAAGAAGGCTATTATAGTTGCATTATATTGTATTTTATATATATATATATATATGTGTGTGTGTGTGTGTGTGTGTGTGTGTGTGTGTGTGTGTGTGTGTGTGTGTGTGTGTGTGTGTGTGTGTGAGATAAAAATATAACTTTAAGAAATGCTTTATTTATGGGTAAAATTGGTCAATCTCAGAGATAGAACGCATGTAGATATAAAATATAAAAATTGGATCACTAAGAGCCGGGAATCTTTTTCATGCTTGAACGTAGCATCATCCGCTGTGTGCTGTGTATTATTTCAACTATCTATATATGCTGGTCAATGGTACATTATGAGTAATAAGATGTATTATCGTATAATAAAGTGTATTACCCTAACGGTTAATGGGTAGGCGTAAACGGTTATATTTTAAATTTTTCTCGAAACTATTGAGTAGAAATAATTGTAAATCCAAATGTGCATATTTGTAACTATTTTATAACATTCTTTATCTTTTTTTACTCATTATTTATAAATAATTATTTAATTATTTGCTGTTGATTATTATATATACTGGTTAGTAATTTATTATAAGTAGTAAAGTCTATTATATTATCCTAATAAGTATTGGGTTGACAGTAAAGATTATAATTCAAATTATTCCAGACGCTATTAAGTAGAAATAATTGTTAATCCGAATGTGCTTATTTGTAGTTTATAATATTTTTTTTAATCATATCACCCCAAACAAGGCGATAACGCCACTGATGCGCAGGGGGCTACGTAAGGGTAAAAAGAATAGAAAAGAGAAATCGGAAACCACATCCTTAAACAGGAAACAAAGGATGAGCCTTTTCACCTGTTCAATAGACGTGGGTGGAGTGTGAACCGGGCGATAGTTTAGTCTATCTACTCCAATTGAAAAAAAATAAAGAGAGAAAAGAGTGAAAAAGACTGGAAAAGAGAAAACCGGAAACCGCATCCTAAACAGGAAACAAGGGATGAGCCTCTTCACCTGTTCAATAGATGTGGGTGGAGTGTGAACCGGGCGATAGTTTAGTTTAGTCTATCTACTCCAGTGCGTTGTGGTACAGTGGATATCGGCTCGGAACGAGAAACCGGGGAGCCGAGTTCGAATTCCAGTTGAATCCATTGTATTCACTTACGCGCAAATACCCTTGGGAAAGGTATTAATCCGTCTTTTCCTTCCAGTTATGGGTTAAATAGCAGAATAGATTGGATTCTATAGCCTTGGTCAGCAACCAGTCTACCGCAGAAAGCAATGGTCAACCTACTGTGGCATAATCTTCTGCCCAGTCAGTCATGTCTCTTTCGAGACATGATCGCCCAAGCGTGTATCACGTATGGCACTTAACTGACTGAATAATTACCTTGAAACGGTTAGTTTGTTATAAATGTTAGATAGCTAATTACAGTTATTAGCTCCTTAGATTTCTTAGTTTGTAATATTTCTTAGCTTATTAGGTATTTTATTAGTTCAGTTGGTTTGTTAGTCATAGTTAGTTAGAATTATTAGTGTGTTTGCATTAGGTCGAACCATGCTTCACATATTCTTTTTGTTGCTATTACTTATATTTGCTTGATTCTGCACCCAAAACGTTAGCACGAAGTCACAAATCATAGATGATTTGAGCTTCCTGTCATTGTTCAGACTTTTGTTGTTCAGATTGTTCAGACTTTTGTTGTTCAGATTGTTCAGACTGTTGTTGTTCAGATCAGATAAATCGTTCTTTCTCGGAAACTATAACTAAGGTCCGCTCAGCAAAGACGCACTTTACGCTATAGGTGGTCTCTGTGAGTGTTGATAAATGAAAAAGCTGTCTGAATATATGGCTGGATCAGTTTTAATATTTAATTTTTGGGGGATTTACCTTCAGGCCGCTTCCGTTTAGATTTATATATACGTGTTCTGTTTTTTCAAAGATATTTATTTAATTTCCATAAGTAAATGGACTGTTCTACTATCTTAACAGTAGGTTCGAAATAATGCTATTAGAATTTACGAAGGTCAGTTTTTAGTTTAGTTTTAGTTTCTTAGTATGAAGCTTTTTTTTAATAAAACCTAAAATCTAATTAGATTTTGTACTACCTCATCAGTAAAGGAGCTGGAATGTTTAGCTTAAAATTAGAATTAAATCATTATCGTATATTGTAGTTAAGAAAACCAAGTAAGTATTGTGTTGGGTATTTATTTTAGTAAAATAATTTTTAAGTTATATTGGAGCATAAGTTATAAATGAAACATAGTAATTAATTAATTTTAAAGAAAAATATTTTGTCTAGGTAAGATACATAGTGAGACCTTATAGTCATTATTTAAATGGGTAGACAATAATTTTTAACACCAGGTTGGTTATTTTTAAATTGTGAGTTTTAATCTACGCTGTTCTTTCACTTTCTCATAATATATATATATTTGAAGACATACATACATATATATATATATATATATATATATATATATATATATATATGTTTATTTGAAGACACGACCACCTAAGCGTGTATCACAAATACCACTTAACTGGCGGATACAATTCTAATCGAATGTAAGAGAATAAAAGTCTGTCTGAAAACCATTGTCACAGAAATATATGTGTGAAGTATTTTTTCTGTACACACACACACACACACACACACACACACACACACACACACACTCTCTCTCTCTCTCTCTCTCTTTCACTCTCTCTCTCTCTCTCTCTCTCTCTCTCTATATATATATATATATATATATATATATATATACTACTGGTCATAATTATTAGGTCACCCCAGTTTATTAAAAAAATGATGTATTTCATACTAATTTTAGTATTTCTTGCGAAGTGGATAATTTTAAATCAAAATAGAATGGTTCTTTTGTTATTATTACTTTGCGAAATGTTACAAGTCAAGGAATCAAAGATGAACTTGTCTGAATCACCCTAAATTTTCTTCATTCTTTCATTGAAGAAACTGCAATATAGGTAATTATTAAATATTTATAAATTCATTTGATGCACATGTTATTGGGCAGTATTAACAAAAAAAAAAAATTATTTTCATTTGCAATCATTCACTTGGCAATAAATAGTAAAAAATAGTATGAAACATCATTTTTTAAAACACTGGGGTGGCCTAATAAATATGAACTGGGATCACATATATATATATATATATATATATATATATATATATATATATATATATATATATGAACTGGGATCAAATATATATAAACTAGGATCAATTTCAGATCAAGTAAAGATCGGAATTCAGCAGAATGATAAAATAAAGAACAAATACGAAGCGTTTATCAATCTAACATGTTTAGCTTTTATCACGTTTATCACGTTTATCACGTCAGGGCAGTAGTAATAAAAATCAAACATGTTAGGTTGATAAACGTTTCCTACTTGTTCGTTATTCTAAGGCCACAACCGTACTGGCCACATTTGACTGATGGTATTACTTGTAATGGAGTCGCAGTCACTATGTATGTATGTATGTATGTGTATGTATGTATGTATGTATGTGTATGTATGTATGTATGTATGTATGTATGATGTATGTATCACTCTTCAAATCTTTCTATTAATTTCGTAGTGATATCCGCATGTATCTGTGAAAATATATGTATATAAGCTTATTTGATAATAAATATATCACTATATGCACGTTTAAAGATATATGAAGTGGTTGTCTAAGTGTACATAAGCAAACACGTGTACTCGAAATGCGTGTGCGTATATGCGTGCGTTTTGTTGATATTAGCAAGAATATATATGTAACACTCACACATACATACCAGAGCCGTCGTCATGACCTTTGGCCTTTTCTTTGTTGTTGTTGTTATGGTTTGGGGTGTTGTTTGGGGAACTCATGTCCCTTTTCACCCCATTGTTGTTGTTGCTTTGCTGCTGCTGTTGTTGTTGCTGTTGTTGCTGCTGCTGCTGACTTTGCTGGGATTGTTGTTGGCTCTGTTGTTGCTGCTGTTGTTGCTGTTGTTGGCTTTGTTGTTGCTGTTGTTGTTGCTGCTGCTTTGCGCGTTCCATCTTTCTAAATTTGGCCCGTCTATTTTGGAACCAAACCTGCAATTCAAAATAAATGTTTATATATTAGATATATTAATATTTTTGGGGACAAAGTGCTTGTATCTATAAAAAGAGTTGAGACAGAAATCAACCCAGCATCTTTTAATCCTTTAAGTTTATTTCTTCTTCTTCTTCTTCTTCTTCTTCTTCTTCTTCTTCTTCTTCTTCTTCTTCTTCTTCTTCTTCTTCTTCATTATTATTATTATTATTATTATTATTATTATTATTATTATTATGTCATTTTTCATCATATTTCGATTTCTGCTATGGTCGCACTAACAACTAAGTCTGCGGGAAAACCTAAGGCAGGTCGTGTTGTGTTGTTATGGCTCCATTTCATGTTTTTTCATATCTCCCATAACATCCCTAGCGTTACATAGACAAAGTTCTCCTTAGTGTGTGGGCTGTACATAACAAGACAATTTTTTGTATATCTCTTAAGCTGGGGTTTCCGGGGAATATTTCAATGTGACGTTTTGTTCCATGTTTTATCATTCCAAGTGCACCCACTATCACTGGCACGATTCTTGTTTTCAATCTCCACATTTTTTCTATTTAAATTTCCAGGTCTTTATTCCTTGGTTGCTATGTTACAATCCGCTGGACAAGCCATATCAATTAATAGACAAGTTTTTTCTTTCTGGTTTTTGACAATAATGTCCGGCCTATTTGCTTCAATTTTTCTGTGTTGATAGTGTAATCCCATAGAATTTTTTTTTTTTAATCATATCACACCAAGCAAGGTGAAAACGCCACTGATGCCTAAGAGTGAAAAGATTGGAAAAGAGAAAAGAGAAAAACCGGAAACCACAACCTAAACAGGAAACAAGGGATGAGCCTCTTCACATGTTCAATAGACGTGGGTGGAGTGTGAACCAGGCGATAGTTTAGACTATCTACTCCAATTGAAAAAAAATAAAAAAATAAAAAAAGAGTGAAACGTTTGGAGAAGAGAAAAACCGGAAACCACAACCTGAACAGGAAACAAGGGATGAGCCTCTTCATCTGTTCAATATACGTGGGTGGAGTGTGAACCGGGCGATAGTTTTGACTATCTACTCCAATTGAAAAAAAAAATAAAAAAAAAAAAGAGTGAAAAGATTGCAGAAGAGAAAAACCGGAAACCACAACCTGAACAGGAAACAAGGGATGAGCCTCTTCACCTGTTCAATAGACGTGGGTGGAGTGTGAACCGGGCGATAGCCCAGTCTATCCACTCCAATAGAAAGAAAATGATGGTGACTTGCGAAGTTTTAACTTAGTTAAAGTCCAGGCAGTGAAATTTTGGCTAGAAAAACAAAATCAACCCTTCAATTACGCATGAACACTTAAATTTAAGCAAAAGTTAAGAGAAAAAATGGCTTACATTTTAACAATATTAACAATATTTTAAGATATGATTCCATTGTTCTGCCGGTGGTTGGAGAAAATATTTTAACTTTTAGGCCCAGCGAGAAGAGATTCAAATAGACAGTGTGACCAGGTCACTAGAATACTATGAATGAAAGAAAGAAAGAAAGAAAGAAAGAAAGAAAGAAAGAAAGAGACTGACGTCGTACGGAGAAAAATTAATGACATCTTCTATTTCTGTATTATTATTATGTCAGTTTTCATCACATTTTGATTTCTGCTATGGTCGCACTACCTACCAAGTCTGCGGGAAGACCTAAGGCAGGTCGTGGCGTGTCGTTATGGCTCCATTTCATGTTTTTTCTGTCTCCCCTATCATCCCTAGCGTTGCATAGACAAAGTTCTCCTTAGTGTATGGGCTGACTTAATAAAACAATTTTTTGTATATCTGCTTAAGCTTGGGTTTCCTGGGATTTTTTCAATGTGTTGTTTTGTTCCATTTTTTATCATTCTAAGTGCACCCACTATCACTGTTATTATTATTATTATTATTTTACTACTTATTGTTGTTATTATTATTTATTTATTATTGTTATTATTCTTCATTATTACTATTGTTATTATTATTGTATTACTTATTGTCATTATTATTATTATTTTATTACTTATTGTTATTATTTTTCATTATTATTATTATCATTATTATTATTATTATTATTAGTGATGGAGAAATCAGAACGTCAACAAAATGACGCTTGGATGCAAATATACGACGCACACTATATTTTTTGGTAATTGTTCTGATAAACCTTCCTCTATGGTCAGTTAAAGTGCCATACGTGATACACACTTGGGCGATCATGTCTCGCAGTAGGTTGCCATTGCTTTCTGCGGTAGACTGGTTGCCGACCAAGGCTATAGAACCCAATCTGTCCTGTTATTTAACCCATAACTGGAAGGAATAGACGGATTAATACCTTTCCTAAGGGTATTTGCGCGTAAGTGAATACAATGGATTCAACTGGAATTCGAACTCGGCTCCCCGGTTTCTTGTTCCGAGCCGATATCCACTGTACCACAACGCACATCCCTCTATGGTACTTAGCCTTTATGAATTCAAACGCAGTGCTAAATTTGGCAGCAAGGTTTTATGTTACATTTGAAATGGCTAGATGTAACCGTAAGTTCTATGCTGACAGTTTCTCCTCTCGTACTTATTGCTTGTGTAACTCTCTTACAGCTTTCTGCTTTCCAGTAAACTTTGATATTCAAAAAACTTAAATGCAATGTCCATCGTTGTCTAAAAGCGTTTTAATTACCTTTCTTTTATTGTTCTCGCACAATAATGTTTTTTGTTTTTTCTTGTATTCTTTTACACTCAGTAACTACTCGTGTCTTTATTTCCTTGCTTGAGGTGAAATGGTTAGATAAAAATCCATCATGGTATCTAGTCTGATAAGTGTATGTTAGCCACTTGTATCACTGTCAAATGTGAGTGATATTGTGACAGGTTTTGATAAAAACAGCGCATAGCCTTACTTTGGGTTGAGTTTGATAAACATTTGTATTGAAAGTGTTCTCAAAAAGCTGGTTGTGGCTTCCAAGTCGTATTGGCTGCCACATCCTTAAAAATTACTATCGACACTTAAGCTTAAAAAATATTCCCGACTCTTGTCTATGAGCCTTCCCCATTTTTGAAAATAAAGGCACAGTGCGTCAGTTCAGTTTATAAAGAATCTAACAAAGACTTTTGGTACTGGATGAGATATTCATTGTTGTTCATTAGGTTATCTGTTAATTCACAACAAGGACCCCAGACAGACAACGCTTTCGTTAAAATATGCAAAGTGTCCAAAAGATTATATTTTTGGATGACTCTATGTTGGTGTGGTATACCCAGCTGGCCACGGAAGTCACACAGTTTTAATGGGTCAGTCAGTTAAGTGCCATACGTGAAACACGCTTGGGCGATCATGTCTCGAAAGAGACATGACTGACTGGGCAGAAGATTATCCCGCAGTAGGTTGCCATTGCTTTCTGCAGTAGACTGGTTGCCTACCAAGGCTATAGAACCCAATCTGCCCTGTTATTTAACCCATAACTGGAAGGAATAGGCGGATTAATACCTTTCCCAAGGGTATTTGCGCGTAAGTGAATGCAATGAATTCAACTGGAATTTGAACTCAGCTCTCCGATTTCTCGTTCCGAGCCTATATCCACTGCACCACAACGTACATCTTAATGGGTATTAATGGGTATTATTACTATTATTGTTTCTGGCCGCGTGTGTTTTTTTGTTTGTCGAAAAAATATCTGAAGATTCGCTGAATGGATTCGAGATGCACAAACTGGTTAGATTTTATGTTCACTCAGGTACGGGATAATGTTTCTGTGTTATTTTACCTGCTTTTTGAATACTATTTTTTGTAACTTTCCTCATTCATTTTAAATGTGCATCTTATTCTGAAAGTGGTTTAGTTCATTTTTTGTATTTTCACTCTTGACAGCTCAGTTATTCTCATTTTAATAACCTTCTATTGCTAATCGTTGAAATTATGTCGGTATTACTTTGGCGTAGGTTTGCGATCTTTGGGTGCTTTTATTATTATTATTATTATAAATTTTGTAATTAAATCTTGCACTGAGTATTATTATTAACTGGCTTGCTGCCAATAATTTTCCCCAAAATAAAATGTTTAATAAGTATAAGATGATTGCTACGCATATTGACTATTTTTGTGCCTTTGTAAAACATTATTAAATATATGGTTAGGTCTTGCCACGCATTGTGGCAGCCTTCAAGACCTAACCATATACCTAATATAAACAATGCTTCAAGAAAATAACAAAACTTTACTATTATTAAATATTCACAAATAAATAAGAGAAAAATATAAAAGCTTCATATTCTTAAAATATATTGCATGCGTACAATCATAAAGGTAATCCAAATAAATACATATATTAATTAATAAATACATATATTAAAATGCATATATTAATTAAATACATATATTAATTAATTGACGAATATCTGTAAACTATATTACGAATAAAATATATTAAATTGTATTTTTTTAATATTTTCTCGATAAATATATAACCATTCA
>JBBBDQ010002204.1:962500-990000 GCA_037127315.1 Ascarosepion bandense | reverse complement strand
AAATTTAGTCGGTTACAAGACGGCAATAAAATGAGTTCAAAACACATTGAACAGTATTATTTTACGGAAAACAAGAACAGAATACAAGAAGCCAGGGAGAAATCAAGAGCCATATATGTCAGATAAAAATATTGCAATGAAGGAACGAGAACAGCTCCCAAAATTACAACCAACAAAACATAACCTCGGAACTATAAAGCTCTACAAGGCAGCACTCAAATTCATTCTGGATGAAGAAGACACTCATATAAATCATAATGAAGCAATATATTCATCAGCAATAGTATCAGCAAAAAAAGACTGAACATCAAATTTAAAAAAAGCAGTCTTACAGCCATGAAGATTCACCTTGGAAAAGAAAAATAGAAAAAGAAATAAAACAACTTAGAAGTGAAAAATCAGTACTTGATGAACTGACAAGAGGAATAAATGTAAAAACTAGAAAAGGCAGAAGAGTCAAAAAAAAAAATACAATATTAGAAATGAAAATGAAGTCCTATCAACTAAAGAAAAAATAAAGCAAGCAATAGAACTGAAGACTCAAAGAATAAGACGCTATGAGAAAAGATCAGGATTCTACAAACAGAACAAGATCTTTCAAACCGATGCAAAGAAATTTTACAGGGAACTAGGTCAACAAAGAATTGAAGTGACAGTTCCCCCTACACACCAAAATCAATGAGGTTATACAGTTCTGGGAAAAATATAAATAAATTGCCTAACTTTTAGCTATATTGTTTAAATACATCACAAAAAACTAGCCAAACATCTTCAAAAAATGGTTGACGATCCCACTAAAATTCCTGCATGGATGACAAAAGGAATTACCTTTCTTCTATCCAAGAATAGTGACACAAATAACCCGAAAAACTACAGACCAATTACATGTCTTCTTATAACATACAGACTATTGACATCTATTTTAACAGAACAGACATATTTTTTCATGGAATGAAATGATGTACTAACGTTTGAATAAAAAGGGTGAAAATGTGGCTGTTACGGATGTAAACACCAATTACTTATTAATATGATGATCCTGGAAAACTGCTTTAATGCAATGAAAAATCTTAGTACTGTCTGGATATATTATCGTAAATTATTCGATAGTGTACTACATTTATGGATCTTTAAAGTCTTTAAATATGTACAAAGTATCACCCGTCATCATCAATTTTATCAAACAATGTACGTCGACATGGAAAACAACACTTTATCTCAGTTAAAAAATGGAACCTATAAGTTTGGTGAAATAAGCATCAAGAGATGAATGTTTCAAGGTGACTCTTTGTCTCCCTTACTATTTTGCATATTACTAATAGCATTACCCAGCCAACTTAACAAGACAAAATGTGGTTATAAAATAGCCCAAAAGAAAATAAGCCATCTATTTTACATGGATGACTTAAGGTTATATTCTAAGAATGACAATGACCTGGAAGAGCTTCTGCAAACAGTAAAATGCTTCAGTGAAGACATTGAAATGAAATTCAATTTGAATAAATGTGCTAAAGTTACAGTTTTACGAGGATCACTACAACAAACTTCTTCACTTCGCTTAGACCCTGCTGTAACAATAAAAGATTTAGAATCAGAAGAAGCTAGTACCTAGATGTAAATGAGAGTGAAAGAAATCACAAAAAATAAAAAATAAAAATAAAAGAAATAGTGCATAACGATTACTATAGAAGGCTACGACTGATATCAAAAATTGAATTGAATTCTCAGAACAGAATTATGGCTATTAGTAAACTTGCGATCCAATGGTCGAATACAGCGTCAGCGTTTTAAACTGGACTATAAATGACATCAAACGAATGGGTCCTAAAACAAGAAAGCTTCTTTCTAAGCATAAGATGCATTATCCAAAGGCTGATGTAGACCGTCTATACATACACCATAAAGAAGGTGGAAGAGGTCTTATTCAGCTAGTATTGACATAATAGTCAACAAGTATTGGTTTACTAAGATACATAGAAATAACAAAGGACTGGATGATACAATTAGTCAAACAACATGAAAACAGAAAAAATATTCAATAATAAATGAAGGCAGTAAATGCAAACAATATTTACATTTAGTAGATTCTGTAGAAAAGCAAAACACAAGCCAAGAACCAACTATTGCGGCAAAAAATATGAAATATGAAAAAGAAAGCCAAGGGTAAGGCTATTGAATAAATGAAACAACGCTGACAAGACAAACTTAAATATCCAGCACATGCTAAAAACTAAATGTTGATAAAGTTAACACTCATCGATGGTTACGTGCATCTGGATTAAAGTCTGAAACTGAAGGCTTTATTCTTGTAACGTGAGATCAGAGTCTTTTCACTAGAAACTTTCAGGCAAATATTATGCATAATAATATGGATCCAAAATGCAGGTTCTGTGATAAATACCAAGAACAATAGACCATCTAATCTCAGTATGCTTTGCACTTGCCCCAAATGAATATCAAAATCGTCACGATAGAGTGTAGTAATATTTACACTGGACAATGTGCAAACTCTATATGAGAATATGTAAACAAACACTGGTATGAACATCACCCAGCGCTGGTTACAAAAATAGAATAAGTGTGCTTGTCCTACCCTTCATTAGTTTGCACTACCGTTACGCCTTGCTAATAGTGGATAAATAATGGACTATTCTGTTTTTCACGTGAAAAGAGAAGAAAATACGCTAATTGTTTTCAGTAAGATAACGAAGAAAACAACGAAAGGAAGAAATGAAAATTTGTCAATTTCAATTATTTTCATTTGTACTCACTTCTTAAAATAGCATTCATATATTTTTTATTGTTATTGCAAGTTGTTTGCTAAGATTTAACAATGTCATAAGAGGATTTCTACGGGTATTTTATTGTGATACAACTGACTACTGAGCTTAGTCAATCATTCAGTGAGTTAAGTGCCATACGTGATAAACGCTTTGGGCGGTCATGTCTCGAAAGAGACATGACTGACCGAGAAGATTATCCCTGCGGTAGACTGGTTGCCAGCCAAGGCTATAGGATCCAATCTGTCCTATTATTTAATCCATAACTGGGGGGAAGAGACATATTAATACCTTTCCCGAGGATATTTGTGCTTAAATGAATGCAAGGAATTCAACTGGAATTCTAACTCGGTACCCCGATCTTTCGTTCCGAGTCGACATCTACTGCCCCGCAACGCACATCCTCAGTCATTAACTTAAGAATTAGGATGCATCAGGAAAATATATCGGAAACCATCCGTGAGATTTTCACGGATTTTTCTATTAATAATAATAATAATAATAATAATAATAATAATAATAATAAAGATGAGCTTGTTAAAATTCGAGAGAAAATTAATTGAAAGATAGGTCAATATTAGAGTGCTTCACCTGCAAAAACAAAACAAAAAAAAATATGAACATCGCTCTGAACTAATCATGGATGGTTATGAGATGACTATTCTTTGGGATATTATCATGCGTACTGAAAGATCTATGATCTAATAGACCATACATTGTGATTGAAGACCATAAAAATGCCCAATTTAAGGACATATAAGCCTTATTAGATAAAAATATATCTGTTAAAGA
Organism: Ascarosepion bandense; assembly: GCA_037127315.1. NCBI lineage: Eukaryota > Metazoa > Mollusca > Cephalopoda > Sepiida > Sepiidae > Ascarosepion > Ascarosepion bandense. The sequence goes on along the minus strand of JBBBDQ010002204.1, from coordinate 986,428 downwards.
ATATGAATAAGTAAATACAAGGATTTTGAATTTTGAATTGAAAAAAATGGTTGCTCTTATTTTTATAGCTGTAATTATTTAAATCCTGCATAATATAAAAATGATACAGAAAAGAACATTAGCACAATTTCAGGTTTCTTTTGTTCAAAAGAGATTAAAATGGTGTGAAACTGCTTCTTCTACTTAGGAAAATATTATTAATGCAAAAAAACAAAAAAAACAAAAAAAAACGCCATAACCACTGGACATGTTAAATAAGATGTGGTGCAGTGGATATCGGCTCAGAATGGGAAATCCGAGAGCCGAGTTCAAATTGTAGTTGAATTCGTTAATTCACTTACACACAAATATCCTAGGGAAAGGTATTAATCCGTCGCTTCTCCCTTCAGCTATGGATTAAATAACAAGACAGATTGGGTTCTATGGTTGGCAACCAGTCTACCTCACCTGGAGGAGAAAAGGGATTTGTATACCGATTACACCTCTACCAGTCAAAAATACAAGTTACAGAAGTATCGATGACCCCCTCGTCGATAGCCTGAGGGTCACCGATGGTATGTGCTCTACTTAAGTAGCACTTAACATCAGAATATAATAGTAGTAGTAGTAGTTGATGCGTAAATGTCTTGGTTTTGCCAGAGAAAAAAAATAATGTGATATATGAAGGCGGTAACAGTACTCATTGTTACTGTGGCATTTGGAATTGTTCCGAAGAGGTTTGCCAAAAGATTGAAAGAATGGTAAACTGAAAAGGAATTGAAAGCGACAAGAAAACAGCATTATTGAAATCTGCGAATATAATGAGGAGAGTTCTGGAGCATTACGAAAACTTGCTGAAAGCCATCTATTATTATTGGTGGACAAAACATACAGTACTTTATGACATATCAGGCCTCCCTGAAAATATAGAATTTCATGAATTTGTAATGGAAATATAAAAAGTTTTGAATTTTGTTAAACAAAGAAGACGGATAAAATCTCAATAATATTGAATATCAAATTCAACAAGTATACGTTTTTTTAATTTCCATCCGAAATGAAGCAGTGATTTTATATACCTTGAGTTCTTATACAGCAGGTTTTCCGACCTATGGCCAAGCAGCCGAAATAGGCCTAAAAAAATTACAGCTGGGCGACGGAAATTTTAGAACTGAATATCAGTCAGTCAGTTAAGTGCAATACCTGATCCACGCTTGGGCGATCATGTCTGGAAAGAGACATAACTGATTGGAAAGAAGATTATTCCGCAGTAGGTGGCCATTACTTTCTGCAATAGATTGGTTGCCAACCAAGGCTATAGAACCCAATCTGTTCTATTATTTAGCCCATAACTGAAAGGAAGAGTCGGATTAATACCTTTCCTAAGGGTATTTGTGCATAAATGAATGCAAGGAGTTCAACTGGAATTTGAACTCAGCTCCCCGATTTGTCGTTCCGAGACGATATCCACTGCACCACAACACACATCCACACACTATAATAATTTCATGTGCTACAGAAAAAAATCTGTGTTCAAAGTCGTCTGTGATTTAAAAATGGTTGGGAACCAGTGTTACAGGTCATTAAATATAATCTTATATGCGATTAGATAGTATATGTCAGTTTTGCTTGAATTTTGTCTTACATTATTTATATTCTGACTAATATCTTCATGTTTGTTCTTACTAGCAAAATATTTCGGCTGTTTTACATTCAGGCCTTCCATTGTTTAGCTATTCTTCTGGGAATTTAGAAATGAATTCTGTATGTAATCTTGTTTTCTTTAAAGGTTCTTAGAAAATTAAATCGTGCCAAGTAAATATTTATAAGTTGACTTTTTCAAATATAAGTATCATAAAAAACGTGCACATGAATCCATCTATCTAGAACAGTATTTTCACCAAGAAAAATGTATTGGCTGTACCAGGGAGCAACTTCAAATTCACATGATCCTTCAATACACAAACAGCAATATTTAGGACTAATGATTTAAAAATTTTGAATTCAAAAGTTTCACAACATTTTCACTCAATTCACGTCAATCTTTGATTACGTTTATCTTGGATATTACATCTTTATTTTTAAATTGCTTTTTCCAAATTAATAAAAACAGAATTTTGATTTTTAAATAACTAGCAATTTAGCCCGGTTTCGCTCGGGTAGTTTAAGAATTTACTTAGCAAATTTGTACACAACGTCCACCCTCGTCACTTTTATAGATATAGATAACAATGTAGAATGTCTCTTTTGGATTAGTGTTGGAGGAGGGACAACACATATAGATATACATAATATAAAGTGGGGTGATCGATTCTATATTATAACCAATACATAAACTGATCCCTGACTTTGTGGGGTGACAATATATATCTTTCTACATCTAATTTTGGCTTTCTGAAAATTTTCAAGGTGTCGTTAGCATTCTAAATTTTTTATCTACGTCTGAGCGCAACTCCCATTGAACTAGACCGCAAAATGCAGACGGTAAGTCAAATCCATCAAACAAACAAATACTTACACAACGTCCACCCTCGTCACTTTTATAGATGGAGATACTGAATCCTTTCTGTCCGAATTTTTCTGGGATGAGGAATTATCATTATTTACTTTACATGCGGACTATTAACCTTCATCTTTGTTATTCACAAGCTGTATATAAAACCTTGGATGTGTTTTGTTTATGCGCTGAATATTGGCTTGGAACGAGAAATCGGAGAACTTGGGAAACATGTTTAATCCATCTCTTCCATTCAGCTATGGGTCAAATAACAGGACAGATTGGGTTCTGTAGCCTTGGTTAGCAACTAGTCTACCGCAGAAAGTAATGGTAACTTACTGCGGGAAAACTTTTCGCCCAAAAGACATGATCACCGAAGCGTGTACCACCTATGGCACCGATAAAAAATCTGGTAACCTACACGGAATTCTGAAATTAATTCTTTATTTAATTCAAGTGAGCAAACTGTTCTCGTTTCACTGCCCATGACTAGGTATATTTCATTTTGTTTACTTTTAGTACTGCTCAGTTATTGCTTGCCTGTTTCAACTGAGTATGAATCTATACTATCCTCCAGGGGATAATAAAAGCAATGGTTTGTGAATTTGGTGGCATAGTAATTGTGAGTTAAATCCCTGATCTGGCTTGAGTAAAAACTTGAGTAAAAAGTCTCCTGAGTCGGGTAGTACATATTAGACTCAGTAGAAACAGGATGAGTAATAACTGAATAATACTAAAAACAAACAAGACGATATATTGCTAGACAAGGATAACGAAACGAGAACAATCTGACCTCATAGATTAAGTAAATGGCTCAGTTCGAAATTTCCTGTAGATTATTCGGATTTACAGACGCCTGAAGAAAACCGTAGATCACAGCGGCTGTACTGATGCTATAATAACAAAGATAAGGACACTATTCTGAATATAAATAAAGTAAACAGTGTACACATATGAAAGAAATATACTAAAAAATTAGTAAATAATTACTTAAATATATAAGACTGATGATGTAACAAAATAATGAATTTTGAAATTACATAATTTCTTAACTTAATTTCTTACAAATATAAACCACACCCGGGGCTGCAAATGTAGGTATATAGTAAATATTATACCCGTATTATCGCATTCTAAGAGTCATTTGGTCCGATCTGGTCACCAGTGCCATTGCTCTCACCTGTGTCCAGTTCCCCTTACACCATATCATCGTTACCCAGCTATATACGCTCTCCAACAGCACTGGCTCTACTGCAATATCCATGACCCCACAAAGCATCTCCGTATTATAACACTGTTTGTATAATCAATACAATACATTCTCTATGCATGTCTTGTTTTTAATACTATATATCTACTTTTGTATCCCCATTTTTCCTGCTTCTTTTATGAATTTATTGTAAGTTTCCTATGTTCGGCTAAAGAGTTTTCTTTTTTGAATTGTCCTTTGTATAAAAGTGCATGCATTATTTCTATTTCATGAATATTTCTACTTTAATTCAACTGTTAAAAATAATAAAACACTATAATTTGTGAACATTTTTTTATAATGCATCGTATCGCCTTTAGATGCAAATATTTAGAGGATATAGTTCGAGTTTATTCAACTGTTGTTCATTTTTTAAAAATCCTTTTAAAAATAAAAAAAATCGACTTACTAATTCTATTATTCTATACTATTTAGTTTTATTTTTCGTTTTTACTCAAGCCAGATCAATATCGATCAATAACAATATATGAAATTTTAAAATTGTGTTTTATGATTCAGTTGGGTGTCTCAATGCAAACATAACCCTACAATGACAAATGTATATCCATATTGCACAATTTTTGTAGGTTTTCACTGTCGTTTAGGTTTACTCTGTGGTCTGTTGGAACCAAAACTGCTATAAACGTTCACGCTTTTGATCCGTATATTATTATTATTATTATTATTATTATTATTATTATTATTATTATACTAGTTGTATTTTCACAGTAGTTCACTGGATATCAAGTGACAGAAAGTCTCATCAACGTACCAACACAAATATTAGTTTTATAGCTGATTTAATTCACTTTTGGTTTCCCTCTGGTTTACATTATGTTTCTATTCTGCAAGTTGTTTTTACAATAAAAATGTTAACCTACTAATATTGGTAACATTCATCTGTGCATTGAATATTGCTGTCACATCTGATCTGGTGATTCTGTTATGAATATCAAGATTCTTGACAAAATGCGTGGAAGTATCTGCGAAGCTGCAATGTTATCGGTCCTGACATGGCATCTCGAATTCAGTCACTTCCCCACCGCCGTTACGTGGCTTCCTTCTGTCTTTTCTATTAATATTTTCATAGCAGTGGATCAAATGAGCTCTCCCACTCGACAATGAATTGTGAATTTAAACGTATTGCTAGATTGGCAACTAGGTATCATCGTTTTACTTTTGAACAAGCTAGATGTAAACGTAAGTTCTATTCTAATAAATTCTTCTCCTTATTTCGTATCAACTAAGGTCTTCAAAAAAGTAAATGAAACATCAGTCGTCATCACTTATCTTTTTAGAACCTATGCTTTTACTTTATTTATATTGTTAAAACTATTGTCCTCATCTTTATTTCCATGTTTACGATGTTTCGGTTGTTGTACCGGCCTTCTTCAGGTGCTAGGAATTTCGAACCGAACCCTTTATTTTTTTACTGTCGTATCTCCTCAATAACGTTTTCTCGGTTGCTTTTACTCTCTGTAAGCACTTGCAATTTATCATCAAGAAAGACGATAAAATCTTTTGTAGAGTATATATATATATATATATATATATATATATATATATATATATATATGTAATTTTCAGGTTATAATACTTTCTTTTATTATTAATATTTACAATAACATTTGGTGGTGTGATATTCTATATTATGTAAATGTTCATCACATTATAAATAAATATATATTAAACTAATTTTGAACTTGGTATAAATTTTAAAAAAATAGATAATCTTTGATTTAGTATGAAGATAACGAAATCCGCAGTCGATTATTGAAACTTTCTGTTTAGTGGACCGAAGTATTGCAACAAGGTCTATCTACAAAAATATGAAGTCAAAATGCTGAATCAATATACTTAGTGACATTTTTTTATTTGTATTAATCCTATATATGGTCCTGGACATGACAGTAAACTGCATCCAGTAGTAAGGCCTCTGATTGGGGGGGGGGGAGCATGGAACCACCTCTTAGTTTGCTGTTGTTCCCAGATCTACCCTGACCCGGAGTGGTAGCACCTCTTAGGGTCCCAGCTACGGACAAATAGTTAACCCTCAAACTAGGGTTAAAACATTATGAAAGTATAAAAATACACTTTTATAGAAATATATAGATAAAAGTAGACTTTTATAGAAAAATATACATTTTTGAAGGAAAAGTATTGCTAACAATAAATTTCTGAAGAAAAAATTATTACCATAACACATTTTTGAAGGAAAAATTATTATCAGCAAAACATTTTTAATACAAAAGTAGAAGACATTTTCAGTTGTCTGAATAACCTTTTCACTATAACCGAAGATTTTAAAAAACCGTTAAAACCCCACTTTTTGGCATTAAATGACCTATACAGGTTGATATGTCGTTAAACAAAACTCAAACTCTTAATCCTATATAATAATATGGTACAATTTATCGGCGCTTTAACTCTTTTTAAGTTCAATCCCTCATCCAGATTTTTTTAAAACTGTCGGTGAACTGTTTATTTGTTGGTGGATGCGAGTGTTCCGTTCTGCTATTACCATCATCGATTGTTGTCAGTTTTGCGTTGCACAATTTTTGTTGTTCACACCTCCAGTAACTTTCAAGTTCTCTAGTTTTGTCAACGGTATAGGCGTATCTCTTAAATAAAAGCTTGCTACCTCCTTGAAAATGTCGATGATGACGTCTGGAGAGCTTAGAAAAAAATGTTATAAAAAATACTTGATCAGAGCTTTAAAGTGTCGATTAATTGTCCTGTCCGCGAATTGTCTATCGGTGAACTGGCCATCGGCCAGTTTTCATTCGACGAACTGTTCGCACACGAATAATGTATAGCTAATTCAACACTCACAAGACACAGCGAATGCTAAAGAAATGGGTGTGGACAACAGCAAATAACAGATTTAACAATTCTGAGTTTATGAATGGCAGAACAAAGAAAATGTAATAAATTACTTAGAGCAACAAAAAGGAATGTTATGGAGAGCCATGATTACTGACATTCTGAAAAGATTTGGAAGATGAAAGAATTTGTTTGAAAATTTTGATTTCTGTAGATGAAAACAAATGCAATGATTTTTGCAAAGCTCTTTAGAACAAGTGTAATTCTCATTTTCACATAAAATATTATTACCTCTTAAATATTTGTTTAGGGTTTTACTTTCTTTCAGTTTCCTGCTGAAATAGCGAAATCTAATGTCATTTTTCCAATAATGTTAATACTAAGATACACAAGAGTACTGAGGAAGGTGCTGTTGATTTTATAACATTGTTTGTGCTCGATTCGCAGTGATAACGTTTCAGAATTAAACAAACATAAAAAATAAATTTAAATTAAATTAAAAAAAATGTCATTAACACATTATTCTTAATAGTTATATTAAGTTTGTTTATTTCAATGTAGTATTTGTAATTATCTAGTGGATTAGTAGCAATTTTACGTAATTAAGTTTGATAAGTTAATTCGTAGGTGCGTTTAAACAGTAAGGAATCAAACAGTTTTGTTTGACAAAATTTTTACAAATATAGTTTTGTAGATTATACACCATCAAACGAATAAATAAAAATCTATATCACAATGATCAGTACTGATGAGTAAATTTAAATGTTGGTACATTCTTTTATAGGTGAGCATGTTGCGTATCAATTATCGATACAGAAAATGGAATTATTTGATCTTTATAACGAGGCTATCTTTAGAAAATAGCGGCTACAACCTTAAAAGCATAAGATATGCAGACAATGCAATGTTGAAAGAAACACAAGAATGAAAGTTCCAGGTAATCCTACAGAAGGTATTAAAGAAAAAAAAGAAGGACTAGACATCAGTCGTAAAAAGACAGAATATATAGTTGTTAGCAAAAGAAATAGTTCACTATGCGAACTACGATTTGGAGACACCAAAATTAAAGCGATAAGAAATTAACATCTAACGAAAAATAGGATACCGTGATCCTAAGACACACTGGAATAGCGAATTTCAGAAGTTAAGTATAATATTAAAAATTAATGAACTAATATGTAATAGTGGTCCTCTTATTGAAGACGAATGCTAGACAATCTCACAGGCGATGAAGTCAGTCAGATAAGTGCCATACATGACTGAGATTGCGTTTGCGTTTGTATAAATACTCTTAGTTATTAAATCCCCTTATTCTTCTACCAGCTATAGTTTAACCGCAGGAGAGGGTGAGCTTTTCAGTGCTCGCTTCGTAAGTCAATTGTTATGGCCTTCGTTTCTTAGTGTTGGTTTACGTCACAAATAACTTAGTTCAATATTTATGAACATCAATATTATAGAAGTTCAAATCAAATATCTATAACACATGTATACCTCAAAGAATAATGTTTGAGCATTTAATTTAGGGACAGTGGGTTCAATCAAAACAACTTGGAAATTTTTAGCTTATGAAATATAGTCGAATAAATTATTCTAATTAATTTGATTGCATTTAATTTCTGAGTGGGACATATAATGCTGACTTATTCACTTTATATACATACAGACTATTGTCCTCATCTTTATAGTTATAAAATTTCGACCTTTGAGTACCCCGGCAGTCCTCTAGTGTATGTCGATCCGGGTAAGATACAGGAAGCCGTTGATAAAGAAAGACAAATTACAACAAGTCTTCAACAGCAGCAGCTGCTGAAACAAAAGAGAAAAGTTTTGTTGAATGCAACCAAGTATGATAAGTAGCAGCACCATTAATCAGCAGCCAGGTTAGGTTGTCCTTTGAACTATTGTCCTGTAAGACAATTCCCTGTGGAGAATTCTCTTAATGTTTTAAAACGTTGGTGATATAACCTCTTGACCTGGACTTGAACTTGATTGAAAAAGGGCGAGTTATAACTGTGCAGTACTAAAAAATGAGCACTAGATGACTAGATACCTAAACATGGTCTGTAGAACGAGAACAGTCTGCTCACTTAAATTACATAAAGGATTCAGTTCAGAATTCCGTGTAGTTTACAGGTCTAAAATACAGCTTATGGATAACAAAGATGAAGGTTAATAGTCCGCATGTAAAGTAAATAATGATAATTCCTCATCCCAGAAAAATTCGAACAGAAAGGATTTAGTATCTGCATCTATAAAAGTGACGAGGGTGGACGTTGTGTAAGTATTTGTTTGTTTGATAGATTCGACTTAGCGTCTGCATTTTGCAGTCTAGCTCGACGGGAGTTGCCCTCAGATGTAGATCAAAATTTTAGAACGCTAGCGACACCTTGAAAATTTTCAGAAATCCAACATTAGGGGCAGAAAAATATATATTATCACCCCACAAATCAGAGATCACTTTATGTATTGATTATAATATAGAATCGATCACCCCATTTCATATTGCCTATATCTGTATATATTGCCCCTCACCCTGCCACCCTAATCCAATAGAGACATTCTACATTGTTATCTATGTCTATAAAAGTGACGAGGGTGGATGTTGTACAAGTATTTGCTATGTAGATTCATCATATGTTTTTTATTCTTATTATTCCTTAAACTACCCGAGTGAAACCGGGCTAATCTATATCTATAAAAGTGACGAGGGAGGATGTTGTGTACAAATTTGCTATGTAAATTCATCATATGATTTTTATTCTTATTATTCCTTAAATTACCCAAGCGAAACCGGGCTAAACTGCTAGTTATTTACGTAAAATCAAAATTCGTTTTTTATTAATTTGGAAAAAGCAATTTAAAAATAAAGATGTAATATCCAAGATAAACGTAATCAAAGATTGACGTGAATTGAGTGAAAATGTTGTGAAACTTTTGAATTCAAAATGTTTAAATCATTAGTCCTAACTATTGCTGTTTGTGTATTGAAGGATCATGTAAATTTGAAGTTGCTCCCTGGTACAGCCAATACATTTTTCTTGGTGAAAATACTGTCCCAGATGGACTCATGCGCTCATTTTTATGATACTTATATTTGAAAAAGTCAACTTATAAATATTTACTTCTCACTATTGTAAGAGGTAGGAACGTTTAAAGAAGACAATGGAGATAAAATATAGTACAAATAGTTTACAAGATATATTTACTAGAATTTGTAATGAAATGAGGGCCAACTCTGTGAATATTGAATATACGAACTCTAAATTGTTAAAATAACATTAACGATTGTCCACAGATTGGGTCTTCTCTATGTATAAATAATTTAGTGTGCAGTCAATTTCAATGATTTCTGGTACAGAGGTTTCAGCTTGATAAGAGTAATCGTCTAAACTAAGCTGTCAATAACACAAGCATTGCGTAGGTGTATCACAACTTCAACTAGGCATCAGGAATCTATGTATTGCGAAAGCATATTACTGCATCAAGTTAGTCTTCTTTGTTAATCAATTCACCCCACGTAAAGTGTTAATACCATTATGATACAACAGTGAGTGAAAAAGAAATGAAAAATCTTCAGAGGGAATTAGAGAACGAAACCTAAAACGGAAACAATTTTTACACTTGTTAAAAAAAACAGGGAGGAGAGCGAACCGGACGATAGGCAAACCTGTTTATTGTTATTGATGTCTGTTTGGAGGCATATTACATCATAATATCAATGGTCAATATTGAAGAAAATAATTACTGTTTAAACTAGACGATCACGGATCTGTTCTTTGTGAAAGCACATTACTACATTAACTGAGTGTCCTTGGAGGTATATTGCAGCATATAATCAATGTTTAGTATTGTAGCAATTAGAGAGATCACTGATCTAAATATTGTGCAAACGCATTACATTTTAAATGACCTAATATTACCTAAAATCATTACTCGTTAAAATAAGAAGTCACTGGGCTAAATAGTGCTCATGTACGATACAATATAAACAAATTGGACGGTGGGTAAATATTTCATAAATTCATTACTACTTAAACTAAACGGCTGATTTAAATAATACAGTGTCTCACTACTGCATAAACTTAGCGGTTTCTGATCTACGGATTGAACTTTCATTTCTGCTTAAACTTATCGTTGATAATGTACAGACTCATTACTTTTAAAACTAAGCAAACACTATTTGCCTATATTTCTGAGATTAGATACTGTAATTCTTTACGTTATTTGCATTGTTTAGACTGTTGTCCTCATCTTTGTTGCCATATTCATTTTCAGTATTTGTCTGTATTTCTGAGATGAGGTATTGTAAATATTTACCCTATGTGCATTGTTTGAATTGTTATCCTCATCTTTGTTGCCATATTCACATTCAGTATTTGTCTATATTTGTCTGAGATTACATATTGTAATTATTTACACTATTTACATTGCTCGTACCGTTGTCCTCATTTTCGTTGCTTTATTCACGATATTTCAGCCGTTTTTTGCCCAGGCCTCCTTGATTTTAACTTCTAAATGAACCCTTTACTTTGTTCAAAGGTGTAGTTTGTTCTAGTTTCACATACCAAACATCTTCTGAATGCCTCAGAATCAGTTTGTCTTCCCTTTACTCTCTAAGTTCACCTCTGCTGTAGTCAGGCGTTGGTTGAACCCAGTGACTTGATTCAAAGAGTTGTGAGTTCAATAACTGGCCCCATGAGAGGTGAACAAAATTTGGTGAGTTGGGTCAAAGGGAGATAACTGCTGCTGAGGCACACAGAAGACGCACTGCGTGTGAAAATAGAACAATTTACCCCGGTGGACAAAATAAAGAGTTCAGTTCGAAATTCCAGTCACTTGAAGAGCTTATAACCTCATCTCAGAAATATAGACAGATACTGAAGGTGAATATGGCAACTGCCCGAACAATGTAAATAGAGTAAATAATTACAATATCTCATCACATAAATATAGAAAGATGATGAAGGTGAACATGACAACAAAGATGAGGACAACTGTCCGAACAATGTAAATAGTATAAATAATTACAATACCTCCTCTCAGTAATATAGACAGATACTGAAGGTGAATATGGTAACAAAGATGAGGACAATAATTCGAACAATGTAAATAGAGTTAATAATTACAATATCTCATCACAGAAATATAGAAAGATGATGAAGATGAACATGACAACAAAGATGAAGACAACACTCTGAAGAATGTGAATAGTATAAATAATTACAATACCTCATCTCAGAAATATAAATAGATATTGAAGGTGAATATGGCCACAAAGATGAGGACAAGACTCCTAACAATGTAAATAGGGTAAATATTTAAAATACCTCATCTTAAAAATATAGACAGATATTAAAGGTGAATATGGCAACAAAGATGAAGACAACAGTCCGAACAATGTAAATAGTGTAAATATTTAAAATACCTCATCTCAGAAATATAAACAGATGTTTAATATGAATATGACAATCAAGATGATGACAACAGTTTGGACAATGTAAATAGTGTAAATAATTGCATTTCTCATCCCATAAATATAGACAAATATTGAAGGTGAATATGACAACAAAAATGAGGACAACACTCTGAAAAATTTAAATAGTATAAATAAGTAAACACTGATTAAATTGTTGCGTAGCCTCGTTTCTATTTTAACTAAACGTCTCTGATGTAAATATTGCACTGGGAGATTACAGCATAAACTTAGCGGTTATTAGCTTATTAATGAGCTGGCTCATTACTATTTAAACTAGGTTGTTACTGATTGCATGGATTTATTAATGCTTCAACTAAGTGATCATTGACTTGAATATTGCGCACTGAGATTGCTTATTAAATGTGGTCACTTATCTAATTATTGCACAGGCTTACATTTTTTTAGTTAAACGAAGCAGTCGAAGATCTGAATATTACAATGACTCATATCTATTTTAAATAAGCCGTCAATGATTCGAAGTACCGTTTAATTATTGTTCAGGGTCATTGCTGTTTGAAACAAGCAATCAGCATTAGAATTATTATGTTCTTTACGGCTTAAGCTTTAGCGGTCACTGATATAAGCAAAATGTAGATAATTTGGTGTCAAAGCAAAGTGTAGATAATTTGGTATCAAAGCAAAATGTAGATAATTTGGTGTCAAAGGAAAGTGAAGATAATTTGGTGTCAAAGCAAAATGTAGATAATTTGGTGTCAAAGCAAAATGTAGATAATTTGGTGTCAAAGCAAAATGTAGATAGTTTGGTGTCAAAGCAAAATGTAGATAATTTGGTGTCAAAGCAAAATGTAGATAATTTGGTGTCAAAGCAAAATGTAGATAATTTGGTGTCAAAGCAAAGTGTAGATAATTTGGTGTCAAAGCAAAATGTAGATAATTTGGTGTCAAAGCAAAGTGTAGATAATTTGGTGTCAAAGCAAAATGTAGATAATTTGGTGTCAGAAGCAAGTGTAGATAATTTGAGTGTCAAGCAAAATGTAGATAATTTGGTGTCAAAGGAAAGTGAAGATAATTTGGTGTCAAAGCAAAGTGTAGATAATTTGGTGTCAAAGCAAAATGTAGATAATTTGGTGTCAAAGCAAAGTGTAGATAATTTGGTGTCAAAGCAAAATGTAAATAATTTGGTGTCAAAGCAAAGTGTAGATAATTTGGTGTCAAAGCAAAATGTAGATAATTTGGTGTCAAAGCAAAGTGTAGATACGTTGGTAACCAAAATAAGAAACCACTGATCTAAACACTGCATATGCACAAGTTTTCTTAATTTAGCAATCACATATCTTAGTTGTACATATAACAATTTTTCATTAAATTAAACAATCAATGTTTTAATATTACGCATGCGTATTACACAGTTTTATTTCATTATTAAAACTAAACTGTTACTGATAAGAAAGAATCTACAAACATTATTTAGGTAATTGAATGAGAAATGTGACATATCGTTGTCCGGGGCACTTCGCCGTAGTTCTATGGTTAGCTTGTCTCATTAGCTCAATTGCCTGTTCTATCCGTTCAGCCTTGTACCACATCTAAACTACACTTAGTAAATCGTTTATATCACTGCTCGAAAGGACTTCACACTAAAGTATTTCCTGATGAAGTTACATATATGAAAGGAGAAGAAACGAAATACAACAAATGTCAATTAAAATTAAACTGAGTGAAAAGTTGATGATGTGAGATGCTTAACTTTAAATTAGGATTAAAATTTCTCTCGTCTGTTGTTTGTCTAGGAGCACAACTTAGAAGGTCACTTTAATCTTTAATTCTGTCTTTATCAATGCTGTTGTAAATATTTTATATTGTAATAGTTGTTTTGTTAAGAAATGCGATATGCTGTACTATTCTGGGCGTAAATTTACCATAGAAACTCAGAAATTAGTACACTTTCAATATATTTCTATTTGTTTAGTTATTCACAAAAGAGAAAACTAAAGCTTTGAGTTATGTTATATGTGATGTTAAAATCAAGTAAATACAGAAATTTTCCAATCTGTCTAGCTGATTAATAAATGACGGAAAATGTTGTACACAAATCCTAAAGTGCGTGGAACCAGTGAAAGTTATATTCTGAAAGCAAAGAAATGTATTAAGAAACAGGAAAATGTCCTTAGAAAAAAAAACCTGATGAACTGCTGTGTAATAATCTCCTCTATGACAGTGAATGTTGGACAATCTTTTTACAGTTGACAGAAACAGTCCTTAGAAACAAAGAAATACCCGATGAAGGTGTTATGTAATATATAATCTCATGTAGAGCAGAAGATGAAGAAACATGAAGCGTAAATGATGTGATTTGACTGAACAAAAATGTCCTTATAAACTAAGAAAATCTTGCTAAACTGTTGCGTATTATTTAAACTCCTATACAGCAGTGGATGTTGGATAATCTATTTACACATGAAGAAGAGACTTCAAAGAAGAAAATTAGGTGCTATAGAAACTATAATACTGTGGTCTAAACATAGGAGCAATGAGGAAGTTTAAGAAAACTAAAAGGGTGGTTATACTTACGGTAAAAAGGGTATATAATGAGAAAAGAGAGCTTAATGAATTTAACACTCATGGACATACTGCCGGCAAAAGAGACAGACAGATACAGGGAATAACCTGTTCGATCACTTTGTGTGAATGAATGACAGAAAAAGATATATTTCAAATGGCCAAAAATTACTTTGACCAATAATTTTTGAAACTAATAGTCGTTCACATTCTGAAGGGAAAACTCTAATAAAGTCAGTCACTTAAGTGATACACAGTTATGCAATCATATCTCGAAAGACTAATTGGGCAGAGGTTTTCCCTCAGTAGATTACAATTACTTTCTGCAATAGACTGGTTGCCAACTAAGGCTATAAAATGCAATCTGTTCTGCTATTTAACCCATAGCTAGAGGAAACAGACAGATTAATACTTTTTCCAAGGATATAGATAAAAAAAAGTCTGAGATAATTTAGTAATTATAAGAAATCTTGAAAATCAATGAAGCAAGAGAAACAGCGAATAAACATTGCAAGTTTGTGTGAATTGATGACAGAGCAGGGACACAAAACGATGGTAAATATTTTAAAAAGTAACAAAGACAAGAAATCGTAGAGAGCTATCATCCTTTTTCCTAAAGTAGATAACAAATAAAAGAATTAGTACCGTTGCTGCAATAGTTTTATAGTCATAAATATTATTTACAAGCAGTATAGCCCAGCATTGCTCGGGTGTAATGAAAGCTTAAAAACTAATCCATGGTCCTGGAGCTCAGACTCTTTGGACGTTGTCACAAAAGACTAAAAAGCAATAGTTGTTTCCAGTTAAAGCGAAACCGTAGACTGAAAGAAAAATGAATGAATGCAAGTCAAATTTTGATTTTCTGGTATCGATATCAAGTTTTCTGCACTATTGTATGAACTGCAACCTTGAAACATCTGAATATCGTTTCTTATGTCTTTGTCTATGAGTGTATCAAATTCGATTAAAATCGGACTACTCCTTCTATAACCCGATTTTTTCGATTATCTATTTTCGATATTTATCGGGGTTACCTCGACACAAAACCTAGCTAAGAACTCTCGCAGACGCTTGTAGTAAAACTGTGTAAATTTTCAAGAAAATCGATTCAGCCGTTTCAGAGTCTATAGATAACGGACAAACACACACACACACACACACATACACACACACACACACATACACACACACAGAGACAAAGTTCCATTTATAAATATAATTATTTATCTAAGAACTGGTCCTAGACAAGCGCCTCAGCTTCAGTAAATTTTTTCACTGCCGTAATGTAGCTTCTATGCGCCTATACTTTAAATGCTGTCATAGTAATTATTTGAATGAAATGGAACTCTACCTTTTTCAGTTTGAACCTGACCTCATATTCCTGTTTGAAACGGTTATCGATGCCTCAATCCTACTACAGAAGCTCACTGTCCTGGACTATTTTGCCATTATAACAAAATATGAACGCATAAATCGGCACAATCACGGGCTCGCTGCCTACATCAAAGACTGGTTTCTCTGCGACAGGGACCCCTCACACGCCCCCCACACATAAAAAAAAACAAAAACACAAGGACCCTAATTTTCCGTATATGTGCTTCTGCATGATACTTGTCCGTAGTACCAAATTCATCTTTACTCTGTATCATCCTTAGAATAAAGGGTCGGTAATCTTTGTCCAAATATCAGAGAGGATTGACAATATTTTCACTGAAT
Source organism: Ascarosepion bandense (assembly GCA_037127315.1). Taxonomy (NCBI): domain Eukaryota; kingdom Metazoa; phylum Mollusca; class Cephalopoda; order Sepiida; family Sepiidae; genus Ascarosepion; species Ascarosepion bandense. The sequence continues at coordinate 970,168 of JBBBDQ010002204.1, read as the reverse complement.
TTCCTTCAGCCAATCTTCACATATGTGGTGACTTTAATGTTCATCAAAAGAAAATGGTTGAGGAAGGCAGATATTGCAGAAACTTCTCCATCGCTTGTGATCTGACCCAGATCATTGAAGAATCCACCAAAGTTCCAGATGCTATGGAACAGCAGACAAACCTCCATAAACTTTTTCTAACATCCTACCCATAAAAATGCTCAAGAAAAGTTTTAACTTTTTTTTTTTTGCTTTGAGAAAGCAGACTGAGACAGCTTTCGGTCCAACATGATGGGAGCTTCTCTCCTAACTCTTCAAACATGCTGCGTTCATACTGCTAACTTAATCTCCGAATTTATCTTTTCTGGAATGGAGTATTTTATGCCCACCCCAGAGCAGTCAACCCTGGTTCACTCCTGAATGTACTATAGTCCTAGCTTACTGGAACTATATCTATAGCAAAAAACGGTGTAGTCCAGCTCTTACTTCTTTCGGAACCGCCCGAAAATACTGTAAGAGAATTCTGAAAAAAGCAAATAACATCTAAGCACGAAATGTCAAGGTCAAGGTTGAAAAGAAACGAATTGAGTTTCGCAAGAATTGTAAAATTACTCACGAAATTGTGAACAGAGTCAAGGCGGCTGTGCCCCTTATTATAAATGACCCGAGGTCATATCCTCCTCGACAAACAGTTCAAAGCTCTGCCTCGATATTTGCCTCAAACTCAACATTAGATGACAAAAGCCTTCCCTTCCCAACTTCCGAAGTCTCATAGAAAACAATCTCAGTAATATACACATTTCAGCAAAAGTAGTCTCCAGATTTATCAAAAGTCTTCACTCTCAAAAAACACTGGCCGGGATAAAATATTAATAATCATCTTTATGAATATCAACCCAAAATTATCCCCAATTCTGGCAAATTTATTTAACCGGTGCTTGAAGGAGAAACCTTTCCTAAGCATGTGAAAGGTGGTAAGCGTATATCAGACCACAAAGAACATGGGCAACCGATCCTCTCTTCCCAGTAAAGACATTTATTTCCTCAGTATCATTAATGAACTTTTGAAGCTGTTATCAGCAAGAAACACCTGGATAAGAACAACCTCCTGTGCGACGAGCAGTACGAGTTTCGATCAGCCCGATCCACTGCTGACGTCCTAACTACCATTATACACAGTATTAGTGACGACACACATAGAAATATAGACAAGTAACGCTTAATATATTTATTCTTTTTCTTCCTCTTCTCGTACTGTGTTCTTTCAGGATGTAGATGATCATAGACTTTTACTTGCTCTTACACCCTGTTTCTCGTAACATTTGTATCCTTCTGTGACACTATATTTCTGTTACTTCGAGTTTCTTCTTCTTCATCTTTGAAGGAATTGTCCAGTATTTGCTTCCATATAGGAGTACAGATATCACATAACAGTCTAGTACACTTTTCTTTGTTTCCCTTGCTTTGAGTGTTTTCTTCATCTTTGAGGGAATTGTCCAGTATTTGCTTCCATATAGGAGTACAAATATCACATAACAGTCTAGTACACTTTTCTTTGTTTCCCTTGCTTTGAGTGTTTTCTTCATCTTTGAGGGAATTGTCCAGTATTTGCTTCCATATAGGAGTACAAATATCACATAACAGTCTAGTACACTTTTCTTTGTTCCTCTTGCTTTGAGTGTCTTCTTCATCTTTGAGGGAATTGTCCAGTATTTGCTTCCATATAGGAGTACAAATATCACATAACAGTCTAGTACACTTTTCTTTGTTTCTCTTGCTTTGAGTCTTTTCTTCATCTTTGAGGGAATTGTCCAGCATTCGCTTCCATATAGGAGTACAGATATCACATAACAATCTAGTACTCTTTTCTTTGTTTTCAATGAAATCCTCTTGTCTCTTGATATTCTACTCACCTTTTGGAATGCATTCTTGGCTATGCAAATACGCCTTCGGTACTCTGTATCGCACATTCCGTCATCTATTATAACACTTCCAAGGTATTTAAATTTCTCTCCCTGGTTGATTTCAGAATCCCTGATTTGTAGTTGGCATTTTGGACTTCTCTTTTCACTGATGATTATGCATTCAGTTTTCTTGTAGTTTATGTGTAGCCCCTTTCTTTATCTACCTTCTGTAGGAGGTCTTGTAGTTTCCTCTTCATGTCAGTTATCAGTACTGTATCATCTGCGTATCTTATATAATTCAGATTGACAAATCCTGGCAGGACTTGTAGTTCTTTCAGAATTGCCTCGATGTATAGGTTTAATAACACTAGTAAGAAGTTACATCCTTGACTTACAATTCTTTCTATTTTTGTATATCTACTGAACGCATTTCTTGTCTATATGCAGGCCTTTATTACATTTCTATTGTTGTTCTCGTTAATAATGTTTCTATTTTTCCTACTCTTCTACACTCAGTAACCCCTTGTATCTTAGTGGCTCTATTTCCTTGTTTGAGGTTCAGTCACTCAAGTGACTGACTGGACAGAAGCTATCCCGCAAAAGATTGCCATTATTTTTGCGGTAGACTGGCTACCAACCAAGGCTATAAAACCCAATTTGTTCTGTTATTCAACCCATAACTGGAGAGAAGAGACGGATTAATACCTTTCCCAAGGGTATTTGTGCGTAACTGAATGCAAGGAATTCAACTGGTATTCGAACTCAGCTTCCTGATTTTTAGTTCCGAGCCGATGACCAATGCACCACAAATTATTTAAAAATAGAAATTGTTCTGTGTATACTATAATTACATTGATGAGAATCTATTTATTAGTTAAGCATTGGGTATCGAATGTATTATATATAAATGAATGTGTATGTGTATGTGTGTGTGTGCGTGTGCGCGCGCGTGCGTGTGAGTGTGTGTGTGTGTGTGTTTAGTCATTTATTTAGTTATTTAGTAGGCAAGAGAAATGGGTCAAACATCGAGTACACCTTACATTACCCGTTTTTTGAATGGATGTCACAAAGAGTGATAGCAAAGAACCAAAGGATATTAAGAATGGCAAAAGAAAGGAATTTGTGGGGAGACATGGTGGTATAGGGCCTGAAAGGTTACGGCAAATAGAAAAAAGAACTGACGTAAGTATTCTGAGTTCTCATTGATTCTTAACTATGCATTTGGTTTTTGTATGTATTAAACAAGGTTATTGGTATTGTGTTTGTAGTATGACTGATTTAAATATTGTGTAATTCATTTACTACTGACACTAAATGATCGCTGATGTATTGCACAGGTCTATAGAAACTTAAACTATGCACAGATCTTAGTATTGTACGCAGTCATTATTGTTTAAACTACACAGCCTCTGATCTAAATGTTGGGCATACTCATTACAGCTGAAACTTAGTGAACACTAATCAGAATATTGCGGACGCAAAGTCAGTCAGTTAAGTGATACACGCTTGGGCGATCATGTCTCTTTCGAGACATGACTGACTGGGCATATCATTATCCCGCAGTAAGTTGCCATTGCTTTCTGCGGTAGACTGGTTGTCAGCCAAGAATATAGAACCCAATCTCTCCTGTTATTTAACACATAACTAGAGGGTAGAAACGGATTATTACTTTTCCCAAGGGTATTTGCGCGTTAGTGAATGCAATGAATTCAACTGGAATTCGAACTCGGCTCTACAATTAGTCGTTCCGAGCCGATATCTACTGCACCACAACGCACATAGTACTGCTTAAATCAAGCGGTCTGATGTAAGTCATTCATGCTTAAATTATACGGTCACTGATCTAAATATTGTGTATACTCATTCTGCTTAAACTAAGTGGTCACTGATCTAAGTATTGCGTAAGATCATTAGTGATTAGATAAAACAGTCAATATTCCAAATAATGCTAGGGACAATTGCTGCTTAAAACAAGAATTTGCAGATCAAACTATTGTACAGTCTCTTTGAAGCTTAATCTGTGCTGTCGGTTATTGAAATTATTGCGCAAACTCATTACTTCTTAAGCTGAGTAATCATTGATCTAAGTATTGTCAAGATGCAGTGGTGCTTAAAATAAGCAGACGCTGATATAAATATTGCGCAGTTTCATTACTGCTTGATCTATGTATTGCGCAGGCGCATTAGTATTGACTGCGTTGTCCATATTTTAAGTATTGTACAAGATAATTACCGCTAAAAATATGCGGGAACTCATATAATTATTATTGGTGAAAAAAAATTCAACTGGCGATAATCTAAGTATTGCGTAGGTTGATTCTTCTTCTTCTTCTGCTTCTTCTTCTTCTACATGCAGTGTTCCTTCAGGATGTTGACGATCATAGCTCTCCACATTTTCTTATTCCATTTACTCAGGCTCGTTGCGTTGTTTTTCTCTGTTTCTCTTGTTTCGAATATATTCTGTGTGTGTCAAATTTAACATGTCTCTTTTCTCAATATGTATCCTAGAAACTTCTACCTGATGTTAATTATAAGTGTCTTTTTTTTTCTATTTTCTCTAAAACTTTGTCGTGGCTCAGATGTTTGGTCTCAGCATTTTTCTGTAGAACCACATTTCTGTTGTTTCAAGATTATTCATTTGTGGAGAACTTTTGAAGCTGTTACTGCCATATTACGTATCCGTTTTGTACCCTTTTCTATGTTTGCAATGAATTTTTTCAATTTCTTAAGTAGAGGCGGCCTGCAAGAGAGAGAGAGACGGACGACACGATGCGGCTAGTTGCTCGTCATCCAGGTTTCCACCTCGCGAGACGGACAAAAAACGCGGCGAAACGAGTATCGGCGGCAGGCGGGTGAGCGCAAGCTACACGGAGGAAAAGCGTGTTATTCGGGCGGAAGGCGTTTGGCAAGCATGTTTTCTTTGTTTTTAATGATTTTTTTCACTGTTATAAATCTTCTGCGGTACATTGCTGCTTAAATTAAGTGGTCACTGATCAAACTGCTGTGTAGGATTATCATTGATTTGAAATAAAAAATCATTGATCAACATATTGCGTAGGATCATTGATGATTAAACTAACTCATCACTGTTTTTTTATATATATATATATAATCAAATCGCCCCAAGCAAAGCAGTTTACTGCCACTGTTTTGCAAGGGGTTACATAGGAGGAAAGTTATGAGAAACAGAGGTTATAAGGTGTGTCAGGAAGTGGGTAAGAGAAGGATGAGAATACTGATGTGAGTGGAGTGGGCGGGAAAAGGAGCATGAGAGAGAGGATGCAGGTTAGTGAGATAAAAGATTACTATTGACTTTAGATTTAAATTCTTGGAAATTATAGCTGTCGGGAAAACAAGTAAATGGAAGGGAATTCTACAGGCTGGAAGTGCGAGAAAAGAAGCTGTTGGAGTAGAATTTGCGTTTACAATTTATTGGTTTCACAGTAAAAGGGTGGGACCTAATTGCTAATCTTGTGGCTCGAGTAAATTTATATATAGGGGTACCAGTGAGCTGAGTTCATCGGAGTCTGCTGAAAGTATTTGTAGAAGAGACACAGGGAAGCCACACTGTGCCGGTGAGAAAGTGACTGTATCCGAGCTGGCAAGTCGGGATCTATCACATTGCAGATTCTCCGCTGGATCTTGTCAAGGACGCCCAGGTGGATAGCAGGAGCACCTGACCAGATATGGCAGCAGTATTCAATGCACGGGCAGATGGTAGATTTATATATGTGCAGGATTGTTTCGGGCGGAAAAAACTTCCTGGCCTTACACAGAATACCGACTTTCTTAGCAGCAGATTTAGCTATAGATTCTATATATTCATTCCACTTGAGGTCTGTTGTCATAGTAAAGCCGAGAAGACGCAGTGTTTTGCTTTCAGGGAGACTATCCTGATCCATGCTAATGGGGGTAGGAGCGATTTAAGTATGGCATAGGATCATTTGTTGCTTAAAATAAACAATCACTGATTTACGTAAAAAGTTAAATACGACTGAGATTAGACGGTCAATTTTTTTATAATGCGTAGAATATTCACTTAAAATAAGTAGTCACTCATCTAAAATTTTGTATCAATACTGTTAAACACACCAATCTCTGATCTGTTTATCCTACAGTTTAATTTCTTCCAAATAAAATAGTCAATGATCTACGTATCACGTAATCTTCTTTCTGAAACTAAATGGTCAGTGACCTAATTATTTTGTATGGTTATTATTGCTTTTGATAAGCAATCTTTGATAAAAGTATTATGCATTGCCATGAGTACATGAATTCATCGGCCATTAATTTATTTATTGACTACTATTATACCCTTATACAGATTGATTGAAACAAAACGAATAATGTTGCCTAGAATCTTTTACACTTTCCCTGATCATGTATCCTGTTGTTTTTTCTTCCGATCGCCTTTTCCCTTACGTTTTCAACTGATGGCTTCAATGTGGTTCTTCGTCTTGATGACACGACTGACAGTTGAAAGGATGACATCAACAATATCCGCGATCTTGCTGCAAAGTGTGTTCGTCCAGCGTTAGAAATTTTGTAAGCTTCCTTGGAGTAATATCTATCATAGACAATGGCCGTAGGACAACTAATCAACAGTCGAGACAATAATGTCTGGGTGGGATAAAAATCTGGTGCAATCACGGATGAAGTAATATTTTTCAAGTCCAAACAAATTCCATCATACACCCCGAAAATAGATCCATATTACTGTACACCGCCGCAAATAACCTAAACTTAGGAAAAATATAGAAATCGATTACTCCCTGTCATTCTGACCGTAAGTTGAAAGAAAAAGAACCTAAAGCAATTGCGTCAACTAATCTGCATAAGAGCGAATTAGGGGCAATATTTACACTGGACAATATGCATACAGTACATTATGGAAAATATGTAAGCAAACATCACCGGTTACAGAAACAGAAGACGTCACCATTCCACATGATTACCCCATCTACGCAGACAGAAAAATTGAAGCAAATTGCCCGGACATTATTGTTAAAAACCAAAAAGAAAAAACTTGCTTATTAATTGATATGGCTTGTCCAGTGGATTGTAACATAGCAACAAAAGAATTCGAAAAGTGTCAAAATTTAAAACCCTGAAAATTGAAATAGAAAAAAATGTGGAAATTGAAAACGATTATTATACCAGTGATAGTGGGTGCACTTAGAATGATAAAATATGGAAAAAACAAAAAAACAAAACAAAACAAAAACCAAATTAAAAGAATCCCTGGAAACCCCAGCTTAAGATATATACAAAAAGTTGTCTTGTTAAGTACAGCTCACACACTAAGGAAAACTTTGTCTATGTAACGTTAGGGATGATGGGGAAGATAGAAAAAAACATTAAATGGAGCCATAACAAGACACCACGACATGCCTTGGGTCATCCTGCAGACTTGGTAGATAGAGCGGCTATAGCAGAAATCGAATTATAATGAAGAATGACATAATAATAATAAAAGATTAAATTAAAGTCTGAAACTGAAGGCTTTATTCTTGCAGCACAAGACCAATGTCTTTTCACTAGAAACTTTCAGACAAATATTATGCATAATAATATGGATCCAAAATGCAGGTTTTGTGATAAACACCAAGAAACAATAGACCACCTAATCTCAGGCTGTTCTGTGCTTGCCCCAAATGAATATAAAAATCGCCACAATAGAGTTGGGCAATATTTACATTGGGCAATGTGCAAATATTATGGACAAGCTGTAAACAAACATTGGTATGAACATCACCCAGCACCGGTTACAGAAATAGAAGATGTA
>JBBBDQ010002204.1:905000-957500 GCA_037127315.1 Ascarosepion bandense | reverse complement strand
TTAATACATTGGGCTCTCTGCCTGCATCACTTTGTAATGTTAAAATTTTTTTAATATTGATTAGAATCAGGTTCTTGGAATTTACCTTCCTACTCTTCCACTTCGGATTAAAGAAAAGCATATATATATATATATATATATATATATATATATATATATATATATATATATAAAGAGAGAGAAGGGGAGAAGAGAGGGAAGGGGAGAGAAAGAGACTTTCTAGCTTTATATGCAAAATAATGGATGTTTATGAAGTTTATATGTATATATAAGACAAATTCTTTTTAGCACTATTTCTTCTATTCATATATATATATATATGTGTGTGTGTGTGTGTGTGTGTGCGCGTACGTGTGTGTCTGTGTGTGTGTGCGTGTATGTGAGTGTGTGCGTGTGGATACGGACGGAGATAGAACGAAAGAAAGAAACGATTATACTCAGCTGAAGTTTCATGTTCCTATTTTAATTGAATTCCTTTTCTTTTTCTTTGTTTCTGAAATGTTAATTATCTTTTTCTCAGTTCAAACTGCGCGCATGCATGTAAAAGTAAAGTTTTCTGGATTAAATCCTTGATCTAAAGGTTAAAACCTTCATCATTTGAAATTCTTAAACTTTGAAAAACATCTATCTTTTTTTTTGTTTCCTATGGTTGGGAAGTTTCGGATTCGGGGTAGAATTAATCAATTACGAAATATTCAAATTAATATCTGTTGATAAACGTCCGTTGGTTCATGTTTATGGATCACATGTAATTGATGAAAGAATAAATCATTTTATCATCTTCATACTGGTATAATGTAATGAATATCGACTCGGAAAGTTAAAACCACGTGACGAATTCAAATTCCAAGCTAGTCTATTTCGTTTAATTACACACTTATTCCATCTTTTATTGCTTTAAGATATAAATAGCAGGGTATACTAGGTTTTCTAGCTTTGGGTATCAACCAATATAAAAGAAGGAAATCTCTGAAATCTAAAGCATAAAGGAAATAGAAAACCATCCAGCAGTCTTTCCGCAGGAGTTATAGCGATTCACAGATTATATTATCAACTAAGTTTTGAAAATTATTAGCAAAGGACTAACTAATTGTTAAATATCAAGGTAGACTAGGTTCTTTTCCTGTAGGTAGCAACTAGCCTAAAGGAAGGAAAATGATGATTTTGAAACTGCTGCAAAGATAATGAAAAACTACTCCACTCTCTTTTCCAAGAATACATCGCAATTGTATATCCAAAAATATATACATATATATAAAGGGAAGAATGATGCAGAGAGTCATGATTGATTACGCATCGAATTTTCTAAAAATTTATATTTAGTTTTACACACACACGCACACACACACACGCACACACATTCACATTTGTTGTTACTCTAATAATTTATATATGAAAAACATTCCTTAATAGTATCGTTTTAAATAATCCCTACTGACATGTATACAGCAGTTTTGCAAATTGTGCAAAGAGTTCGTACTGTATTCGTTTCGTGTACGCAATTAAACGTTTTTGGCCTTCTGGAATTTCATACATATAAAGATTTATTTTGCATATATATATAAATCATAATGACAATATACACGCTAAAAAGTCTGCCTTCTTCTACCGAACGCCCTTAGCCCAGAGGTAGAATCGCAGACTGACGCCAATTCAGTCTGGTTTAAATCCTGGGTTAAAAAACTATCGGAGTCTAACCGTACTGATGAGCTGTGATACAGCGAAACAGATCTGTCTGCGGATATATATATATAGCGGCGGTAAATATCCAGGAAGGATTGGTAAATAATCCGGGATAAGGTTGGTAAATAATTCAGGAGGATCCTAGTGATATCATTCAAATATTAAAACTGATCCAATAGACAGCTCAATTCAATTTACAGAGCAGATATTTTCCTCACTCTCAGTTTATAAGAAGTCGAATAATGCATGCCTTAAAATGACTTGTTGAAAATTGCTATTTCTCCTCTAAGTTTTATCTGAATTTACATATATATATATATATATATATATATATATATAAGAGACAATGAATGTCTATTATGTTTAATCATGAGCCGTTCTAAACGTCGTATTTTTGCTTTAATTTCAGTTGAAAATAAAGACAAAAATTCTCCAACATTTGGATAATTATTTATTGGTTTTCTTCTAAGCTTTCGGCTCACATGAGCCATCTTCAGAGAGGTTGTTTAGACTGAAATATTATAACATCCACCATCACCGACGATTTTATTTTGTGTTGACATAAAACTCCGCTTGGCAACAGCAATAATTACCAAAAATAATAAACGCAGTTCTTAAGTTTGCGATCTGGTTTTATGACGTCACACCGCGGGATGGTGGATTTTATAATATTTCAGTTTAAATAACCTCTCTGAAGATGGCTCACGTGAGCCGAAAGCTTAGAAGAAAACCAATAAATAATTATCCGAATGTTGGAGAATTTTTGTCTTTATTTACAACTGAAATTAAAGCAAAAATACGACGTTTAGAACGGCTCATGATTAAACATAATAGACATTCATTGTCTCTTATATTTAACAGCATATGTTTAGAAAATTACTTGCTACCTCGATATACTATATATATATACATATATATATATATATTATTGTAATATAATTGACGCCATTTTCGTGACAGAATTTTCCGTGTTTCGGAATCATAAGTTTACTATGAATCCATCTTCAAGCAATCATTTTTGAGTTGACTAACAGGAAATCTTTTTTTTACAAAAGTGAGAACTTTCTTTATTTACAAGATATAAATAGCTTCTCATTATGTTATAAAATTACAAGTTCATTTATTCTTAACGTATCCGTGTTAAAGTTATATTAAATTTTGCGCTATTTTCTCTTCTATTATTGCATACGTTTTATATATAATTTTTTGTTTTTATTTAACAATTAATAGACTGTTCCTCGCAAGGCGATTTTCATAATGGACTGTTGTCATCCTTGGACGATCCAAAGCTCTATACTTCAGTCACATGCATTTCAAAATTAATGCAAATAGTTAGAAATATTTTGATTCCTTTTGTTTATTAATCCATTCATGTTCTTGAATTCTATTACTTTTTAGTTTCTTCTCCATACATAGATTGTAATTTCTTCTCTTCGTTATCTTTTTTCATTATATACTTTCACTTTCACTTTCAGTTTTAGCTGCCATATGTGCTTTGTTAATCGTACTGACTTTAGCAACCTGTATATAGATAAATAATATAAACAAAAACTTATTTTTATGTTTATAAATCGATCTTTTAAAATTATTTAAAATAGATCACACCTGTAAGCTTAAACACACACACACACACACACACACACACACACACACACATATATATATATATATATATATATATATATATATATAAGGAGTGTTCTCGTGATGGTACTAAAAAGTTGACAGCCTACTTCCCAAAAAGCTAAACAATCATAATATAGTTCAATCCTAAAACCGGAAAAACCAATGAGGTTAAAAATTTCTTAATCTTGTTGAAAATCACTTTGTAAGTTAGCCAGCATTGAAAAAAAAAATAATGAAAACAATTTAACGTCACCTATAACTGCACAAAAATATAGGTAAGTTGATCGCTTAACATAACAATAAAGTATTTGCCATAGATGATGTAAAGTCACAGAATCGTGAAAATTTTAATTGCCAAGATTGAAATGATTGCCCGCTTGATGGAAATTGTTTATCTGGAAACGTGATTTATAGGGCCGCGATAATAAGTAATAACAGCACTAAATATTACACCGGTGCAACAGAGGGTGAATGAGGAAAATGATTCCAGTATCATAATCATAAAATTATCCTCAATAACGAAACGTACCAAAACAGGACAATTTTTCCGGCTCACAAATAAGGAAAATGGTGAAACTATCCGAAAAATTAAATGAGAAATAATGACTATAGTCAGGGTTTATAACGTTAAAGACACTAAATGCGACCAATGTCTGACTGAAAAATTGATAATTCTATAAGGCGTGGGTGGTGATGATAATTAGCTGAATAAATGGCAAGAATTGATGGCAAAATACGGACATAAAAACACATTCCTATAAACCCAGTACAATATTATCGTGCTAAATATTTTAAATAGACATGCTCGTTAGTTGAATTGTGACTTGCAATCGTACAAAGAAAGTAAATAAAACAAAACTTTCTGTGAAAATTATAAATATCCCTCTCTCTCCAAAAATTGTCCTCTCATTCCGCAAGTGAAACAGTCAATGTAAATTGTTCCTTCCTTTATGGCCCGAAGAGTACTACATCGTATGACACTGGCAGTTTCAGATGTGTAAGATAGCATAAATATTAATTATTATATTATATTTAAAGCTATATTTACACTATTTCCATCATTTGAACTGTTGTCCGCATATTTATTGCCATTTTTCACGAGGTTTCGACTGTTGTACACTCGGGCCTTCTTCAGACCATATACGCTAGAATTTCGAACTGAACCATTTATTTACTCTACGATTTGTTCTAATTCCACATGCTATTCTCGTTTTTAGACATCACAGTTTCAGTTAATACCCTTTAGTAACTCAACTATCAAAGTTGTTGTTCCTTCTGCTATAGCCAAGTCTCAACTCTTTGGGTAAAATCACTATTTGAATTACTTTAACCAATGATTTTATCCACTGGGCTATGGAAACATTAGGGAGTTAATTTTGAGGTATTTATTAACGTAGAAACAGTTCGTATGATGTACATAATGCAAATAGTTACAAAATCTCACCTCAGAAATGCAGACAAGTTTTATAGATGTGTATTTTATATTTTACATTAAGCACGTTTCCTAGTACATGTGCCCGTTTTGTGCAAATATTGCATATATTAGATATAATATATATTAGATATCATATTATATATATATATATATATATATATATATATATATACTATCGGTCATAATTATTAGGCCACCCAAGGTTTTTAAAAGAAATTATGTATTTCATACTCTTTTTAGTATTTATTGCCAACAAGTAAATAGTTGTAAATGAAAATAGAATGGTTCTTTTGTTATTATTACTTTGCAAAACATTACAAGGCAAAAAAGCAAAAATGAACTCGTCCGGATCAGCCTAATTTTTTTTCTTCCTTTCATTGATGAAACTTCAATATTTATACATTCACTTGGTGCACATGTTATTGTGCAGTATTAACAAAAGAACCATTTTATTTTCATTTACAGTTAATCACTTGCCAATAAGTATTAAAAATAGTATGAAATAAATCATTTTCTTTAAACACTGGAGTGGTCTAATAATTATGGCTGGTTATATATATATATATATATATATATATATATATATATATATAATCAAATAGAAAACAAGGATTAACCGCAATTTTGTTTTTTTTAATTTTTTTTTTTTATAAGCGTTTCACCCCGAGCAAGGCATGTCACTGCCACTACTGTGCAGGGGGCTACGTAGAGTGGAGAAAGGCTGATTAAATATAGGAAATGACAGAGGGTGGGTGATAGGCGGGTAAGGATACCGAGAATGAGGGTTGGGCAGATGAGAGTGTTGTGAGAATAGTTGGGAGTTAGTGTGATAGGAGGTGTCTATTGACCCCACATTTAAACACCTGGAGATTGTAACTGTCGGGAAAGCAGACTTGTGGAAGGGAGTTCCACAGGCGGGAAGCGCGAGAAAAGAAGCTGTTGGAGTAGAATTTACGGTTACATCTTATTTGTTTAACTGTAAAAGGGTGGGACCTAGTTGCTAATCTAGTATCTCGTGTAAATTCGTGCTTAGGCGGCACCAGTGATCTAAGCTCATCGGAGCAGAAGCCATGAAAGTACTTATAGAAGAGGCACAGGGAAGCCACATCACGTCGGTGTGAGAGCGGCTGCAGTCGGTCTGCCAAGTCAGTATCAACCACGTTACAGATCCTCCTTTGTATTTTGTCAAGAAGCCCAAGGAGAGCAGCAGGGGCACCCGACCAGATATGGCAGCAATATTCAATACACAGGCGGATGGTAGATTTGTATATGTGCAGAATAGATTCAGGTGGGAAAAATTTCCGGGCCCTGCACAGGGAGCCCACTTTCATAGCAGCAGATTTGGTAATGGATTCAATATAGTCATTCCATTTGAGGTCCGCCGAGAGTGTAAGGCCAAGGAGGCGTAGTATTTTACTCTCTGGGAGGCTAGCCTGTCCCATGCTAATGGGAGGTAGATGCGATTGTCTATGGTGATTAGTTGATAACAGCTTTGTTTTGGAGGCATTGAAATTTACCAACCATTTCCTACTCCAGGTCACTACGGATTGGAGGTCCCTTTCAAGTACGGCAGCGAGGTTCACTTTGTCGTCCAGACCTGGTTTCTGATCGATGCGGGAGTAGATTGTTGTGTCGTCGGCGTACATGCCAACTTGGGATCTAATGGTGTCGGGGAGATCATTAATGTAGATCAGAAAGAGCGTGGGGCCTAGGATAGAACCTTGAGGGACGCCCGCGTTCGTCTGGTAGTTTTGGGAGGCATGCCCATTTAATACCACCTTCAATGTGCGGTTAGAGAGGAAAGACTGGATGAGGTCAAACAGATGTCCAGTTATCCCATAGCTCCGCAGTTTGCACAAGAGGCCAGCATGCCAGTGTGTAGTGTGTATTAGGATAAATCTCGAAATATTTATTAAATTCAAAATCTCTATTAAATTCCAAAATGCATAATATTCATAAGAGACTTGAAAATATTGCCGAGAACTAAACTGAGTTCTTTAGGAATAGTTAGAGAATTGACAGGATTTGGATCAGCTTTAATTTAACTTCAATGGTTCAAAATAACGCACCATTCTTCGACCAACCAATGATTGATCAGAATTCTATTGATAATCCCATCCACACACAACATGTTCAAGCATTGCATTGAGACCCTAGTGCTTTGTGTGGACGTCATCGACTTCTTTTGGTGACTGAATACAGATGTGGATCGCCGGCTCTACATCCGGATGTTTTTTATACACCAGACAGTAGAATTCCAACCAAGGCTCAAGATTTCTTACAAGCCACCGACGATTTCCAGAGGGTCCTGTTTACCCAACTTCACTCACAAGACTTGGATATCGTTTTCAGGCACTTTCTTAAGGTTCCACCTGCTGGGATCGCCTCCTCCTGACCAATAACATCAAGAAGTAATCTTCCTGATAAACCGACCATGGTGACATTTGACCCCGGGCTTCATTGTCAGCAATTAAATGTTCTAACCACTCGACCAAACAGATACACCTTGATTCTTGGAAATCTAATTCTGGTAAAGCATTCACCTATTACACTAATTGCTGTGGATCAACAAGTTATGGCTTAAATAATAGAACAGATTGGTTTCTACAGTCTTGGTTGGCAACCAGTCTACCGCAGAAAGTAATGGCAACCTACTGCGGGATAATTTTCTGCCCAGTCAGTCATGCTTCTTTCGAGATATGATCGCCCAAACGTGTATCACGTATGGCACTTAACTGATCTGACTGAATATAATAGTTAGAATCATGATTAAGGCTTATATCGATCATAAAGTGGGGGATCGGTTTTCTATTGTTATGAAGTAATAAACTGACCCGCCCACTAATTAATACTTAATAATATAATACATCTCTTCCCCCTCTAGCTATGAGTCAAACAACAGGACAGATTGGGTTCTATAGCCTTGGTCGGCAACCAGTCTATTGCAGAAAGTAATGGCAACCTACTGCGGGATAAACTTCTGCCCAGTCGGTCATGTCTCTTTCGCGTGTGTATCACGTATGGCACTTAACTGACTAACTGAATATAATAGTTGGAAATATGATTAAGCCTTCTAGTGGGCATAAAGTAGGGGTCAGTTCTGTATTGTTATGAAGTAATAAACTGACCCCCCACTAATTAATACTTAATAATATAATACATTTCTTCCCCCTCTAGCCATGAGTCAAACAACAGGACAGGTTGGGTTCTATAGCCTTGGTCGGCAACCAGTCTATTGCAGAAAGTAATGGCAACCTACTGCGGGATAAACTTCTACCCACTCTTTCTCATGTCTCTTTCGAGACATCATCGCCCTAGAGTGTATCACTGACTGTTGTGGATCAACGATACGCTTTTTTCGGTAATGTTAAATATTATCCTGTTCATACACCTACGCGTATGAGTTTTGAGCGGGATGGGCAGTTATAGGCGAGGTGAGCAATATAGCCAGAGAAGATAAGAAAATGTAGATTTACCCAGCTACCCAACTGAAATGAGTTGTGACACAGGGTCATTTTTTAAAGTGAGAAACCTGAGCGCTGGTGCTCGGGCCACAATCAGGCGATAACCAGGTACTATGCTTGTTTTAGCATGTTAGGACTAGTCGCATCATGTTTAAGCATTTCTTAATTGATCATGCTTACCCAGAAGGAGACTTAACTTCTCTGACAGAAGATAAAAAAAGAAAATGTAAAATAAAGTAAAAATCATCAATTGAAAGAGAACATAACAAATAGATTTCAGCAAAAACAAGAGTCCAACATGTGAATTAAAAAATTTGAAACATCAAAGTCAGACAAATACAAAAATTGAAATATCTAGGAATTTATTTCAATAGAGGACAGAAAAAAAACGACATCAAAATCTGAAGATGCACTTAAATAGCAAAAGATGCCTTCGAAAGTCTAAGCAAAGTATTGAGAAACAGACAAATTTCTGTGGGGAACAAAGAAATGAAGTTTTATGTAATATAAATCCTTCTATATGGCAGGGAATGCTGGCAAATCTTCTCACAGTTGAGAAAAAGATGTGAAGCAAACGAAAGAAGGATGTTGAGAATACCATAGACTGAACATGTGAGTAATGATAAAGTTTTACGGAAAAGGGAATAAAAAAGGACACTTATACATAAAATAAGTACGAGACAAATTCACTTTCTAGGACATAATGAGAAAAAATGGATCACAACGTGTACAAAAGGCAAAAAAGCGCATAAATAACAGCGAGTGATTTGCTTAACGAGCTTGATTAAATGGTTAACAGAGCAGAGACGAGCAAGGAATGTAAAAGACAAAGATTACTAAGAGTTACAATGGACAGAAAGGATAGATAGATAGATAGATAGATAGATAGATAGATAGATAGATAGATAGATAGATAGATAGATATAAAAAAAACTGAAATAGATAGATAGATAGATAGATAGATAGATAGATAGATAGATAGATATCCAACTTTTTCAAGTGTTAATTTGCTGTTCCTCATGTATCCACAGAATGAGACAGATAGATAGATATGAGTAGAATGAGATAGATAGATAGATAGATAGATAGATAGATAGATAGATAGATAGATAGATATCCTTTTTAAAGTGTTAATTTGCTGTTCCTCATGTATCCACAGAATGAGGCAGATAGATAGATATGAGTAGAATGAGATAGATAGATAGATAGATAGATAGATAGATAGATAGATAGATAGATAGATAGATATCCTTTTTAAAGTGTTAATTTGTTTTTCCTCGTGTATCAACAGGATGAGACAGATAGATATGAGTAAAATGACATAGATAGATAGATAGATAGATAGATAGATAGATAGATAGATAGATAGATAGATAGATAGATAGATATCCAACTTTTTCAAGTGTTAATTTGCTGTTCCTCATGTATCGACAGAATGAGACAGATAGATAGATAGATAGATAGATAGATAGATAGATAGATAGATAGATAGATAGATAGATAGATATCAGTGTATGCTTATATTATATAACTGAGTAAAACAAATTTATTTACTCACCTGTACTCGAGCTTCCGTGAGATCTATTTTCATGGCGATTTCTTCTCGGGTATATATATCTGGATAGTGTGTTTCGGCAAAAGCTTTTTCCAATTCTTTTAGTTGTGCGCTTGTAAACGTGGTACGAATGCGACGCTGCTTTCTCTTTTCGGGATTTAGTGAGTTCTCATGACTATGTTGGTACATTTTATATGAGAGACCTGCAAAGACAGAAAAACCATCTTTATGATTATTAAATATTTCCGTCAACGAACTAAAGGAACAAAACATACAAATGCAATGAATATATTATATATGTTTTTTATGTAATTTCAACGTGCTTTTCATCATACCTATTTTTTATTAAATGCTTTTTAACCAATTGGAAAGGATGGAAACGAAAAGGAAATTAATACGGAGCATCATGAAGAGACAGCCAAAGTTCCTGTGACATGCAATGAGGAAGGAGGGCTTGGAGAACCTGATACTAACAGGCCAGATAGAGGGAAAAAGAGACAGGGGAAAGTAGCAACATATTTGAAAGACCTGATCAGGTGGATGATTGAACGAGGGTTGCATTGTGCAACAGGAGAAAGCGTGCTAAGACCCACCAGGGACAAGGAGATGTAGAAAGCCATGATCGCCTACGTCCTGAAAGGATATGACACATAGAAGAAGAAATTTTCAGTGCGTTTGTTCTATGTTATGTAGTCAGTTAGTTGCCATAAGTGATACATACTTGGGAGATCATGTCACTAACTAGGCAGAAAATTTTCTCACGGTAGTTTGCCATTTATTTATGCAGTAGACCGGTTGCCAACCAATCTATTCTGCTATTCAAGTAAGTTCAGTGTCATACGTGATACATGCTTGGGCGATCATGTCACTTTCCATGCATGACTGACTAAGCAGAAGATTTTCCTACAGTAAGTTGTCAATGCTTTCTGTGGTAAACTGGTTGACAACCAAAACTATTGAACCGAATCTATCCTGCTATTCAACCCATAACTAGGGGAAAAATATGTGGATCAATACCTTTCTCAAAGGCATTTGCGCGTAAGTGAATGCAACGAATTCAACTGGAATTTGAACTTGGCTCTCCTATTTCTCATTCCGAGCCGACGTCCATTGCACCACAAGGTATCTTAACAAAGAGTATTCCAAGATCTTTAGCTCATCAACCAATTTCATTACCGTCTTTTAGGAAAATTCCAGTTGAAGTAACTCTCTTATTTTTGCCTAGGTTTGATCACTGAGCTGAAGGAAACACAGAAATATCTAAAACAAAAACAAAACATTGTTATTTACTTAACTCGCCTTCATCTTCATCTACAACAAATTAGGATATCTATGACAGACAAACTGATATATAATATTTGAAGTCAATCCTAAGGTTAGTCAATAGAATTTTATTAATTTACGAGTGTACCCCTGCTGTCAAAATATTTGAGAAGATTATATACATATAAGTGATCTGTTTGTGGATCATTATTAATATTTTATAAGCTTTTACCCTGTGTTATATATTGGTTACAATTGTAACTAATATGCAACAAAGTATTAATTTTATATTACTAGGATCGACTTGAATTATTAACCAGGAAAGTTTTCTTAATACGGATTCTTTACCGTCAATATATATAGATAGATATAAAAAAACTGAGATAGATAGATAGATAGATAGATAGATAGATAGATAGATAGAAAGGTAGGTAGATATAGATCACATTAAGATAGACAGACAGAGGGACAGACAGAGGGACAGATACATAGATAGATAGGTATCAGCAATATATATATATATATATATATATATATATATATATATATATATATATATATATATATATATATATATATATATACGCTCTTTTTTGTGGATCATTATTAATATTTTATAATTTTCTAAACATATGCTGTTAAATATAAGAAATAAAGACAAAAATTCTCCAACATTTGGATAATTTTTTAGGGAGTTGGTTCTAAGCTTTCGGCTCACATGAACACTCTTCAAATATTGGAGAACTTTTGTCTTTATTTTCACCTGAAATTAAAGCCAAAATACGATGCTTAGAACGGCTAATGATTAAACATAATAGACATTCATTGTCTCTTATATTTAACAGCATATGTTTAGAAAATTATTTGCTGTCTCAATACACTTATATATATGCACTACTGGTTATAATTATTAGACCGTCCAAGATTTTTAAAAGAAATTATTTATTTCATACTGTTCCTTAGTATTTATTGCCAAGTGGATAATTCTAAATGAAAATAGAATGGTTCTTTTGTTATTATTACTTTGCAAAATTTTACAAGGCAAGGAAGCAAAGATGAACTCGTCTGAATCACCCTAAATGTTCTTCATTCTTTCATTGATGAAACTGCAATATAGGTAATTATTAACCATTTATAAATTCATTTGATGCACATGTTATTATGCAGTAGTAACAAAAACATTCTATTTTCATTTACAATTATTCACTTGGCAATAAATACTAAAAACACATCACTGGGGTGGCCTAATAATCATGACCGGTAGTGTATATATGCGTAAGTAAACGAAAGCATAATGTACAGTTAATATATTACAGTAAATATGCTATATCCTGTCTGTGCATTTCTATATTTTTAATGATATGCATTTACATATGCGTGTGAATATCTCTATTTGTGTTAAAATGTTTGTGAGTAAGTCTACCTAAGTTTTATGTTATCTGTTCTTAAGTTGAAATTGCACATGAAGATCACATTATAAAATCTTTCATTCAGCGGATGTATAATATATTAAAGGCAACCCACACCAATATTTTACAAAATAAATGCTCAGTAACACCCTTAAACCATCATGATAGCTTAAAAAATATTTGAATTCATTTCTTAAACTGGGATGGTATGTAGGAAAATTTGTCTACTATATGTCTATAGAATCAATTCTTAGATAGAATTCTTCGCTTAATATTCTGTCTGTTTTGTATTTTTCCAAAGATTCCCCTTCTTACAAGCGTAGTGCCCACTTCATTCCTTTCTCTCAAATGCAGTCTTCTAAAAGAACCAAACAAATAAATAAATATATAATAAATAAAAAAAATGGTAAAAAAACATAAAACAGAAAGAAAAAAAAGCAACGTCTCTTCAAGCAAGTACGTGCAAAAATTATTGTATCTGCAAAAACGTGACAACAATATTTTTGGCGCCAAAGCGATATCGGGTGTGGCCGTCTCAGACTTACAATAATGTTTCAGAATGATATGGTGTAAGATAAAGAAGCAGCCCCAAGCTTTTGAAATCCCAACTGAATCCGACATCTAGTTCATCGATTCTGATACTTTCTTTTCCAACATCATTCTCTTTAAGATTTTGATTTTTCTTGTGTGAAGATAGTATCAGACATTTTTACAACCTACAACAGGGATCTTTTTCGACTTTCGCAGTCAATACAAATAGTAAATAGAAAGAGAGAAAAAATGATAACAAAGAAATAGACATTGTTAAAGAGAGAAAAGACAGATTGAATGAATGAGACAAGAAAAAAAGAGATGTTTCTTGTACCAATGAGCAACATACCAAAAGACACAAAGAAACAAACAAAAATAAACAATAAATAAAGCGAAAAGAAAAAAGGTATTAGATATAAGAACAAAAATGAAAAAAACAGGCAAACAAGAAAGAAAAGAGGAATGAAAGACAGACAAAAGAAAAATAGAACATATTAAAGAAAAAAACGAGATAAAGAAAGAAGATTTAAATGAGAAAACAAGAAAGAAAAAAAAGAAAGAATGAATGAATAAATGAAAGAAAAAGAGTGAACGGCTGAGAAAAAGGAAAATGAACAACTTTAGAGAAAGAAAAATGAGATACAGAAAAAAAAGAAAAATTAAAATAAGTAAAATGGAAATGAAGAAGGAAATAAAGACAGAAATAAATGAATAAGTTGAACTTTAGAGGAGAAGAAAAGTGAGATAAAGAGAGAAAAGTTAAGCAGTCAAATTTTAAAAAAAGACGAAAAAGAAAGAATGAAAGAAAGAAAAAAGAAGAAAATAAATAATAATAGAGAATAAAACACAACAAAAAGAAAAAGAAGCAAAAGGGAGAGAGAGTGAGAGAGGGGGAGGGAGAGGTAGAGAGAGAGAGAGAGAGAGAGAGAGAGAGAGAGAGAGAATTGTGGAGGAAGGTAGTGAAATGTTTTGATTAAGTCCGAACAAAGATGTGAACTCTGGAAACTTATTGCTTTTTTTGTTTGTTTGTTTTTTTTTTTGTTATTTTTTTCAAAATATTTGGATATTCTGTTCAAAATACAAGAAACAAAATGGTTCGTTGCGCTTTGTTTATCGTTACGTTCCACAGAACTTCGATTAAATGCAGTAAAATCAATTTTAGAGATAGGGGTTATTGGAATATTTGAATCACCATAATGTATTCATCTGGAATGTGATATTCACATATTTTAAAATGAGGCAACAGATCGAACCTTACTGCGTCTATAATTTAAAAGATCGAAGAGATTTTATCTAGTCGTATTACTCTATTTATAGCAGGCATTCACACACCCACACACAAATATGCCAAGTCACCCACTCACATACAAAATCATACACACACACACACACATACATACGCATATATAATATATATATATATATCCGCAGACAGATCTGTTTCGCTGTATCACAGCTCATCAGTACGGTTAGACACCTGATTGCTTTTTACCCAGGATTGAAACCCGATCGAATTGGCGTTAGTCGGCGATTCTACCTCTGAGCTACGAGCGCTCGGTAGAAGTAGGCAAACTTTTTAGCGTGTATATTATCATTATACACACCCAATAGCTGAGAGTGTTCTAATTCATTGCTTAATGAACGATGCGTAGTATTCTTCTTTATGTTCCCTATACTTTCAAGGCGTAGGCGATCATGGATTTCTACTTGATACTATCCCTCGTCGCATATAAAATTTTTGCTTTTAGTATCTCTCTAAACCCCTTTTCACCATCCACTTGCTCAATCTCATCAAGTATGTCTCGCACGGCTTTCCCTTGTCTCTCTTTCACTTTATCCGTACTGTAAGTATCAGATTCTCCATGCCCTCCTTCCTTTTTACGCATCACAGAAACCTCAGCTGTCTGTTCCCGATGCCAAGCAAAAGTTTCCTTTTTGTTTGCATCCTCTCCAAAACCTCGTTGTTGTTCACATGTTTGGTCTCAGCATCCTTCTGTAAATCCATATACCTTTTACTTTGAGCTTGTCCTCTGCCTTGAAGAGTTTGTCCAGCATTCGCTGCCATATAGAAAGACCGATATCTCATAACTGTTCAGTGCCCTTTTCTTTGTTTCCAACGCAATCTTCCTGTCTCTCAATACTCTGCTTAGCTTTTGAAATGCGTCCTTGGCCACGCTAATGGGTCTTCGGATTTTGATGTTGCATTTTCCATCCTCTATAGTCGGCATTTTAGGGTCCTCTTTTTGCTGATGACCATGTATTCAGTTTTGTTTTTTTTTTTTTGTAGTTTGTATGTAGTCCTTTCTTCTTACTTTCCCTTACTACCTTCTCTGGGAGATCCTGTATTTTCCTCTCTGTGTCTGCTATCAGCACTGTATCATCTGCGTATCATGTATTGTTAAAATTGTGACCGTCAATAACAAATCCTTGAAGGACTTCTAGCTCACTCAGAATTATTTCGGGCTACGTATTAAATAAATAAGAAAAATATGTGAAGTAAGAAGGCACATTTTTTCTTAAATTCCTGTCTATTTTCGATTGCCCGGTTCACACTCCACCCTCGTCTATTGAACAGGTGAAGAGGATCATCCCTTGTTCCCTGTCTATTTTCGTATATCTGCTAAATTCATTTCCTGTTCGTATGCAGTTTGCTGCCAGTATAAGTTCTTGATAATCAATATCTTTTCCGAATATGTCGGAGTTGGCGAGCATCTTTAACAAGTCTTTGTGGCGTGTTTTGCCGAACGTCATCAAACACAGGTACACACCCTTCTGCATTTGTAGTTCTTTCTGATAACATTCTGAGCATGAATATCGCATTCCTTGTTGTGGTGTCTTTGACGAACCCGCACTGAACAGATTCTGTTGCACGCTCTATTCATCAAAATCTGGAAGATGAGTTTTGTTACGTGGCTCATTAAGCTAATTGTTTGATGGAGTTCACATTTCTTTGCACCTGGTTTTTAGTCACTGCTATAAAAATCGATCTGCTTAGGTTTCCCAGTATATCACCAATGTTGCAGTTTTCATTTATCAAAATCATTTCTCTGTAATCCTGTCTATGCTGAATTCGTCTAATGCTGTCAGCTTGGCTATTATAATACCATCTAGTCCTGCTGCTTTGTTTCTGCTTAATTTAACTAGCGTAGCTTCTAATTTTTTTCTTTTAGTATTTCTGGTTCGTCAGTATTTCTGTTTATTGCCAGCCGCTCTCTCAAGGCGTGGAAGAGATTTTCGATATCTTCATCTAATCGCTGAAGTATTTTCTTTCCCTGATATAGGCGTCCTTGCCTTTTTATGCATCCTGTTGCCGAATCTTTTGTCCTGTTAGTTCCCTTATTTTTTTTATGCATATCTCCTTTATTTGTCGTGCTCATTCTCTCGATTTCTGTACATTTGTCATTGAGCCAGTTTTATTTAGCCTGTCTGCATTTGATCCTTATTTTCTTGTGTAGTTTCCGGTATTCCGTTCTTTGTCTTGGCATTGCTTTCTGTCTCTTTTGCATCATGTCAAGAATTTCATCGGTGATCCGCTTAGTTCTTCTTCTACGTCCGTTTTTTTTTGGGGGGGTGGGGGGTGATGTCGTTTGCTGATGTCAGTAGAACATTCCATTTCGAATTTTCGTTTTCAATTTGTCCTTCGTATTTTCTTTTCAAGTTGTCTGTATATTTTTCCTACAGGTTCAGGTCATTTACAAGTTTGTTGCATTGCAATCTGAGTGCCGTGTTAGGTTTCTTCAATTTCTGGAGTTTCGTCTTTAGTTTGCATATAACAGTCGGCACTTGGATAGGTTTTGTTTTCCTGAGCCTCTTGTTGATAGTTATATAGTTGATTTGATTTTTTGTTTCTTTTCCTTGGCTTCTTTATGTCTATAATCGTCTTGGGTGTTCTTAAAACCAGATGTTAGTTATTACCTGGCCATTTGCTGTGCAACATTGGACCCATTTCTCAAGGTCATTGCGGTTTCCCAGTTCGAAATTGCCAACAGTTTCTCCTTGCCTCTCTTTGTTAACATTGGCATTCAGGTTTCCCATGATAAGTCTAATTTCTTGTGACCTGTACTGAGTCTTGGCGTTGTCCAGCATGGAATAGAAATATTTTTATTTCTTCTTTTGTACTTTGTGTGGTCAGTACATATACCACTATAATAAATATGTTGAGGGGCTACCCTTTCAGTTTAACCACAAGAATTCGTTCAGACAACTGACAGTATCCCAGAACGCATTTCTTCATCTCTTGATTCAATATCAAGCTGACCGCCTTTTGCGCTATTTTCACCACAAGCATATATAAATTCTACGCTTGTCTTTGACAAATCTCCGTCGTTCGTCCACCTCGCTTGACACATACACACATACAAAGACACACACACACACACACACACACACACACACACACACACACACACACACACACACACACACACACATAAACAGCCAAGCTTTATAACGGTGACAAAATATGTAGACTGTGTCAGGAAGAAAAGTTAGAGATTATGCTATTCCCAAACAAAAGCGAACTGTTGAATGAAAGAATGGAAATTATGACTAAGTGTAACCATACCAAAAAATACCTTTTAGGCTCATACAACTATAGATGAAAACGTCATAATTTCTTTAAAATTACACGTTAGAAAATTCCCTGCCAAGTGAGCGTTCAAAAAAAAAAAAAAAAAACACCGTGAGCCTTCTTAAAAAAATAATAACGGTAAACGGTAACATCAGTTATTGAAAATCGCCTGAAGACACCACTCATGATAGAAACCTAGGTCGCGTAATAACTCGTTTACAAATGGAATATATATATATAGGAAAAACTACTAAAAAGTTTAAAAATGTATTTTTTTGACAGTATTTATTTATTTATTTATTTCTGTTATTATATTTGATAGTTCAGACCGTCCTCGGCCTTTCATCAGAAACAAATGATTTTAAAATTTAAATTAGAAACGTTTTCGCGAGGAGCGTTCGTCGAGAGATTGTTTACATCACGTGATGCAGATTTTTTTAATATTTGTAAACGTAAACTTATCTTTAATAATACTTATAAAAGTTGTTTTAAATTATAAAATTATAAAATTATTATAAGTATAATACTTATAAATGTTGTTTATTTGCGACACACACTTATATATATTATAAAATTATAAAATTATTATAAGTATAATACTTATAAATGTTGTTTATTTGCGACACACACACACACACACATATATATATATATATATAAGTGTGTGTCGCAAATATCTTTCCTCGATAGACCTAAAACTGGCAAATGAGGTTTGGAGGAATAGATAGATAGATAGATAGATAGATAGATAGATAGATAGATAGATAGATAGATATACCAGATTAGGGGTCTTAATGTTGAACATAGAATGTTTATAAAATAGACAGTGTTGATTAATTTTTCTCTCTTTTACTATATATATATATGTATTTACATATATATATACGCACACACACACACACACACACACACACACACACACATATATATATATATACACGCGCACACACACATGTATATATATACACACGCGCATGCACACACACACATATATATATACATACACACGCGCGCACAGACACGCACACACACACACACACGCACACATATATATACAGACCCGCGCGCGCGCACACACACACACACACATACATACATATATGTATATATGAGATAACGATATATATTTTTTATATCGATTACAATATTGAATCAAAATATTCGACAAAGTGGAAAAGTTTTCTTGCGAGACATTACACTTTTAGGACTTCATCAAACTAAATTTGTTATATTAGTACGACTACACATACAATGTTAGGAATTTTAAATTTAAATTATATATATATATATATATATAGCCATATATAAGCCTGATATGGAGAAGTTTTTCCCTTTACTGTGCAGAGTCATGCCGACTTCGACTTTACCACTATGATGTCCTTGGAGAATTTTTCAATCTTTTTTTTTTAATATTTTTCTTTTCTTTTTTTCAAGACTAAAAATAAGCTCTGAGAAGTGACGACATTATAGTGGTGCTTTCATGAAACTTCGAAGTCGACATGACTCTGCTCAGTTAAGTGACAAACTTCTCCACATCAATCCTATTAATGCTCTATCTCTATCTCTATATCGAGCACTTTACGACAAGAAAACTTCTTGCCGAATATGTTTTTATCAGTAAACTACTGAATAAAAAATATATATTGATACTAAGCATCATAACAATTCAGTACTATTTCTATATGAATTTATATGCGCGACAGTGTATTCAAGTGTATGTAATCATCTGTTTCATTGTTTCAAATAATTATACGCTTCGAACTCATTTGCTATCTTTGTCTTTCATTCTATGTATGTTAGACGGCATGTTTCTTTGCATTCATACACACTTATAAACACTTATAAACACTTATAAACACTTATAAACATAAACACTTATAAACACTTATAAACACTTATAAACATAAACACTTATAAACACTTATAAACACTTATAAACACTTATAAACACACACCCAGACAAAGGCACTATAAGTCTTTTATAATTCTATAATAGATGTGTGCAAAATTTTCCAGCGATTTTTTTTTTTGTTTTTTTTTTTTTGATAACTAGAAACAACTTTTAACCGGAAACTTTTGCAGAAACCCAAGTTTTGTATTGAGATTTCGATATAAATGCCCAAAAGTAGAGTTTGACCGTCTTGTCGTGGCCATTATTGTTGAACTGTGTCCTATCGAATTTGATTGCTTCCAAACTCTACACTAAATAAATATCTATAATAAATAAGGTCTGGGTGTCTTCCGTAGAGTGATAGTCAAGAAGCTATTTTAAGAACAATTGTTAAATGTGCTTTGGCCTCATGTTGTATACTACTAATATATACTACTAATATATACTACTAATATATTCCTGCATAGAATCTAGTTTAGATTATTTATTAAAAGAGGAAAAAGAAGAGTATACTTCTTATGATTTATTTATTTACACAGACAAGGCTATGTATTATAATTTATAATAAAATTACAATAATCAAAAGTCTATAAAAGAAGTCTATAAATTAATTTATTTTTTTATCTACGGAAAAATATTCTGACTAGTCAGTCATCGATCAAAAGAGACATGATCGTCCTGGTGTGTATCACGCATAGAAATTAACTGACTGATCTGAATAGAAGAATTGGATAGCAGGATAGATTGGGTTTTATAGCCTTGGTTGTCAACCAGTCTATCTCAGAAAGAAATGGCAACCTACTTCGGGATAATCTTCTGCCTAGCCTGTCATAGATCTCAAGAGACATGATCTTCCAGGTACGTATTACGTATAGCACTTAACTGACTGATTCACTTACACCGTGATATTTACTTTTTTCGAAATTAATTTAATTAATCACCATCGAAGATTTTCTGGCCCACTTATAATCCTCTGACACCCCGGTATGTAACAACACATCCCATTTGAAAATCACTGGTCTAGACAAAACAAAAACAATTTTCAAAATAAAAGACAAAACCAGAAATAAGAAAGAGGAGAGAAAATTATTACTTCAGTATATCCCATAGTTTCATAAAGATAAGACATTTTTATTGTTTAGCATGATTATTGTTTGTTGTGCATGTGTTTTTAAATGTTGATAAATGAAAGCTTGAAACTTTAGTCACAAATCAGGAAGAAAACTTGAAGCAATCGAGATAAGTTTCAACGGTTGAATTTTGAGAATGAAAGACAATATGTAACGAATGAAAAAAAATGTAAAGAGAAATTGTATAGAAAACTGCTCAAAGCCATCATAAACAAATAGCTCAGATTTTGAAA
Source organism: Ascarosepion bandense (assembly GCA_037127315.1). Taxonomy (NCBI): domain Eukaryota; kingdom Metazoa; phylum Mollusca; class Cephalopoda; order Sepiida; family Sepiidae; genus Ascarosepion; species Ascarosepion bandense. The sequence goes on along the minus strand of JBBBDQ010002204.1, from coordinate 936,710 downwards.
CAAATATTCAGGAAATAAGGCTGGGGGACATGACATGTTGAAAACAAGAGACGCAGAGGGAAACAGAGATTTACCAAATTAACAAATTTGAGCAAATGGATGATGGAACAAGTATCACAGACAGAGAATCTAGGTGTCCTAGTTCACTATAGTTTCTTGAAGGGACGACACACACACACACACACACACACACACAGATACAGTGGCACAATTACATATTTGCATGTAAGTGAATATGCATTTGCATTCGTATTCACATGGAAAATATAGGGCGCATAAAATAACGCTTGATCAAGTGATTTTAAACTGTTCTTCTCTGTGTGTGTGTGTGTGTGTGTGTGTGTGTGTGTGTGTGTGTGTGTGTGGATTCGGTGTGCGCATGCGTATGTAACCTGTGAAGACGCAAGATTGCGATGTATTCGAACAAATGTTTACTTGTAACTGGAATATTATTATTATTATTATTATTATTGGCGGTGGTGGTGGTAGTGGTAATGATAGTGGTTACATTTTCTCGAACCTTCATTCCACTTCGGCAATCACAACGAAATAAACGATTGTGTTAAGCGTCTACCTTGTTCAACAGGAAGTTAAATCGATAAGGATCATTCGATTGCGCCCTAATGTAACCACCAGCAGCAGCAGCAGCAGCAGCTATGCCTGTACAAATCCATTTCTGTTTAGATTGTATCGATTCTCTATAGAATGGCGAAAAGATATTCAGATAGCGGAAGGAGTTCGATATGGCGCTTAACTCGTGAAAATAAGTTTTCACAGTTATATTAGTACCGCTGTGGGTCAGGAAATGTATATACACGCATAACATGAATACGTCTACAAGTATATACGACATAACATTAATAAAATCATACATGAATAGTCATGGTTAAGGCTGACAAGTTGTGTAAAAGGTTTTAGTGTTACTGCATTAAACTACGTATGGGAATATGATTTGATCAAATGCTATTTTATCTATTCTCTTACTAACAAAAACTCTGGTATTTTCTCTAGATAACTGATAGTAAAACACAAGACAAGGATATAGATTCATGCCTTTCTTGAAGATATCAGTGTTATCTACTAAATATAAAAATAAATGAAAAGATAGAAATCATATAAACCGGAAGGAATATTGAAGAGATTAATACAGATTTGAGAACAAACCATTCATACCGACATACATATAAAAGCTAACAACTCAAATATTGAGATTAGAAAATACAAAAATACTTTCTCATAGATATGCTAGTACCATAATATAAAATATATGTCAACAAATATGAATAAATAAATATAGTAAAGAATATAATAATCGATAATAAAAAGATTTGGCTCGTTAAAACTTTATACATAAAATCATTAAAAAGATCCCACGTAGCCCCTGTTTGTTTTGTTTTCTTTATAATGATATCGCCCCAAACAAGGCATTTTACTGCCACTGTTTTGCAGGGGTTACGTAGGAGGAAAGTCATGAGAAAGAGTGACAGGTTATAAGAGGTGTCAGGAAATGGGCAAGAGAAAGATGACTGTGGACATAAAGTGGGGGATCAATCTATATACCGATTGTAATATAGAATTAATCCCCCACTTTATATCTACATTAAAATAGTATAGAATTTTTTTTATAATCATATCGCCCCAAGTAAGGCATTTTACTGCCACTATTTTGCAGGGGATTACATAGGAGGAAATTTATGAGAAAAAGTGACAAGTTATAGGGGTTGTCAGAAAGTGGGTAAAAGAAGGATGAGAATACTGATGAGAGTGGAGTGGACGGAGAAAGGAGCAGAGAGAGAGAGAGAGAGAGAGAGAGAGAAAGGAAGCAATTCAGTGACATAGGAGATGACTATTGACTTTACATTTAAATTCTTGCAGATTATAGCTGTCGGGGAAGAGAATTCCACAGGCGGGAAGAGCGAGAAAAGAAGCTGATGGAGTAGAATTTACGTTTACATTTTATTGGTTTCACAGAAAAAGGGTGGGACGTAGTTGCTAATCTTGTGGCTCGAGTAAATTTATATATGCAAGAGATACATATGTTTACAAGAGATTCAAAAGATTGAAATGTGTGAACCTGTTTTATTCACTCAGGACACGTGGTTCAGTTGATATAAACGTGTTAATTAAAGTAATCCACTGATTTGACCAAAAGAGTTGTAATTTCAATATTCAGGCACAATGTAAGAACTTGGGTGTTTTAGTTACTAAATGAAAATAACTGAAATCGAAATATCCTGAAATGTCATGTCAGGTGGAATTATGTAGACAAAATAAAATTTTCGGTTAAAAATTTCCAACGACCAAAATGTCGTGAATATGATAATAAAGAAGAGGATGATAATCCGAACAATATAAATTGTGCCAATAGTTGCAATACCTCATACCAGAAATATAAACAGCTACTCTCTAGAGTATGATCCAAATAAAGAAAATATAAACACTGTACATGGTAAGTATCGTTTATCAATATACGAATAAACAGAATTATGCATATATTTCCTATCCTACCTTATAGCAAATCTGAATTAATAACCCAGTAAAAAAAAAAATATACTAAACAAAATAGAAGTAATAATAATAATAATAATAATAATAATAATAATAATAATAATAATAACTTGCTTATAAATTGATATGGTTTGTCTAGCGGATTGTAACATAGCAACTAAGAAAAAGTAGAAATTGAAATAGAAAAAAAATGTGGAAATTGAAAACAAAAATCATACCGATAATAGTGGGTGCACTTAGAGTGATAAAAATGGAACAAAACAACACTTTGAAAAAATCCCTGGAAACCCCAGCTTAAGAGATATACAAAAAAAAAATTTTGTTAAGTATATCCCACACACTAAGGAGAACTTTGTCTATTTAACGCTAAGGATGTTAGGGGAGATAGAAGAAACCTGAAATGTAGCCATAACAACACACCGCGACCTGCCTGACGTCTTTCCGCAGACTTGGTAGGTAGTGCGACCATAGCAGAAATCGAAATATGACGAAAAATGATATAATAATAATAAATACATAGGACGGTATTAGAGAATTACAAAGGTTTTCAGTAACTTTATCTCTTGTAATGTGTGTCAAACTGAATATACAAAAAGGGATATCTGAGAACACTCATTGTATTTTTCTTTCCTTGACTTAACTATTATAGTCTACTGAGAATTATGGGGAAAAATGAAATTCTATAATGAAATACAATGATATTCATACAAAGCAGAAGCTGTTCTAGAGAAAACAAATTCCTGTTCATTCTCAAATAATTAAATAATTTGTTTTAGTAAGCCATCAGTTTAGTGCTACTGACGAGATAACTTATCTTACGATAGTGTGCTATATTTTCACAGTATGGTAGTATTTTGTATATTTACTTTGGTGATAGGGCATTTATTAAATGTTTGCATAAGTCTGTAACTTTATAACAATGCATTTTTATAAATGCATTTTTTTATGTTATGCATTATGCGTAACTTAAACTGTCAGCTGTATGCAACTGCTTTCTCACATCAATGATTAAAAGTGACTCCGAGCAAATGAAACCTGTAGGTTTCAGTAAGGATTTGTGTCATGGTGAAGACGATCCTTCTTCTAACCTTGTGATCTTCTGCAACAAAATAACTGAAACAAATAACTGAAGTCTCACTCTTTGCGGATTTTAACATCAGCTGCAGCTAAAATGGTTATCAAGATGTTGATGAGCTTCAAACAAAAGATTAGGAAGGAACGTTCCAATAATACTGGAAATTTTTTCTTTTTGTAAAAACGATAAGAAATGGGGAATTATGAATTTAGAACTCTCGAGAAAGTAACTCTCTTCTATTTCTCATGATGTTAATAGAAATTGTAATATTGGGCGTTTCCTTATAAGGAAACATCCAACATTCTGCTCTTAATTGAAATTTATAAAATATTTTTCTTGCAACAATTTTTCAGAAAAGTAGTTTTCTCGCCCAGCAAATGAAATTGTTCTTTTTCTTCTTTTATGTGCCATATTCTTTCAGGACGTAGGCGATCATAGCTTTCCACATCTTCCTGCTCTTAGCACTCCTTCTCTTGTTACACCAGCCAAACCCCGCTCTGCAATCCACTAGCTCAAGACCATAAATCTAGAATATAAATGTATAGAAACTAGCATGGCCACAAAATGAGGGACCAGTTTATATATTGATTATAATATAGATTTGATCTCCCACTTTATATTCACATTAAAATTTCTTATAAACAGTTGGCATATATATTCTTCTTCTATGTGTCCTGTCCCTTCAGGACGGAGGCGATCATGGCCTTCCACATCTCCTTGTCCCTGGTGGCTCTTAGCACGCTTTCTCCTGTTGCACCATGCAAGCCTCGTTCCATCATCCACCTGACCAATCCTTCAAATATGTTATCCGCTGCTTTCCCCTGTCTCATTTTCTCTCTGTCTGGCCTGTTAGTAACAGGTTCTCCAAACCATCTTTCCTCGTTGCATGTCCAAGGAACTTTAGTTGTCTCTTCCTGATACTCAATATTAACTTCCTTTTTGTCTCCATCCTTTCCAAAACCTCGTCATTGCTCACATGCTTGGTCCATGATATCCGCAGCATCCTTCTGTAAAACCACATTTCAGCTGCTTCAAGTTTTTCCTTCATCTTCGAAGATATTGTCCAACATTTTTCCTGTATTAAAAAAAAAATCTATTCACCCCAAGCAAAGCGATAATGCCACTTAGATGCAAGTAGCTAAGATGCTACTGGGAGTGAAAGAGAATGAGAACACTTTAGCAGAAACTGGAAACCCAGTCCTAGGCAGGAAACAAAACATTCAATCTCTACTACTATTCAAAAGACTGAGGAGGACAGTGAACAGGACGATAGGCAAATTTGTAAATTGTCAAACCTTGTTAATAAAATTGGGGGGATGGGACCATTTGTAATCGAAGGTTTGAGCGGACTAGCCTTGTTAAGGCTGTTAATCACGTCAGATAACACACTCTCTCCCAAAAGTCGCAGTATAAATCACACGTGGGCTCTGTAGGTTTTGAACAAAAATAAATGCGCCTGAGCAAGTGTCTGCAACATGGATTAGCTAGTTGTCTTGGAAAAAGAGCATTCTTGAATACAAGTGGCCGGCCATTATCTCTTTTATAAAAGTGAGTGTTGGTCATTTTGGTCAAAAAAGACGAAAAGACTTTAAGTGAAAGAGATGTGGTTTTTGTTGTAAATGAATAATACCGATCTACAGAACATGTGAAAAATGACCAAGTCTTAAGGAGATTAGGAACTACTAAGAACTAGTTTCTAACAAACAAACACAAATAGCTGGAATTTTATTATTGGTGTTAAAATTTATGAATACAGAATAATGCAGTGATTATGATGAATTGTGATAGTATTAACAAGTCGGATGAAAGAATGAATTAATCAGTCATAATTTTAAATGAATGTAGCAGCCATTGTTAGTATTACTTCGACAATAATTATGGAGAAAACTGCTTGTCCAACATTTATTTAAACTCATTAGGCGGGAACACCTTGTTAACATATTTTTTGTGGGTAAGGGCTGCTCATATAGTTCTTTTGAGAATTTCCATGTTTAGATATCATTTCTAAGAAAGTTAATTTTAATTTCTCAATTTTTAGAAAATTGAAAATACTTTGAATTAAAAGAAATTAGTATGAAAAAATCTTATAGAATACAGATATTTCTATGCATCTGGCATTAGTGTTTTGAACTCAGAATTGTTCTTTTCCTAAACTGGTAACCAACCAATGCTCGATACTCCAGTCCTCCTTAATATTTTATCAGGGAAAACACACGTTTGAAGGTGACCTTCTCTTTAACTGATTACTAACCATAAAGAGTTTAGTGTACACTGCTATTTTATCAAAGAGAATACTGGTTTGAATTCAGAGCTGTTCTTATTCTACACTAACTGCTATCCAATGTTAAAGCAGACCATCAGTTATTTAATAAAGAAGCTGAGAGGGGAAAAAGAAACATTTATGTATTTCCTAAGGACATTAGTAGTCTCCCTAAACTGGTTAACGACCAGTTTTAATTTAGACAGTTCAGTTTTCACAACTATTTTGCCCATGACATTACTGGTTTGAAGTCGTTGTTCATCTAAACCGTTGCCAAACATGGCTCAGAGAGCTCAGTCTATACTGCTATATTATCAAGATGATTTAGGGTTTGAATTCAGAGTTTTCCTTTTCCTAAACTGACTACCTGTCAAAACCAGAAAAAAATAATCTCTGCTAGCTGAAAAAGATAAATATGTATTCATTAATGGGATTTGGACAGGACACAATCTTGGAAATTTAAACCAAACTTGCTGATTTCTCATTATTAGCCATTAATCTTTCTGACTAAAAAGCTCGAATTCGATTCTCTTCGATTTGCCATAATGGGGCATTTTGATAATCTAGAGGAGTCGATTTCAGCGATCAGTACATTTGGAAATGGCCTGAAAAAATGACACGAGTTGACGCAAGCATTGTGAGGGAAATTGGGTAGACAGAACAATTTGTGAGCTGTCAGTTGTTGTGTTGGCAACCTTCAGTCAGTTAGTTAAGTGCCATACGTGATACACAATTTGGGCAATCATGTCTCGAAAAAGACATAACTGACTGGGCAGAAGATTATCCCGCAGTAAGTTGCCATTGCTTTCTGCGGTAGACTGGTTGCCGATCAAGGCTATAGAACCCAATCTGTCCTGTTATTTAGCCCATAACTGGAGGGACTAGACGGATTAATACCTTTTTCAATGGTATTTGCATGTAAGTGAATGCAATGAATTCAACTTGGAATTCGAACTCGGCTCACCGATTTCTCGTTCTGAGTCGATATCCACTGCACTACAACGCACATCCTGTTGGCAACCTTAGGAAAGGCATTAATCCATATATTCTCTCTTTTGTTATCGATTAAATAGTAAGACAGATTATGTAGCCTTGGTTGGTAACCGGTCTACGGCAGAAAGTAATGGCAACCTACCGCGGGAAAAATCTGCCTAGTTATTCATGACTCGAAAGAGACCAAACATGTATAACTTATGGTACTTAACTGACTGACTGTTTTGTCTTAACATATGAGTCTTTAAGTGCTGACAACATGGATCTAAAAAGTTACTTTACAGATATAAAACACACACCAATCAACCTAGAATATATCTTGGTATTATCGACATATTTATTAAGAACGGACAAATGACAAAGAAACTTGAGAAACGACTTCTATTTAGATATACTATCTTTCTCATTAGCAGTAGAAAACGGGCATTTGCCTTCATGCAGAAGGCTATCTATATTTTGTCTCAACATTTTATCCCTTTACGTAGCTTCTATCTTTTAACATTTTCTCTTCCTACATCTCTCCGGCAGCCATTTTTCCTACGGAATATGAATGATTATATGCTCTTTATACAATCCTTTGCTTTTCCTATTTCTGAATGACACACACCCGGCACACTCGTTTATATGCAAGAATGTGAACAAACACACAAAAAGATAAAAAAAAACGAAAATGAAAATGAAAAGAAGACATACAACACACGCATACACACATATACACAGAAAACACATAGATGGTCCCCGAGGGACACCGTCAGCTCTGCCAAGAGTCACTGCTAAAACATTAGATGAAAAGCGAAGATCGACTGCCCTGGATACAAACCCTGCTAGGCTTTCATTTGATCGATGGCAATATTCCCAAAGCGTTCAGAATTTCGTTCCATCGTATTCCATTGACATACTGAAAAATTCCAGACACACGTTCCACAATTTGCAACTCCCCGAAAGGTCAAGCTAGCATTCTGTTCTGCCATAGATGAGACAGTATATAAAGAGACTACTAATTCCCCTGGGGTGAATCAAATTGCGGACTTGGCAATAAAACGGGACGCACATGATGCTGTAATCAAAAAGCACGGAACGGCCCCCTGGCTAATAGCTCTAGTAAATTGGTTGTGATAGAAGAGAAACGAAACGAAACAAACTATAAAGACAGTGAAGAAAGGAATAGTACCGGCCGACTTTTCCTATCAATAAGCCAGGTATCGGGTTTTGTTAAAAGTGAGCTTGGTTCGAATGAAAAGAGGCCGTTACAACAGATGTTTGCAACGGAAAAAGAAACGAATCTGTTTATCTTACGAAAAACTCTACTTATCCATTATTAAATAGGTTCATATATATGTATGTGTATATGGACATATCTGTGTATGTATGCCTGTAGGAATATATCTATTCGTATATATATATATATATATATATATATATATATATATATATATATGTATGTATGTATGTATATGTGTGTGTGTGTGTATGTGTGTGTGTGTGTGTGTGTGTGTGTGCGTGTGTGTGTATTTAGGCAGCGTATCTTCATTTAAGCATGTTTAATTAAATCATTTAGACATATTATGTGTATTTATTTTATTTTAATCCTCTTGTAGTCACGAATAAGTTTAATGGTATGGGGATTATAAACTGAGCTGTACGCTAGGTATTTTCATTACTTTTATTTTCTCAAGTACTTTCAATTTTATCCAAGATCCCCTTTAGAGGGTTGATTGTTAAGACATACTTAACGTAATTAAATAGTTTTACGTTATGAATATCTTGTGGTTTAACCGTTACAAAAATACTAAGGAAAGTGTCAACATCGCCGTTAATGCTGTTTTTAATGTGTATATAAAAAGAACAAATCCAACGCGTTGATGCAATGCTTGTTATGCATACAATAGTTGCGATAGATAAATTGTCGTCTGAATGGCGCTAAAGTGAAAATAACACTGACATCTCATGTTAATAAATATACACTTTGCGATGGATGAATTGTTGTTTAAATTAGGCCCAAATGAAAATAACACGTACATTTTCTTTTGACAGATATATTTACTCAAATTACACCAAAGTGTATTTAAATACTTAAGAGTACATTTATTAAAAAAAACATTGCCATTGGCTTCAACCACAGCCTTTGGAATCTCATGCAACTTTTCTGGACGGTCTCCTAGTTTAAGCTCGTGAATGCTGCCATAATCCTTGCCTTCAGTTTATCTTTGATGTTAGGAGTTGTTTTAGTCTCTCGCTCAACTGTGCCTCACACATAATAAGCAAGAGGATTGCAGTCTAGGGAATTAGATGACCAGATATAAGTGGTGATGTGGTCACAAAAAATGTCTGATAGACATGACTGAGTTTTCCTGTTTGTGTGGTATAGTGCAGAGTTCTCTTTCTTTCTTTATTTCTTTCTTGCTCTAATTCTCATTGTCTATTTCCCTGTCAATTTTCTTTTTTTCTAACTCTTTTTTTCTATCTAGCCGTCTTTCTTTTAGATGCCCATAATAATACGATGCCTAGTGACGATCGAAGTCACTAAACAGACCTGACCTATTCCATCGAACGTTCCTTCGAACTTATTTATTTCTCTATCTTCTTATGTATGTGCAATTTTATTTATTAATTTTTGTATTCGTAATGAAAAATATGGGTATGAAGTTGTGTAGATCAATACGCCTGTATCCTACCAATTACGATTTTTAACTTATTGATGTCTATGATATCTATACATAATGTATCGAAAAAACACTCATTTGTATGTATGACTGTGGAGTAATACATGTTTAGATGCTTAAAAGTAATCACCTCGAATAACCCAAAAAAAAAATATGTTTAATCACATTTTTAGGAGTGGGTCGGGTCTAAAACTTTTTAGAACATGCTCGTAAAATACAAATAATACACATATGAATAACTTTGTACAAATCTTTGTGCTTTTTTTCACTCTGTATATCACTCGGTATATCTATCGCTAAGTATACTGGGAAAATGATCAGTTACCCCCACCACCTGTTATGCTCACAACAGTCAAATTAGACCGACAATGGAGTATTGCTTCGATATGTCCAGTCTTGGAGCGGTCTGCGTTGCCTCGTGCACGAGGAATTATATTCAACCTTACAACCTCTTTCTCACAGTAGAGTCAGTCAGTCAGTTAAGTACCATACGTGATACACGCTTTCGGCGATCATGTCTCGAAAGAGACATGACTGACTGGGCAGAAGATATCCCGCAGTAGGTTGCCATTGCTTTCTGCAGTAGACCGGTTGCCAGCAAAGGCTATAGAACCCAATCTAATATGTCCTATTATTTAACACATAACTGGAGGGAGGTGACGGATTAATACCTTTTCCAAGGGTATTTGTGTGGAAGTGAATACAAGGAATTCAACTGGAATTCGAACTGACCTCCCCAATTTGTCTTTCCGAGTCGATATCCACTACACCACAACGCACATTCTCACAGACAAAATTTTAATTGTTTCTCTATAGTTTATTGGTATTTCCATGGTAAGTGTTCAAGCAAGTTATATTTCTGAATTCTACCAGAGCTTCACACCTAGTATCTACCCTTCTTCTTCTTCTTCTATGTGCCCTATCCTTTCAGGACGTAGGCGATCATGGCTTTCCACATCTCCCTATCCCTGCTGGCTCTTAATATGTTTTCTCCTGTCACTTCACGCATCCCCTGTTCCGTCATCCACCTGATCAGGCCTTTCAAATATGTTATCTGCTGCCTTCCTCTGTCTCTCTTTCCTTCTATCTGGCCTGTCAGTATCAGGTTCTTCACGCCCTTCTTCCTCACTGCATGTCCCAGGAACTTCAGTTGTCTCTTCCTGGTGCTCACTGTTAGTTTTATTTTCAGTGCCATTCTTTCCAAAACGGAAATTGCTCACATGCTCGGTCCATGATATCCGCAGCATCTTTCTGTAAAACCACATTTTCGCTGCTTCAAGTTTTTTTCCACATCTTCAATGATATTGTCTAGCATTCACTGCCGTATTGAAGAACTGACATCACATCGCAATCTAGCACTCTCTTCTTCGTTTCTAGAGAAATTTTCCTGTGTCTTAGTACTTTACTCAGCTTCTGGAACGCGTCCTTCGCCATGCCAGTCGCACTACCATGTATAGATCTGACTAATCTCTATTATATTCGTTTTCCATTGGTACGGAGGAAGTTCAATTCACTTTCTTAGCAAGAAACTTTCAAATATATGCTTTCATGGTAACTACAATCATAACCTCTTCAAGTCTAGAACTGACCGTTATCTTTCCTATTTATCAGAGGTTCCCAACCAGTGGGTCGTAACCGGCAGGGGACCGTGTAGGTTTGTTAGAAGTAGCTTGGGATAATATTAATTGTATTTCATTAATTACATTTGTCAAGCTCTTACAATGTTTTTAATTAAATTTAAAGTGATAGTTATGATAAACGTTTTAAAGGTTGTTATTTCTAAGCGTTAAAAAAATTAATGCATATATTATCCTTATATCTGTCTTGAGTGTCTTACTCTTCTATATACCTCTTTTTTTCAGCACTAGACTGGCTCTAACAAACACTCAGCCACAAATTTCAAAGCTTGCTGCTGAAATGCAACATTAGGCATCTCACTTGCTGGGTTGGATAGCTTTTTAAACCTATGATAATATTATTTTAAGAAATATATGTTCTTTTTGTGAATTCAGGTTGGACCAATGTGCTTTAATTTGGTAATAAATAATTACAGAATTTAAAAATATTTTTAGATGTTTCTTTCCCTGTCCTTCACAGAAAATAAAAAGTAAATTAAGCTGCTGATAGTAAGTCCTAAGTAGGGGGTCGCATGGGTTTCAAACTTTTAGGTTAGGGGTCACGAGTGTCAAAAAGTTGGGGACCATTGCTACATATCCTCATAATATGCACTTACTTCATCCTTTTACATACTTCCTTACAACTCACTAACTTAAATGGTTCTTGGGTTTTTTATTAGGCTAACAATAGTATAAAAATCTCGGATTTTTATACTGCTGATATTAATATACTTCGATCTTCAATTACTAATACGTGTCCTTATATTTTCTATCACTTTATTTCTCATATTCTTTCACGGTCAGTAAAGCTTTTTATCTCGGTGCCTTTATTACGTTTCTTGGGGTGAAATGATTAACAAAAAAGTAGTAGTAATATTATTTCGTGCATTTCCAGTTCATACCAGATGTCTGCTGGTAATCGTTGAAGATCAAAGGACAAAGATTCCTTAAAATTTCTAGGACCTTTCTCGATATCGACGGAGACACCAGAAATATTAGGATATGTATAGTCTCATTTCTACCCCGAATTTCCAGATAATTCAATCTAGAATTCATATTTTCTATATAGTTCGAAATTCACCAAATATTTTCAGTTAACTATGGCCTTCGAGAATTAAAATTCAATATCAATCGTTATTTTCTGTATTCTTAACTCTTGCTCTTTTACTGTTTACTCTCTTTAATAATGTTTTCATTGTATTCTCTCACACTTAGTAACCTCTTACATCGTAGTGGCTTTATTGCACTGCTTGCGTGAGATGATTAAACAAAACACAGGACTTTAATTTTGGCGAAGATCGAAGCAATTAAAATATAAAATAATATATCATTAATCTTTCTAAGAAACAATATCCAATGATTGTTAAAGATTATGATTAGATGTTCATGCTGATAATGTTGACGGAACTGAGGACTATGAAAATAATAACTCAAAATGTGAACGTGAAAGGAACGGTAGAGGAACAGTGAATTACTGGTGTAGATCTATCTGTAAAGCAATCAATCAAGAGAATATACATGTGTCTAGTGAGACGACCAAGCGCTAGAAGTGGCAACGATCATAACTGACATATGGTGTAGAAGTACACTGAAATAAACCTAGGCTGAAAGCTCAAATCGATTACGTTCTATGAAAATAAGTATTAGAAAGAGTGAAGAGGAATGTAAAAATGGCTTATAAATCCAACACACATTCGTGTACGTATTTGTTTGTAGCACTGTTGGGTTATAATTGTGTCCATGGAAAATAGTTTTGTGCATGCAAAAATACATAGTTTTACCGGGTTTCGTTTTATTTGGTATTCCGTTATTACATTTTGTTTTATTGTGTTTCATTGATATTGCGTGTTTTGCAGACATACTACTAGATATCAAGTTATTGCATACCTAACCGTATAAGACAAAGTACTTTTACCTGAATATTCATATCCTAAAATTATATGAGTAACTTTATTCTGATTGTTTAGAAAGAAACCCTCAATATTCCTTTTCTGTATATATTCTGATATAGACTCACAGACAGACAGACAGACAGACAGATAGATAGATAGATAGATAGATAGATAGATAGATAGATATGAACAGACTGAGATAGATAGATAGATAGATAGATAGATAGATAGATAGATAGATAGATAGATAGATAGATAGATAGATAGATAAGCAAGCAAGCAAGCAAGCACAAAAGGATAGATAGATAGATAGATAGATAGATAGATAGATAGATAGATAGATAGATAGATAGATAGATAGATAGATATGGGCAGCAACCTTTCTTTTACTCATGATTCGTTGAATAAAATATTTTTATAGTATTCGTAATTTTTCCGTTTGGTGGGACTAAAATGATGTAAAAATTGGCCGGTCGTAGTATATATTGTTCCAAGTGCTTTCGGCCATTTCTTTAACCATTTCCAAGAAGGTTTTCATTAACTGTTGTCAAGTTCTTTCTGTTGTTATCTTTTAATATGTAAATGTGTGATGCCAATCAAACAGTAGTAGCATTTATTCCGAGCCACGCGAAACAGATCAATTGGTGGCTTCCCCTATGTTGATAGGGGTGGTATGTTCGAATCCTGCCGAATAACACACATTTTCATAACAAAATTTATCGTAAATAATCAAGCCGGAAGAAATAAATATATAAATATACTGTTTGATTAAAAACAGAATATCTACTTAAATACAAGTATCGATTAAAAATAATGTTCAAACAAATAATTTTTAATATGTCGGTTGTTAAACCATTTCGTTAATCTTCGGGATTTTCCGTAACAATATATATATATATATATATATATATATATATATATATATATATATATATGTAGCTCAGTACGGTACTATTGACAAATAAAGATGATTACCAGAAAGGCAAGTAGTAAATATTGGCATTCGGTTTATACAAATTCTGATGTTAAGTGATACTTCATTCACTACCGGCCATAATTATCAGGCCATCCCAGTTTTTTTTAAAAGAAATGATATATTTCATACTATTTTTAGCATTTATTGCCAAATGAAAATAGAATGTTTTTTTTATTATTCTTACTTTGCAAAATTTTACAAGGCAAGGAAGCAAAGATGAACTTGTCCGAATCACACTAAATTTTCTTCATTCTTTCATTGATGAAACTGCAGTATAGGTAATTATTAAATATTGATAAATTCATTTGATACACATGTTATTGTGCAGTATTAACAAAAGAACCATTCTATTGTCATTAACAATTATTCACTTGGCAATAAATATTAAAATATAGTATGAAATGCATTTTTTTTTTTTAAACACTGGGGTGGCCTAATAATTATGGCCGGTAGGGTATGTACACCTGGTTAATGATTCTCCCTGAGACACGGTGAATTTTATTTCTCTCCTGTAAAAATATTGATTAGAAGGGTTTTTGGGGATATTCATGTTTATAAATATCTTGTTCGTACCCAGTGATCCAATTATTATAACATACATTTTTAAGGTACCTATTTTTTTAAATGTCCGTTTAAAGACCCTTATATTTAATTTTTTGTCATGTTCTCTAAGGTGTTATAATTATTATTGCTGTTTCTTTTTTTCGTCGTTTTTCTTAAGTTTTCACCTGGTGGTTTTTATAGATCTACGGAATAGTCCGGCAATCTTCTTGATATGTTTTATTATTATTATTATTATTATTATTATTATTATTATTATTATTATTATTATAATAAATAAAGCTTTTCGCAACTATTATCTTCTGTTTTTCACTGAAGATCAAGTAACAGTATTAAATATGATAAAAATAGAGAGATAGTGTAAACTATAAATACCTTTAGTAATATACATATGAGTGATATGGTAAAAAAATTATGAAAAGAAAAATATGAATTACACTTAGTGATTTGAATGAAAAAGACAACGACTATTTAAGTGTATGTAGGGTTTTGTTATGGTAACGTTTGCATGAGTAATAAGTTGAGTTCAATTTTGATATAAGGACACATTATTGGGAAACCAAATGTGATTCGAACTCACTGCATTGTCAAACTGGTCCTTGGTTAACTGGCTGATTGATTCGTTTTTACGGTTTGTCAACACATTGCACATTATTTAAAGACGGAAAAATTTTTAGATTGTAAGAATGTTTTTGAGATAATAATAGTTTAATGATACAAGTCTTACTAATTAATTCATAGCAAGGAGAAAAGGTAGATTTTTATCTAATCAAATTTTGGAAAACAAATAAAAATTATAAAGTGACTATAAAGTGTGGTATCAATTCTAAATTACAATCAGTATGTAAACTGATCCCTCATTTTGTACACACGGCAATTTCTATACATTAATATTCGAGAGAATATCAATTGATCTAAAAGATATAACTATGTATCTAATCAGTATTTCATTGATTCACTCATTTCTTACGGTCTATCAACACTTCGCATGTTATTTAAAACCATGAAATAGATGTAGATTGTAAGAATTTTTTTTTTTTTTGTGGAAGTGTATAATAATAGTTTAGTGATACAAGTTTTCTTATTAACCCATAGCCAGGGAAGAATACGTGGAATGATATTTTTCTAATAAATATTTGCACGTAACGAACCCAAATGGAATTGGAACTTGGTTCCCTGATTAAAAATTCCGAGTTATTACTCATTACACCATGCACACACCCAACATTAAAACAACTGGTATTTCCAAGGGGTCACCCATCTAGGTACTGAATAGACTCGACGTTGCGTAATTTCAGTAATCGTGCGGGAACAGGTGTTTCAAAGTATGGAAAAATAGACCTTGATTTTTTTAACTATTCCTCGCATTCACTTACGCGCAATTACCCTTGAGAAAGGTATTAATCCGTCTCTTTCCCCAGTTATGGGTTAAATAATAGGACAGATTGCGTTCTATAGCCTTGGTTGGCAACCAGTCTACCACAGAAAGCAATGATAACCTACTACGGGATAATCTTCTGTCCAGTCATTTCATGTCTCTTTTGAAACATGATCGTCCAAAGCGTGTATCAAGTATGACACTTAACTGACTGACTGAATATAATAGTTGGAAACATAATTCAAACGTGTATTAGGCATAAAGTGGGGGGTTAGTTTTCTATTGTTCTGAAGTAATAAACTGATCCCCCACTAATTAAGACCTAATATAATAATGTAATATATTCTATCACTTCTCCGTCCATTTATGGGTTAAATAATAAGGAAGATTGGGTTCTATAGCCTTGGCTGGCAACCAGTCTACCGCAGAAATGGCAACCTACTGCAGGTCAATCTTCTACCTAGTTAGTCATGTCTCTTTCGAAACATGATCGCCCGAAGCGTGTATCACGTATGGCGCTTATTTCAGGACTTTAATTACTTATTTATTAAGTATAACTTAATCTCGTATAAGTTTACTGTTTATGAGAACTTAGTGAGGAAACAACACACACACAGGAAAATTTCACTAGAAACAAAGAAAAGAGTGCCGGATTGCTACGTGATGTCAGTTCTTCAATATAATCGAAAATTAGGACAAAACTGGAAGCAGCGGAAATGTGGTTCTACAGAAGGATGCTGCGGATATAGTGGACTGAGCATGCAAGCAACGATGAGGTGTTGGAAAGAATGGCAACAAAAAGGAAATTAATACTGAGCATCAGGAAGAGACAACTGAAGTTCCTAGGACACGCAATGAGGAAGGAGAACCTGGAGAACCTGATACTGACTGGCCAGATAGAAGGAAAGAGAGACAGAGGAAGGCAGCGGATAACATATTTGCAGGGCCTGATCAGGTGGATGACGGAACGGGGGTTGACAGAAGTAACAGGAACAAACATACTAAGAGCCACAAAGGATAGGGAGACGTGGAGAACCATGATCGCCTACGTCCTGAAGGGACAGGGCACATAGAAGAAGAAGAAGAAGAAGAAGAAGAAGAAGAAGAAGAAGAAGAAGAAGAAGAAGTGAGAATCGAACTCACGAAGTTTGTGAATTGGCCTGCATGACTACCTTATTAACCATTGCGTCATGGTAAGCGTCCGCCATGTTTAGATTCTACATTTCTAAGATTCTGTTTCGGTCTCAATTCCGTGATAATTTCTTGTCGAACAAGTCAATTAATTTTAGATTTTCATTCATTTTTTAATTTTCTATTTTTCCATCACTCCGATCATAACATTAAATTACATTATAATGGTGTATGTTAATTCAAAATGATCCTTGAATAAATAGCATAACCACACCCTGGAAATTTGGACAAATTAGATTTAGCTTCTTCATCAACTTATTCTTTATAACAAATGGATTATCCAGCAAGTATTAAATGCACATTTCTTATTAAGGTATTAGTGTTAATGTTTTCGAATTCATGCATGTTAATTTATTCATTTTTTTTTTTTCTTATTCGTAAATTATTGTACCAAACTCATTTGCTGACTTTACGGCGCCCTAACCTCAGCAAATAAAGCTACAAACAAAACTTAAATTATTGATGATCTTATTTTACTGATCGTGCCTTTTCGAGAAAAATATTTTGTGGAACACATCTTTAGATAAGTCACGATTTACTATGCATGAGAAACTTTCATTGTCTAAACGTGAACAAAAATGTACAAATAGTAAAAAAAAACAAAAAACAATGCAATAAATATTAAAAAAAAGTAGAGAAGAAACTTTAAAAATGCAACCAAGGAGATCTTAAACAAACACGGAAACAATGTAGATAAACAGAATACTTGCTTGAAACAAAAGGATTTGAACTAGTTTTCCTGTATATCTGACGTGTGTGTATTAGGTTTACAAGTATATATTTATGGGTATAGATCTGTTTTTGTGTTTTTGTCTTACGGTTATGGTTTGAGTTCGTATGCGTTTGTGTGTAAGTGTATGTACCCATGTGCACGTATTTCAGCGTATTTGTCTGTGTATACTTGTACGCGGGTGTATGTGTGCGTGAGCGTGTGTTCTCGTTGCCAGTGGAGTTTGATTACAATTCTGACATTTCTTTTTCATTTTTTTTTCCCTGTCATGTTTGTCTCCCTTTAAATCCTGATTGTTTTTCTGTATATTTTTTTCTTTCTCCGAGGTGCGGGGAAACGATTAACTTTTAGATGATACATAGAGAACAGAGAGTTAGCCACTCTTTCACAAACAACAATTTCAGATTGCATGGCTGTTAATGAACGAAGATTTTTTTGTCAAAAAAAGTAATTTTTTTAATCGAAGGAATGAAACCTTTCAGTATTTTTTTAAAGAGTTGTTTTTTTCGTTTTTTTTTTTCTGAATACGTTTTTCATCTGAATCGTTGCCTTTTATGGTCTAACGTTTTCATTATTTTTTGTAAGAGTTTAGCACTTTTTTCATTTGGCATTTTTTGTTTCAATTTACAGTGATATGGCAAGATTTTTTTCTTAGTTCTAATTTGAAAGCAGTTATTTAAAAATAAAGTCTTGGCCGTTTTCACTGAAATGTTTGTTGTTTATAAAGCTTCTTTGAATAAAACACTATTTAACGTAGTAGTGGTAATGATTCTGATTAAACGCAGACCTGTCGCCAAGGTGGAGGGCTGCAAGGAATCTTCTTTTTTGAAAATCACCCACTCCTTGTGCAAAATTACAATTGTGTCTTACACCAATTTAAAGAGACCCCTTTAAACACTCTGGAGACGAGCCTAAATTTACTCTGATTATTATTTGATATTTTCTCCGACTTTCAGATGTTTCGGCCGAATAATAATGCACATGTTTCAGCTTTTGTCCGCAGCAATAGGTTTTTTTAATCGGTTTCACCCAAAGCAAGGTAGTAAAGCCACTAAAACACGAGGGATTACTAGATGTGTAAGAATTAGGAAAATAAACCTTAATAATGAGCGGGAAAAGAAAAAAGTACACAGGAGAAGGCTAAATGGAAATTAACAGCGCATTTAAATCTTTGCAGATTTACGTTAGCTGCAAAGTATAGAGCCAGAAGCGAGTTCTAAAACAAAAAGTGTGAGAAAATAAACTGTTAGCATAGAATTTACGGGTACATCTCGCCAACTAAAGTGTAAATTGATGTGATCTCTACTCCAGTCCACGCAGTCAGTTAAGTGTCATGCGTGATACACGCATTGGGCGATCATGACTCGAAAGAGACATGACTGACTGGGCAGAAGATTTTCCCGCAGTAGGTTGCTATTACTTTTTGCGGTAGACTGGTTGCCAAAAGAGACGGCAAATTTCAAATCGTTTATGTAATACAATAAAGAGCTCATGCAAACAATTACCATGAAAGTATTTCTAGAAAAGACACAGAGAGGTAATCTTCCCAAGAGTATTATGATTATCGTTTTTCACACGAGTAATATCTGATGAACAAGTGACAAGACACCTCACAACTCTAATATTCCCATGAGTATTTTATCTGATTTTAGTAATTGTTGTGCAGTGGATATCGACTCGGAACGAGTTCGGGGTGCCGAGTTCGAATTCCATTTGGTTTCCGCGCATTCACATACGCACAAATACCCTTGGGAAAGGTATTAATCCGTCTCTTCCCTCCAGTTATGGATTAAATAATAGGACAGATTTGGTTCTATAACCTTGGTAGGCAACCAGTCTACAGCAGAAAGCAATGGCAACTTACTACTGGATAATCTTCTGCCAAGTCAGTCATGTCTCTTTCGAGACATGATCGTCTAAAACGTGTATTACGTATGACACTTAACTGACTGAAAGTCTAGATGATATTAATCCTTTCTCTTATTTCTAATTTTCCAATCTTTTTGCAATGATCTCCAGGACTGTTCCAAATGCTCTAATAATGATGAATACAACAGCCATTTTCATACTACACATTATTTTTTATTTATTTGTTAACTAGCAGTATAGTCCGGCGTTGCTCGGGTGTAATGAAAGCTTTGAAACTAATCCATGGTTTTGGAGCTCAGACTCAGCCTAAAGAATATTTGTGTGAAGTTTAGTGAGAATCGGATAAAAATTGTGAATTTGTATAAAGGACATACAGACAGATAAACAGACACACACACAAACATCTTGTCAAACATATATATATATATATATATATATATATATATATATATATATATATATATATTATCGATTTTCTGCACTATTGTAAGAACTGCAACGTTGAAACTTCTGAATATCGTTTCTTATGTCTTTGTCTATGAGTGTATTAAATATGGTTAAAATCGGACTACTCCTTCTATAACCCGATTTTTTCGATTATCGATATTTATTGGGGGTACCTCGACACAAAACCTAGCTAAGAACACTCGCAGACGCTTATAGTACAACAGTGTAAATTTTCAAGTAAATCGGTTCAGCCGTTTCGGTGTCTATAGGTAACGGACACATAGGCACACACACACAGACAAAGTTCCATTTATAAATAAGTGCAGATGCCTATCATTTACATTATTTTTCTCATCATTGTTGTTGCTGTTTCGGCTGTTGTATACTCGACTCCTGTCTTTATCAAGTGCCTATCGATCAAATAACTATATGGGTATTTTGAACTGACTTCGCTAAAAGTCACACGGATCAATGAGCACCTGATGAATGCAGGAGTATACAAAAGACAAAACGTTGTAACAATAGCAACAACAAAAATAATGATAACAGTCCGCATGTAAATAATGTAAAATAGGAAAGCATGGTGGAAAAAAATGGATAGCGGCCCAAATTGAACCAGTCAAATACATTATATTTACCTACATGCTAATACCGTTTGGAAAGGTATGAATCAATTTCTTCTACCCGCCACTATCTATGGATAATTAGCAGTATATACTGGTTCTATAGCCTTGGGTGGCAACCGGTCTAGAAGAAGAAAAACTCTGAATTCAAACAAATTCGGCTACAGTACATGTAGTATTCATGCGATTCTAATGAGTAACAGGATAAAGAATAACCCCCATTCCAGAAATTCGAATAAAAAATATCTAATTTGTAAAGTTTAGTTATTTTCTTAGTTTTTCATTTACTTTTAATTTCACTTTTTATTCATATTTTTATTTTTATTTTATTCAATTTTATTTTAATTTAATTTTAATTTTAATTTTATTTTTATTTATTTAATATTATTTTTATTTGTTATTTATTATTATTTATATTAATTTTTTATTAATTTGTTTATTTTATTTTTATTTTTTATTTATTTTATTTTATTTTTATTTTATTTTATTTTTTAAATTTTATTTAAATTTTATTTTTTTTTAATTTCACTGTTTGATTGAGCGTCAATGTCCATTACACGACAGCTCTTCGTTCACGAAAACTAGATTTTGTGATTCGTGGGGGATCCAAAGTTCCATGAAATATATCTTTTTTTTTTTTTGTTTTCTTGGACACATTACGATATGCAAATACGTATAGTAAAATTAAAATTTCAACAATTACAATAACCAACGTGTAAAGTTTCCTGAGTTACGTCAGAGGCACACAACTCTGGATTTTGAATCGTCTACAGATTAAAGTTTGCATCAAAACTCATTTACTATCTCACTTGAGGCCAGAGTGAATTTTTTTTCCTGAATCAATAATAATAATAAAGAGATATACAAAAAATTGTCTTATTAAGTACAGCCCACACACTAAGGAAAACTTTATCTATGTAATGCTGGGGATGATAGGGAAGATAGAAAAACATGAAATGGAGCCATAACAACACGCCACTACCTGCCTTAGGTCTCCCCGCAGACTTGGTTGGTAGTGAGACCAAAGCAGAAATCGAAATATGATGAAAAATGACATAATAATAATAATAATAACTAAATTAACCCATAATGCATCCTACAAACATGAAATCAGTTTAGACTAATCTAACTTATTAGCTAATGGTAATCTTAGGGATGACAGGTACAAAATTTTAGTTAACAATTTCTCTAAAAAAAATTAGAGGTCACGCAGAGTTTCAGCTCATTATTTTCTGTAGAAATTAACCAATAAAATCCAAGAAGCAATGAAACTTACTAATTATTAAATCAGTTTGTCCCCAATGTTTTCTTTAAATACAGTATATATATATATAAGTAAAGAATACCTAGTGAGCCAGACAGACCTACCTAGGTTTCACCTAAACGGATCGTCAGGGAAAGCTTTCCCTGACGATCCCTTTAGGTGAAACCTAGCTAAATCTTTCTGGCTCACTAGATATTCTTTACTTATTTCGCTCTACCTAAATATTGAGTTCTTTTTGTTAGTTGATTACTCGGGGTTTTTCTTCGGGCTACGTGCTGACCCAGTCCGAACCCTTTTGACTGATGTACTTTATTTTTTAAAACTGTTTTTTCCCTTCTTCGTAGATTCGTGGAAATTTTCCGACACGAGTATAGTTATAATCTCATTCAGCATATATATATATATATATATATATATATATATATATATATATATATATATAAAAATCCAGATGAAGAGGATATAAGGCTTTACTATTTTGAGTACACCGGCATTTATTTTATGATAAACAAAGCTTAATATAATACATATTGTAGAGCTTAACATAATATTATAGTGCTCAATACAATAAATATTATTGAGCTTAATATAATCTTCGCTCTGATTAATTAAAAAAAACACGTAAATTTATTATCTTCCCACATACATAAACAGCAAACCGAAGGTTTTATTGTATTTAAATGTAAATCATTTACACAACAAACATCCAACATCGCAATGTACAATTAATTAATAATTATATATATATATATATATATATATATTGCATTTTTCAGGAAACAACAACAATAAATAAAAAAAGAATACACGATATAAAAAGCTAACAAATTGTCATTGTTTCAATACAAAGACCATCGTGAATTAAAATCCTGGAAAATGGGAAAAAATGAACTTTTTGCAAAATATCGTAGTCGGTTAAATGAAAGATGCCAGCTCGTCAAGTGACCCCACTTTTTCCAATGAAGGACGCAAAGTGTCTAGAGAAGCGTCTATATTTAGAAAATGTAAATAAACCCGAGTATCCCATCGCTTCAGAAGTCTGCATTGCTTGGCACTGTAAACATTTAAAAAATAAGCGACATAGTTGAGGTGGTATGACTTGCTAGAGAACACATAATAATAATAATAATAATAATAATAATAATAATAATAATAATAATAAAGGAACAAAACAGCACATTGAAAGAATCTCTGGAAATTCTAACTGAAGAGAAATACAAGAAAATTGCCTACACACTATGAAGAACTGTGTCCATCTAACAGTAGTGATATTATGAGAGATATAAAACAAATGAAATGTAGTCATAACAACACACAACTATCTGCTTTTGGTCTTCACTGCAGACTAGGTAGTTAGTGTGACCATAGCAGAAATTTAATCATAATAATAATTTCAAATACCATGATTACATTTAAAATAAATTCCTCCAAAAATGTGACAAAGAAGAAGCTGTCCAAAAATATAATGATCTTGGGATCAACAGGATGTTGAATATAAAGATCAAAATTAGACGTGTGGTAAAAAAAAAAAAGGGGGAGCTTAACTGAGAGTAATCGGAGAGTGCATCAATATCTACGCTGTCCATAAGATCATCCTACTCAAAACAGCATACAGACTAAATTAAAAGCTGCTAATAAACTAACAATTTCAATGTAGAGACACCGAATAAGAGTTAGAAATGAACATTAAAAAAACAAAAAAACAGATCCTGCAAACTAATTGATATAACTTGTTCACAAGGTTCCAGTGTTTCTAAAAACGAATATCAAAATCAGTGAAATTTTAAGGACTTGTAAATCGAAGTAACAAAAATGTGGAAATATTGGGTGTGACAAAGAAAGGAACCGAAATTTATGCGTGTAAAATTCTTGGACACATATCAGAGTGATAAAAGATTAGTTTTATGTGGAACTGTACATATCATCCTCAAGACTTTCTCCATCTAAATGAAATATCAGAATGCGTACAGACAGTACTCTTATATTACTTTTTACTCATAGACCCCGGAGAAGACTTGGGAATTAGGCACTTCAAATTACATTCTAACATGATGATTCAACAGGCAATAATAATAATAATAATAATAATAATAATAACTTGAACAGATGAAACAGCTCTGGCAAGACTTGAACAGATGAAACAGCGCTGGCAAGATAAACCTCTGCATGGCCAATATCCAGTACGTGCCAATAAATCAAATGTTGACAAAGTTAATACTCATCGAAGATTACGTGCATCTGGATTAAAGTCTGAAACTGCAGGCTTTATTCTTGCAGCACAAGACCAAAGTCTTTTCACGAGAAACTTTCAGGCAAATATTATGCATAATAATATGGATCCAAAATGCAGGTTTTGTGATAAACACCAAGAAACAATAGACCACCTAATCTCAGGCTGTTCTGTGCTGGCCCCAAATGAATATAAAAATCGCCACGATAGAGTTGGGCAATATTTACATTGGGCAATATGCAAACATTATGGAAAAGCTGTAGGCAAACACTGGTATGAACATCACCCAGCACCGGTTACAGAAATAGAAGATGTAACCATTCTATGGGATTACACCATCTACACAGACAGAAAAATTGAAGCAAACAGGCCAGACATTATTGTTAAAAACCAGAAGGAGAAAACTTGTCTATTAATTGATATGGCTTGTCCAGCGGATTGTAACATAGCAATCAAGGAATTTGAAAAACTGTCAAAATATAAAGACCTGGAAATTGAAATAGAAAAAATGTGGAAATTGAAAACAAGAGTTGTGCCAGTGATAGTAGGTGCACTTGGAATGATAAAAAATGGAACAAAACAACACATTGAAAGAATCCCTGGAAACCCCAGCTTAAGAGGTATCCAAAAAATTGTTTTGTTAAGTATAGCCACACACGATAATAATAATAATAATAATAATAATAATAATAATAATAATAATAATATAAATGCCCTAGATTTGACTATAATTCTGAGATGAAATAGTATTTACAGTATTTACATTATTCAAACTATTGTCCTCATCTTTGTTGCCGTTTGTACAACATTTCTGCCATTGTACGCTACATTCTTCTCCAGGTGCTAGGAATTTCGAACCGAACCTTTTATTACAATCACTGGGGTATATGAACTCAATTCCTTGCGTAGTAGTGCCTCCTTTGGTAGCCATGAGCTATGTAAGTTACTTGTTCACCACTGCTGTAGCCAATATTCTGAAGAAGGCCGGAGCGTCGTAAAAATAGCAACAAAGAAGCGAACAATCGTCCGAATAATGTAAATGCTATAAATGTCCTGGTGCTACATCAGCTTTGGTTCTCATGGCTTCTGACCTTACTTAACTAGAGCTGCTAAGATATATATGTTTTGTCTTGGTGAAATATGATAGTCTACAATAAAAAATCATGTTCAATGACACAGATTGGCATGTCAGTTGATTGTTCATAACTAGTCGAGTAAGTCTGATAGGAGATTACTTACTGAGAATAACTGCTCATGAGCAGGAATATTGGAATGTGTGAAGCATTGTAGTCGGGAGACAAAATCCTTATCTGAGCATCTGTCATAAAACCCTTATCCGATCAAACCATGTGCCATAATATCCTTATCAGTCCATGTGCCATAATATCCTTATCAGTCTATGTGCCATAATATCCTTATCAGTCCATGTGCCATAATATTCTTATCAGTCCATGTGCCATAATATCCTTATCAGTCCATGTGCCATAATATCCTTATCAATCCATGTGCCATAATATCCTTATAAGTCCATGTGCCATAATATCCTTATCTGACTATGTGACATAATATCCTTATCTGACTATGTGCCATAATATCCTTATCAGTCCATGTGCCATAATATCCTTATCTGACTATGTGACATAATATCCTTATCTGACTATGTGACATAATATCCTTATCAGTCCATGTGACATAATATCCTTATCAGTCCATGTGCCATAATATTCTTATCAAACCATGTGCCATAATATCCTTATCAGTCCATGTGCCATAATATTCTTATCTGACGATGTGACATAATATCCTTATCTGACTATGTGCTATAATATTCTTATCTGACGATGTGACATAATATCCTTATCTGACTATATGACATAATATCCTTATCAGTCCATGTGCCATAATATTCTTATCAGTCCATGTGCCATAATATCCTTATCAGTCCATGTGCTATAATATTCTTATCTGACGATGTGACATAATATCATTAACTGACTATCTGACATAATATCCTTATCAGTCCATGTGCCATAATATTCTTATCAAACCATGTGCCATAATATCCTTATCAGTCCATGTGCCATAATATCCTTATCAGTCCATGTGCCATAATATCCTTATCAGTCCATGTGCCATAATATTCTTATCTGACTATGTGCAATAATATCCTTATCAGTCCATGTGCCATAATATCCTTATCAAACCATGTGCCATAATATCCTTATCAAACGATGTGCCATAATATCCTTATCAAACCATGTGCCATAATATCCTTATCAAACGATAT
This sequence comes from Ascarosepion bandense, assembly GCA_037127315.1. Lineage (NCBI taxonomy): Eukaryota > Metazoa > Mollusca > Cephalopoda > Sepiida > Sepiidae > Ascarosepion > Ascarosepion bandense. The sequence goes on along the minus strand of JBBBDQ010002204.1, from coordinate 910,147 downwards.
GCCATAATATCCTTATCAAACCATGTGCCATAATATCCTTATCAGTCCATGTGCCATAATATTCTTATCAAACCATGTGCCATAATATCCTTATCAGTCCATGTGCCATAATATTCTTATCTGACTATGTGACATAATATTCTTATCAGTCCATGTGCCATAATATTCTTATCAAACCATTTGCCATAATATCCTTATCAGTCCATGTGCCATAATATCCTTATCAGTCCATGTGCCATAATATCCTTATCAAACCATGTGCCATAATATCCTTATCAGTCCATGTGCCATAATATTCTTATCAGTCCATGTGCCATAATATCCTTATCAAACCATGTGCCATAATGTCCTTATCAAACCATGTGCCATAATATCCTTATCAGTCCATGTGCCATAATATTCTTATCTGACTATGTACCATAATATGGATACTGTGCTCGTATATTTGTGTCATAAATTCGGTTTGTTGTTCTCTCATTCGACAACAGAACCAACAATAGCAACAGAAAACTATACTTGACTCGGCAATGATATTGTAGACTAAGCCGGGATATTGAAGAACTTGTTGCCACTTGAGTTCTAATTAAAACTTACCATTTACTAATGGTGCGAAAACTCATTAAATACATGTTGAAGTATTATTCTACTTCAATTTGATTCTTGTTAAATAAGAATTTCGTTCCCAAAGAAATGAAAAATGCAAAATAAATTTAGCCATTGACACATAAGCCCATAACCAGTTTAAAATTAAGTTAATTCATTCAATATACATGTCTTCAGCATTTGTACTTTTGCCGTATACCATGCAAATATGAAAAGCAAGAAACATATGCACAAGAATCCATAACGCATAATTGTGTCGATTTGTTTTCATGTATAAATAATAAATATTATTCCAATTTTAGAACCGGACGAAAACAAAGAATGACGATAATTGAATAATAAACACCTTGGGGTTTTTAGTTTGACCTAACAGCTTCTTAATAAAGTCGCTATGAAAGAAGCGTTTTGTTTTTGTTACAGAGTTATGCCCCTTCTCAATTATGAATACGGTGAATGCATTCGATTACCTTGCATCTGGAGAGCACAAATTCAATTGTGCAAATTTTCAGTTAGGATTTCATTTTATCTCAAAATAAAAATGCACTTATTTCCGACAATCATTTAACTGAAAACAAAACATATTTCTTTACAGAATCAATGCATTTAACCGTCCCGTAATTTTACTAAACAATGATTTTTCGTTTTCAAAATACTAATTATCTACTATGTATTTACTATATATATTAATATTTAATATGCGTAACCTTAAAACATAAAACAACAAGTGTAGTACAATCATAATGGACTAACTCTAGTACAAATATTCTGAGTTAAATTTGATCTATCTAGCCATAACAACACCATAAATATGCAAACAGATAAAAGAAACAGAAAACTTACAATAGTGGTGTGGGGTCCCAACAGTCAACTCTACCGGCATGTGAGATCCGCATATCTAGGGATATGTAAATTTGGGAACATGACCCAGTGGTCAGATTCAAATTGCGTGCATCTCACCAGGGTTGCTTTGTCAGGAAGAAGACTTTTTCAAAATATCGGCTTGGTGGGAGTGAATCTCAGCGCTCGGTACCGTTAAAAAGTGTCGGAAACGTAGACTATTCAAGTTGACCCAAGCATTTTCAGTAAAACTGATTATATGAAACTTTTTGATGGCTGTTAGAACGAAATCACAAGCTAGCGTGGCTGAGGATATCTTATTCAAAACTGTTGAATTGCTTTTAGCTTTGAGCGCCCACTGATAATCAAAATGATTGCAGCAGTATTTGTTTATGAAATTAGCTATTGCTCCAAGGCAAGCTACTTGAGGTTTTGTCTGACACAAAACAGAAAGAAGAAAATAAAATAAGGTCTTGCGCTATAAAATTTCCTATTTAGGAATTCATATTCTGAAAAAGCTTATCTTGAAATGGTCTATCTTGCAAAGGCTTATCCTGAAAAGGTCTATCTTGTAAAGACTTATCTTAGAAAGGCAAATCCTGAAAAGGCCAATATTGAAAAGGCCTATCTTGCAAAAGCTTATTCTGAAACGGCCAATCCTGAAAAGGTCAAACTTGAAAGGGCCTATCTTGTAAAAACCTGTCTTACAAAAGCTTATCCTAAAATGTCATATTCCAAAAAAAGCATATCTTGCAAAAACCTATCTTACAGTGGCCTATCATGAAAAGGCTTATCCTAAAAAAGGCTTATACTGAAAAGCCTATCTTGAAAAAGCCTCTCCTGAAAAGGCTTATTCGGAAAAGACATGTCTTGTAAAAAGGTATATCTTGAAAACGCTAATCCTGAAAAGGCCTATCCTGCAAAGACCTATACTGAAAAGATCTTTCTTGAAAAGGCCAATTTTAAAAAGGCCTATCCTGAAAAGACATATTGTAAAAAGGCTTATCTTGAAAAGGCCAATCCTGAACAGGCCTATCCTGAAAAGGCCTATCTTGCAAAAGTCTATCCTGAAAAAATCATCTTGCAAAGGCCTTTCTTGTTAAGGCCTGCCCTTAAAGGGCCTAGCTTGAAAAGACAAATTCTGAAAAGGCCTATCCGATCTTAAAAAACACCATTCAAGAATTCTGGATTTATAATTGTGCTTACATACTTTTTCTAGCACTGAGCAAGTTGTAAGGTTTAAGTAAACTTTACACTTTAAGGGAAAAAGATGTACTTAACCAGTCATTTTTGCAAGAGGAAAGGAACATAACTACCTTTTCATATATCAGTTTTAGGTAGTTATTCTTAATAAATATTTTTTTATTAAGATCATTATGTTGGATCGATATAACATTTATTTATGTAGTTATAGTAATCAAGGAATTCTTTAAAACATTTAATTTTCTTTGTCTCAACAAGAATTGATCTCAAGAAATAATTAAAGAGATAGGGAGAAAAATAAAAAGAATGAAATACCTAGGTAATTTATAAAGCCCATAGTATAATGTCTAGAAACTTATTTTATGGGTAAATTATGCAGCCTATGAAAAAAATATTTTACACAATAAATATTTATTTTTTAACATAACCTCCTTCGTTGTTAATAAGATTAACCAAACACTTCACTTCTACATAGATCACATGATTTTTTAAAAATCATTTCACCTCAAACAAGCTCAAACCACTTAATTCTCTTTATGTATAGGAATTATTTTAGAATATTTAGTTAACTTAAACGGTGTGCAGTGCTGTGTAATAGATATCGGCTCTGAATGAGAATTCGGAGAGCCGAGATCAAACTTAAGTTGAATTCGTTGCATTCACTTATGCAAAAAGACCCTTGGTAATCCAACTCATCTCCTTTCAGCTATGGGTTGAATAGCTGGTCAGATTTGATTTTAAAGCCTTGATTGGTAACCAAACTACCGCAGAAAATAATGACAATTTACTGCAGAAAAATCTTCTGCCTTCAAATCTTCTTGAAAGAAATATGATCGCCTAAGCGTGTATCACGTAAGGCACTTAACTGACTGACTGTACCTTACCCAACTCAGAAATGAAAGACTGTTGGGAAAATTACCCAGAAAACTGAAAAAGCACTTAAGGAAAATTGAAATTGAGACAAAAAAAAACTTCAGAAAACTGTCATCATTTGCACAGAGAGGATTGTGAAAAGTATTGTTGGCACCATGTCTCAGAAACAGAACTTCTACTGACTGCATCAATGTGCAACTCCAAGATACTACTACTACTACTACTACTACTAATAATAATAATAATAATAATAATAATAATAATAATAACAATAAGAATAAGAAGAAGATTTTGAAGGATTTTAAGAAGAATTTAAAGACGGAGTAGGACATAAAAAAGTAAAAGAATTTGATGAATTTGAGAAGAATTTAAGGAAGAATTTATAGATGAATAATTTAAAGAAAAAGAAATTTAGAAAGAAACAGAATTTGAAGAACAAGAATTTAAATTAGAATTTGAAGAAATATAATTTGAAGAAGAATCATTTAAAGAAAAATTTGAAGAAGAAAAATTTAAGGAAAAACAGAATTTGAAGAACAAAAATTTCAAGAAAACTTTTCATAAAAAGAAAGATATGAAGGAGAAGCAGAACTTTAAAAAAGAAGAATTTGATGAATTTGTAGAATAATTTATGGAAGAATTTATAGACGAATAATTTGAAGAAGAAGAATTTAAAGAAGAAACAGAATTTAAAGAATAAATATGTAAAATAAATGTAAATAAGAAGAATTTAAAGAAGAAGTAGAGTTTAAATAAAAATTTGAAGAAGAATTTAAAAAGGAAGAAAATTTCAAGCAAGAATTTAAGGAAGAAAAATTTAAACAAGAAGAATTTGAAGAATAACAATTTAAAAAAAAACAGAATTTAAAGAATTTGAAGAAAACAAATTAGAAGAAGAAGAATTTGAAAAGAATATGATGAAGAAGAGTTTAAAGAAGAACATAAAGAAGAATATGAAGGTAAAAAATTTGATCAGAAGAATTTGAAGAAAGTGAAGAGTATTTTAGGAATTTGAAGAATTAGAAAAAGAAAAAATTGAAGTAGGTGGATTTGAAGAAAAATTTGAATGAAAAGAAAAATTTGAAGAAAGTGAAAGAGATTGGTCTCTTTTTCGTTAATAATTAGGTAGCACAATTTTACCCTAATTCTCACGGATCCACTTTCATCTTTTTTAAAGTTAGGGAAGCTACATTAGTGCTGTTAATCAAATCTATTATGGGAAGTAAATCATGTCTTGCATGTCAGTATCTGTTATGTCAGACCATGCCCTCAGTGTTACTGAAATACTTATTTAATATTAAATCTTAATAATTATTAAGAATAATTTTAAATAAATATATCAAAGCAGCGAAATATCTGCTCGTAACAAATAATCTTCATTTCTCCCTCATGATCAGTGACACAAAGTTGAAAGAATAATGTGAATTTTAAATATGATTCTTTTTATTTTTTATTTATGTAATAAGTTATATTCACCAAATGTGGGAGCTCGGAATTTAAATCGATCTAGTGAAGTCCATTGCAAACATATCACAAAAATCTACTGGGAACAGATCACTTGTTTTATTGATTAATGTAATAGTGCAAATAAACCGTTCAATGCAGTTTATTTTGCTGTAAGGTATAAGTTG